>CAOLEZ010000007.1:600000-1152503 GCA_948474765.1 Patella depressa | reverse complement strand
TCTCAAGCTACAATTGGAAAAAATAGTGGAAATTTCACTTCAAAAGGCCTGACATAAACTTCTGGTCAACTGGAGGCATATATTTTAACATTGATTTTATATCTGCTACCTTTTCCTTTGATAAAACTGGCGTAGTTGTTTCTACTTTAAGCTTAGACCAAGGTATTTCTGTGGGGGCTTGAGGTTGAGATGATCTTCGATTATTGCCCATTCGTGGTCTGATGAATACCACAGCTGACTCTTCCGGTGCCGAGAAGGACTTCTTATACCCAACATCAAACGGATTTCCATTGACATAAGTCAGACATTTTACCTGCGTATATGGAACTTCATTGTATTTAAGATTTTTAGCCGCATCGATGTATTTATAAAACATTTCTGGTTTCATCTGTATAATTGTCATTGGATATTTTGAATAAGTCTTTTTGATGCATCTTACAACAGCAAGTGGACTGAACACTTCGGTTGAACTAAATTGATTTTCTAAAACGCTGTGTATGCTATCAACTTCCTGAATACTACTATGACCGGGCTCACAGTATTTATGTGTAATCCTTTCTATATCAGGATGTTTCCTTAAAAATGTACTAAGGGCAAATGACATACCACAGTTACGATTCTGTGGCACACAGGAGTCAGACCATAAAGTAATTCTCACTGGTTTATGCTTTTCGTAAATTTGTTCAAGTATGGCTACCAAACTACTCGCTATTTCGTTGGCACCTCTACCTGCTATAGCTTCATTCCAGATAGAACAATAGGATCCCGAATCTGCTGAGCAGTGAGCTGTTAAATTATTTACATCCCACTTCTACTCGTTGCCAAACCATTTTGTGGTATCTGTATGATCGTATGGCTTCATTCTATTTGTTGATTGACATCAAATACCATAATTTGAAAAAGATTTCAAAACAGACTCATTTGAATAAAATATCTGTTTTGAAGGCTAAAATTACAGTTTTTGCCAAAATGACATTACTTCCCGTGATAATGAAAATCTTACATTACTTGTATGAAATCCCAAATGGCATTAGGTATAACATGGTGTAACGTTTATGAAAATCGAATAATAATTGACTCTTTTATGGTCCCAAATCCTTCAAAAGTGACCTGTAGAAAACCGTCTATTTCTCGGCAACCGAACAAGTTAGAAACAATTTTATGCTATGTATATGACCATATGAGTTGTGTTTATATGTGAATTTAAACCAAAAGTTAAAATTATTAATACATATTAAGTAATTCTTGGTTGAATAAATCATTGATTTAAAAAGTTTAAAATGCAGTTTTTGACAAAATGACGTCACTTCCGGTGTCAATTTTAAATTGTAATCAACTTGATATGACGCTACATGCTTTTTGAATCAAATGATGTCACTTTTATAAAAATCCAATAATAATTGACTATTTTACAGGCAAAAATAATGAAAACAGTGACTTATGCAGAACTGCCCATTTCTTGGCAACTGCTTATATTACAAACTGCTTATAATTGACTATTTTACAGGCAAAAATAACAAAAACAGTGACTTATGCAGAACTGCCCATTTCTTGGCAACTGCTTATATTACAAACTAATTTTAACATACATTTTCTTCATTTGGATTATAGCTACGTGTTTATAAAAGTTACGAAGAAATATTTTAAAATCTGAAAAGCCTGAATGGGTTGTAAATATGTCAATTTTACACCATTTCTAGCGTCTTAATCGAATTTGCTCGAAAATGAAATCGAAATTAAAAAAACTGCTTCCGCCATTTTTTGCGCCTTGAAAGGACACACTCTTTGAGTCATATAATTTTTCAAAAAAATAATATTTGTTTTCGAAGAAGGAAAATAACTGTCAAAATTGTAGTTTTTGGTAAAATTATGCCACTTCCGGTGCCGACAGATAACACTATTGGTAACAAAAAAAATGACAATTGAGACAACGAAGCATATGAACTTTGTTTTATACAAATCGACAAAAATTTTTAACATTTTTGCGCAAGTCAGATGACTCTTTAATTCTGTGTACAACACGACTAAAAAATATTCATAAATAAAAAAGTTTTTGTAAAATTTTCAAAATTTGGCGCCTAATATCTTCGAAGATTTGCCGAAAATCAAAAATCGAAAGTAGCGTAGCTATGTGCCATGTCTCCGGCTATGCCAAAATGTATCAAAAGTTAAAATCCAATGATTATTGTTAAAATTACTGCAATATTTTCAAAAACGATAAATTCGGTGATTTCAGACATTTCGCATTGTCGCAGAACGTTCAAAATAGCTTTATCCTCTAAGTCACACCCACTTTCCCGAAGAAATCGTAATCCAAATTAACATTGCACACAAATAAAATGGAAACAGAATCAAACAAATCCAGCAATATCATTTCATTTTATACATTTGTTACATGTAAATGATCCTGACAAAATTACAGTACTTCCGGTGATAATGTAAATGTTCCATTAGTTTTATGAAATCAGAAATGGCATAAGGCATCACATGGTGAAAATTTTATGTAAATCGAATAATAATTGCCACTTTTATAGACCAAAAACCTTGAAAAGTGACGTGTAGAAAATCGTCTATTTCTCGACAACCGTACAAGTTAGAAACCATGTTTTGGTATTTATATGACCGTATGGGTTTAATCTATTTGTTGATTGGAATGAAATATCATAATTGTATAAACATTACAAATCAGACTCATTTGAATAAAATATCGGCTTTGAAGGCTTAAAATACAGTTTTTGCCAAAATTACGTTACTTCAGTTGATAATGAAAACGTTAAATTAGTTTTATAACATCGTCTATGACATTAGGCTTCAAAGGGTGAAAATTTTATGAAAATCAAATAATAATTGACACTTTTATGGGCCAAAAACCTTCAAAAGTGACTTTTAGAAAATCACCTATATCTCGGCAACCGAACAAGTTAGAAACAATTTTATGATATCTTTTTGACCGTATGAGTTTTGTTAATATGTGAATTTAAACCAAAAATTATTTTTATTATTATATGTGACATAATTCTTGGTTGAAAAAAATATTGATTTTAAAAGTTAAAAATTGAGTTTTTGACTAAATGACGTCACTTCCGGTGTCAATTTTAAATAGTAATCAACATGATATGACGCAGACTTGCTTTATGAATCAAATGATGTCACTTTTGTGAATATCCATTAATAATTGACTTTTTTACAGGCAAAATTACGAAATCAGTGACTTATGCAAAACTGCCCATTTCTCGGCAACTGCTTTTTTTATAAATGTTAAGTAGAAATATTCTAAAATCTGAAAAGCCTGAATGGGTTGTAAATAGGTCAATTTTACGCCTTTTTTCACCTCTTAATCCAATTTGCTAGAAAATGAAATAGAAATTAAAAAAACTGCTTTTTAACATTGTTGCGCTAGTCAGATGACTCTTTAATTCTGTGCACAACACGACTAAAAATATAAATAAAAAAGTTTTTTGTAAAATTTTAAATTTTCGAAATTTGGCGCTCAATATCTTCGAAGATTTGCCAAAAAGCAAAAATCAAAAGTAGCGTAGCTATGTGCCATGTCTCTGACTATGCCAAAATGTATCGAAAGTTAAAATCCCATGATTATTGTTAACTTCAGTGAATTCGGACATTTCGCATTGTCGCAGAACGTTCAAAATAGCTTTATCCTCTAAGTCACACCCACTTTCCCAGTAAAACCGAAGAAATCGTAACGATGCGACAATTAGTTGCTGAGATCTACTATTCAAATTGGAATCTGAATAATAATAATAATAACTAGACCTGCAAGCAGCACTGAACCGGCTTTCAGGAATCATACAGGAAGTTTATTATACCATAGCCAACCCATTGAGCTACCGAAATATACTTTAGTTGTTTTGCTTCAGTGACACCCTCTATCATATGTAAAAGTAATATTTGCTGGCGAAAAGACCGGTCAAAATTGTAAATTATGGCAAAATTATGTCAATTCCGGTGCCGAAAGAAATTTTTATAGATGAAAAATAAGTCGAAAATTTGCAACATACAAAATTTGTTTAATACATATCGGGCAATGAAAAATTAACCTATAACCCATAAACTGAAATTAAGAAGGTAAAATAATTAAAAGTGACCCTTGGAAAATTGGCTATTATTCGACAAGGGAACATGCTAGAAGCCTTTTCTTGATATCAATATGATGGTATTGATTCAATCTTACTGCCCATTAGAGTCAGACGTTATAAAGTTAAACAAATAATAAATATAAATCCCTTCAAATAAATGTTTGTTTTAAAGGCTAAAAATACGTTTTTTGCAAAAATTACATTACTTCCGGTGATATTGAAAATGTTAACTTAGTTGATAGAAGTCATAAATGGCATAAGGCATCAAATGGTAAAAAAATTATAAAAATCGAATAATAATTGACACTTTTATAGACCAAAAACCTTGAAAAGTGACTTATAGAAGATCGCCTATTTCTCTGTAACCGTACAAGTTAGAAACCATTTTGTGGTATCTGTATGGTCGTATGGTTTCATTCTATTCGTTGATGGGAATCAAATATCATAATTTTAAAAATATTATAAGGCAGACTCATTTGAATAAAATATTTGTTTTTTAGGTTAAAAATACAGTTTTTGCAGAAATGACGTCATTTCCGGTCACAGTGAAAATGTAAAATTGGCTTGACCTAGTCCACATTGACATTAGGCATCAAATGGAAAAAAAATATTGCAAATCGAATAATAATTCACTCTTTTATAGGCAAAATAACGTGAAAAGTGATGCATGCAAAATTGCATATTTCTCGGCAACTGCTCATATTACAAACTAATTTTCGCATACATTCTCTTCGTCTGGATTATTGCTACGAGTTTATGAAAATCACAAATAAATATTTCAAAATATGAAGACGCTGAATGAATTGTAAATAATTGAATTTTACACTTTATTTTACATTTTATTCGAAATTGCCCAAAAATGAAATTGAAATTTAAAAAATCTGAGCTAAAGATTTTATACACCTTTGCAGGGTGCATCCTTTTAGTTATATCAGTTTTGAAAAAAGAAATATTTGCTTTCAAAAAGTGGTACCGAAATGTCAAAATTGTAGTTTTGTTAATATTACGTCACTTCCGTTGCCGACAGAAAAATTTCACCGTAACAAAAAAAATTGCAATTGGGACCACGGAGCATATGAACTTTGTTTTATACAAATCGAACAATAAATAGTTTTTCTGGTTACGAAAAACTAAATTAGCCAATGGCAGTTAACGCAAATTACCGAGAGATTTTTTTTTATCATTTCTGCTCAAGTAGGATGATATTTTAACCCTGTGTAAAATACCATAAAAAAAATATACATAAATAAAAAAGGTTTTCGTAAAAAAAAAAAATTTTCTTCAAAATATCGGACATTTTTTCGACTACTTCCGCTTTTACGATCATTGTCCTGACAGCTTTACGAAGTTCTTTGGATACTTAACTTTCTGTACCAGAAGTGTCAGAAACATCCATTGAGTAATTTTGGAAAAAAAGATAAAGAGCGTTTCCAAAAATTTAACGATTTTTCAATTTTTTTCAAAGTTTGAGGCCATTTTTATACGCCCACATTTAAATGTGGTCGTATATTGTCGTCGCCCCCGTCCGTCCGTCCGTCCGTCCGTCCGTCCGTCGGTCCGGCGTCCACAATTGCTTGTGGACGCTCTACAGGCTAAAGTTAATATCCAATTTACTTTAAATTTATACACAGTGTTTAAGGTCTTGAGACGAAGAAGCCTATTGTTTTTCAGCGATTTCCGATAATAACTACCAGAGTTATGGCCCTTGATCACTTCAAAAAATCTTGTGGACGCTCTAGAGGCCAAAGTTAATATCCGATCGACTTTAAATTTATACACAGCGTTTAAGGTCATAAGACAGTGACGCCTATTGATTTTCGACGATTTCCGATAATTAGTGCCAGAGTTATGACCCTTGATCTCTTTAAAAAATCTTGTGGACGCTCTAAAGGTCAAAGTTAATATCCGATTGACTTTAAATTTATACACAGTGTTTAAGGTCATAAGACGAAGAAGCCTATTGATTTTCAGCGATTTCCCATAATTAGTGCCAGAGTTATGGCCCTTGATCACTTCAAAAAATCTTGTGGACGCTCTAGAGGCCAAAGTTAATATCCGATTGACTTTAAATTTATACACAGTGTTTAAGGTCATAAGACGAAGACGCCTATTGATTTTCAGCGATTTCCGATAATTAGTGCCAGAGTTATGGCCCTTGATCACCTCAAAAAATCTTGTGGACGCTCTAGAGGCCAAAGTTAATATCCGATTGACTTTAGATTTATACACAGTGTTTAAGGTCATGAGACGAAGAAACCTATTGATTTTCGGCGATTTCCGATAATTAGTGCCAGAGTTATGGCCCTTGATCTCTTTAAAAAATCATGTGGACGCTCTAAAGGTCAAAGTTAATATCCGATTGACTTTAAATTTATACACAGTGTTTAAGATCATAAGACGAAGAAGCCTATTGATTTTCAGCGATTTCCCATAATTAGTGCCAGAGTTATGGCCCTTGATCACTTCAAAAAATCTTGTGGACGCTCTAGAGGCCAAAGTTAATATCCGATTGACTTCAAATTTATACACAGTGTTTAAGGTCATAAGACAAAGACGCCTATTGATTTTCAGCGATTTCCGATAATTAATGCCAGAGTTATGGCCCTTGATCACCTCAAAAAATCTTGTGGACGCTCTGGAGGCCAAAGTTAATATCCGATTGACTTTAGATTTATACACAGTGTTTAAGGTCATGAGACGAAGAAGCCTATTGATTTTCAGCGATTTCAAATAATTACTGCCAGAGTTATCTCCCTTGATAACTTCAAACATTCTTGTGACGCTATAGAGGCCAAAGTTACCATCCGATTGATTTCAGATTGATACATAGAGTTTAAGGTGTTGAAACGAACAAGTATTTTGATTTTCAATGAATTTAGATAACTGAACAGCTAAATCCATGATATTAAATGTTTCATGTATATACTAATTGTTAGCGTGGGGTAAAACTTTATAAAAAGCAATCAAATTCTAATGATTTTCTGATAATTACATAATGAGTTGTTACTCTTAATCAGTTTTTAGTGTATTACAAATGTTTCATTACCGAAAAAAGTAAAAATATGCGACAACCCTTGTTGACTGCCCGGATGATTTAGCTGCTGTGGGCGTATGTTTCGTTGCCTGGCAACCTATCTTTGGACCTCTTGTATTATTTCAATGCTGTTTTCAAGAAAAGGGCGTCTCAGAATGTTAAAAAATTGGAAAATACTAGATTTTCGGCATACAATAATTTATTTCCTTATCATCGAAATCGTATTATTTAGACACCATATGATGGTCCATTAATAGGGCTATCCAGCGACACTTTAGTTCTTTTGGTCCGCTATTACCTAAGGGAGAAATCAAGTTTTTCGCAAGTGCGACAATGTTTTTAACATTTTTTTTCATTTTTTGAATACTTCCGGTATGGCTATTATTGTCAGAATAGTTTTAATAGCCGGTTTGGGCACTAAAATAGCCACAGGGCTCTGTAATGACATATTACATTATCTGATCAGATAAAATGCCCCTGAGAAATCCTATGTTCAAAAATGCAAAAAAATTAAAATATCGAAAATTAAATTTCAATAACTACATACATATTATACATTGTTAGAATCGTAATTAGGTCAGCTATCTGAATATACAATCTTTTTTTGAAAATCTCTTAAAATAAAAAAAATAGCAGAGCATTTTCCAAAATTTCACGATTTTTCGATTTTCAGTCCGTTATTTCACCTATTCCAGATATTTCAAAGTCTTATTGGATGGCTTCATGCAAAAAACCTCCGAAAGGACTCTCGATAGAAAAAATTTAAAAAAAAGTTGCGGTTAAGTTTTCGAGATACAGGCGTCCAAAAATGCTAAAAATCAGAAAATACTTGATTTTCAGCGTGCCATATTTTGCTTCCTGCTAATCGTATCCGTACGAATTGGGTATCATTCAGTGGTCCAATCACCGCCCGACCAAATGATACCTTAATTCGTTTAATCCGTTGATATCGGACGGAAAAATCGTGTTTTTACCCAAACACCCATTTTTCACTTTTTTTCAAAATATCACATATTATTTCGACTACTTCCGGTTTACGGATTGTTGTTGAAATTGCTTTAAACGGTGGTTTGACCATATTACTTCTTTATGTTCCAGGAATTTCAGAAACGTCAATGTGGCCGTAAAACGAAACTTAAGCTCACAAAATGTGAAGAAAATTCGAAAAAAATCGAAAAATGAAGGGCGATAACTCTGAATGAAACTTATATTACTGGAACCGGATTGCCTTCAGGTATCCAAAAATGTAGGTCAAATTTAAAAATTTTGAAAAATAACAAAAATTGTGTCTTAAACAACATATTTTCATTTTTCGAACGCTAGAAGTCAGCGGCGAAGTTTCGAAATTGCAAAATTTTCAACTGCTATCGTCCGAGAAAAGACTCAGGGTTTCCGAAAATGTAATATGTATGAAAATAGATACAGAATTGACGAATCTACGGCCGTTTTTTAATTTTTTGGCACCGCACGAAATTCGGCCACTTCCAGTCTGCGCAGAAGTTTCAAATACAGTGGAAGGGATAGCCACCATATGGTTTCCTGATAGAAAATTATGTCCCAGATCTGTATCTGTTACAGACACTGAGAAATAGGCTCCCCCGAAAAATAAAATAATAATAACTAGACCTGCATAGCAGTGCTGAATCGGCTTTCAGGGTCCTTTATATCATTGCCATGCTTTTAAATTTACCTTTATACTCTAAACAACCGATAGGACTCGGGGTAACAGAAGTTTAAGAAGTGAAATAGAAGTAGTTTTCGAGATAAACGAGTCTGAAAAGGCTCCAAAAAAAAAGAGGAAAATACTACATTTTCGGCATCTCATAATCTATTGCCTAACCATCGAATTTGTATCATTCTGATATCATATAAAAGTCCACAAAGGAAAATACTATATCTTCAGAGTCCCGTAATATTTGTCATTGAACACGCCATCTTGAATCGGATCGCGCAAAATCTAATTTTGGAGTAGAGGCAAATTAGTAAAAATATTGATGAGATGTTCTCAAAAATGAGTCTATAAATATACTATCTATCGACACAAAAGATCAAAATAGCAATAAAAGATTTTAGAACACCTTTATTTGAACGTTTTGTAAGAGTACCGTATTTTTAAATCTGTCCTATTTCTTAAAATTCTCGGCGAAATTAGTTATGTTTCTTCGCTCGCTATGGAACGACCTCTGCAGACCTGCAGTGCTAAATCGGCTTTCAGGAATCAGACAGGAAGTGCGTCATACAATAGCCGATCCATCGAGCTACCAAACGATACTGTAGTTGTTATGATTCAGTGTATGTGAATTCTTTTAGTGTTTATTTTCCTCAAATAGATGTGTCTTCAAACGTGACTTGAAGATGTCTAGAGTTTTTGATTCTTTAATGTTTAAGGGTAGAGAATTCCAGAGAAAAGGTGCTGCAAAGTGAAAAGATCGTTTTGTCCGTTGAAGTTTGACAGCGGGAATAACTAATAATGACTTGTTCTGAGATCTTAAGGTTCTACTGGATTCATATGGAGTCAATAGATCTTTAATGTATTGTGGCGCTTGGTTGTTGAGTGCTTTAAAAGTTAGTAACAGTATTTTGAATTTGATTCGCTGATTTATTGGTAACCAATGGAGGGTTCTTAGCGATGGTTTAATGTGATCCCTTTTCCTGGTTCCAGTGATGAGACGAGCTGAAGCATTCTGAACATATTGAAGTTTCTGCAGCTGCCACTGTGGTAGACCATACAACAAAGCATTATGGTAGTCCAGCCTTGAAGAGATCAAAGCATGAACGAGGAGTTTTAGATTTTCACATGTTAAGTACTTCTTTATCTTTGCTAATATATAAATCTGGTAAAACGCTGAAGAACAGATGGTTTTGATGTGGGTCTCAAAAGTTAGTGTGGAATCAATGATAGCACCGATGTTCTTTGCCTTGTTTGTTGGTTGAATTAACTCCCCACCAATCGAGAGGCTCCCTCTTTTTATTTTGTTGAGTTGTTGTTTGGTACTGATATAAAGAACTTCAGTCTTGTCTGGATTTAATTTTAAAAAATGAAGAGTCATCCAGTTGTGGATTTCATCTAAACAGTTCTCAATATCATGCACAATAGTGGTTTCAGATGAATGATCAAAGCTGATGTACAACTGTGTATCGTCTGCGAACAAGTGGACACAAAGTCCATATTTCTGGGCTATTGCATTAAGTGGTCTTGTGAATATTATAAATAAAACAGGCCCTAGGACTGATCCTTGAGGCACTCCGCAGATCATTGAAACAAAGTCCAAGGAAGTCCCATTAATGCACACAGCTTGCCTTCTGTCAGTTAAGTAAGATCGGAACCAGTTGAACACATTGTTACGCAAGCCAATTTCAACCCATAGTGTGTCTAGGAGATCACTGATGTCAAGAGTGTCAAATGCAGCGGATAGGTCCAGCAAAATCAGCAATACGCTCTGTTGTTGATCAATGCACTTGTGGATATCATCGACAATTTTTATCAGAGCAGTTTCCGTACTATGGAATTGCTTGTAAGCCGACTGAAGAGGATTATCAAGAGCACTCTGACGAATATGCACATTAAGACGCTGTAGCACACATTTCTCAATGAGTTTTGATATGTAGCTCAGGTTACTCACAGGCCTGTAGTTCTTCAGCAGATCAGCATCTAAGGATGGTTTCTTGATTAGAGGTGTGATCATGGCTTGCTTCAGGGTACTTGGAAAGACTCCGTCTAGAAGCGATTTGTTGACTATAATTATAAGGATTGGTATGAAATCATCCAAATTGTCTTTAAGAAGCCATGTTGGAAGTGGGTCTAACTGGCAAGACTTCATGACAGATTCATCAGCCTTGGTCAGGAGAAGATCTAGGGTGTGGCCGAGATGATGTGTTGGGTTATCAACATGTTGGACAAGTCCGAAAGAGTGGAACAATTCCTTGAATTGAGAGCTGTGTGTATCTGTGTCACTGTCAACATGAATGTTGAAATCACCAGCAATCACGAATTTACCCACTTTTGAGATAATGGTTTCATAGTAAGTAGCAAATTCAGAGAAAAATTCAGACATAGGGATTCTTACATTGTTCTGCTTGGTAACAGGTGGACGATAAACTACACATAGTCGAAGTGACTCTTTGTCAGACTTGCATAGAACCTCAATATTTTCAAACGTCTGGTAATCTGGGCACTTTTTGACTCGAGTTGCAATGCCATGCTTAGAGAGAACACCAACACCACCACCCCTGCCCTTACGGGGGACATGATGTAAATTATAGCCAAGGGATTTGAGTTCACTAACTGTAGACCCACATGTATTTGAATTTAGCCATGTTTCAGTGATAAGTCCAATGTCACAATTTTGATCAGTTAAATGTTCAGTCAATGTTATACATTTATCAGGTAGTGATCTTATATTAATCAAACAAAGGTGCAGTCCTTGTGAGTAATGACAAGTTTTAACTTGGGTTTGTGAGCTATTGTTAACATTGTGATTTTTAGGTTTAAATTTTCTGCCTGCTCGAGTACCTCTCTTGGTTTTGTTCCTGATAAAAATGTTCAGTCCCTTAAGTGTGTTGATTAGTGATGAATAGTCGACTGTTTTACACTGGCCATTATTAAGTGAGTAAAGTTTGGGACCTGAGTACCCAATCCTCATTGTTGTCCAACATGGTGAATTAAAAGTCACAGATTAAATATACCCCAAATCACAATGAACATAGGGGAAAATGAGAAATATCCATTATATTATCACAACTTTTGCAAATTCCTGATCTTCAAACTATAAGAAACTTTCACATCCAAAATTTTTTGAGAAACACTTTGAATTTATGAAGAAATCCACAAAACTTTGCAGAGCTCTCAACTGCTGCTACTAAGCGCAAGGGAGATCACTCATGTATCCACTAATGGAGGCAGACCACCATTAAATTTTACATCTCGGTACCCACAAATTGTAGTTCGTCTATTTATAGCAGTTCTCTCTCTGTCTCTTTTCTCCCCTTTTGCATGCCCATTTTTGTTGATTTTTTGGCCTAGAATGGACTAAGAGGGTTTGAATTAATATTTTCTGCTAGGTTTTGGTAAATATTCATGATTTTGAGGCGGAAGGATAACGGCGTTATGAGGTTGGCTACGGTGATATGTACGGCAACTAGATACATGTTTTGAGTATGCTTCTTCAAGTTCGTGTATCTCAAAATTTTGGTGGTCAACCTCATAAAAATTTTAGTGCAAAGACATGGCCATGTGTTCCTCTGTCTATAGTGAAAAGCATTTCGCCCAACGAAAATTTGGGGATAAGTTGGAGGTGGGCAAAGAGTCCAGAATTAACATTGAAGTCAATGGGGAAATTAATGGTGGTCTGCCTCCTGTATGTAAACAAACTGACGGTGTATGAGAGGCCTAAATTTGATGCTATGATCTCCAATTTGTCAGAAAATGTGATATATGACATTTTGATAATAAAAAAAGTGAAATGGTAAAATTTCTAAAATATTTGACAAATTTGTGAGGGGAATATTTGATTTTAGTCCAAATTTTGTGATTTTCAGTGTTTATTTGCTTTTTAAAATTAGTGAAAAATATTTTAATGTGTAATTTTGACTTTTTCTGCATCGTAAAGGTTAGATGGGAAGAAAGTATTATAATTTCACTCAATTTTGCTTAAAAATCATGATAATTTGTCTGAAATTCTTCAGATTACCCCCAATATTACTGTCAAAATTTTTATTATTCATCTGTTTTAAAATGAAACAAAATGTCTTGCATGTCTTTATTTCCATTGTTAAATAACTTGGAAAGGAGCCATGTGTTTGTCAGATATTGAAAAAGTATATATGTGTTTAATAGAAATTTAAAAATTAAGAAATTTTGTCTAATTATGTACTGCTGAGGCATGTTAGAATTTTCAAAACATGAGTGAACTGCATTTTTCTTGGGTGTTCCTCAGACTTAACACAATTTTAATCTTTTAAAACCTGCAATTGTTGCATTTCCCTTCTCGAGAAAGTAAAATCTGTGTGTCTGCAGGGAAATTTCTCTGTCTTCATTTCATTTAGACTGGCTCAACCTCCCCACCCCACCCATTTTCTTGAACATGATATTTGGATATTCAATTGAAAATATATTGACTCAGAATTAACAGTAATTGGATTTTGTGCTTGAATTGTAACCGAGCATTTTATTTTGCACAAACAAATAGTTACATAAAAGATTCCATGAATTTTTAAGACTTTTTGTTTATGGCCAAACATGTTATTCTATGACATTTTCCCCAAATGAGTCCACACCCCAAAATGGATATGTTGTAGCTGTGTCTTTTGCAGCTTAATGTTTGACATTTTTGATGTAAATCTATTATTTGTGGTGATCTTTTAAAATGTGGCACTTACAGAGCAATGAAATATTAATTAATAGCCTTTTCATACTCCTTTTATGCAATGAATTATGTCATAACTCCCTTTTTCCACCTCATTTTGTCAGGAAATTGATGTAAAGATTAAAACAACTTGCTTCCACAAAATATTGACACTATATAATTCCAAGGATACCTCTGATTGTTAAAGTGTTTTAAATACTGAAATATTCCCATTTTTTTTAAAAAAATAGTGCTTTGTGACCCTTTTGTTGGAGTGGCTGGTTGTCAACTAAATACAGCATTTATTTTACATTTATCAATCCATATTTTAATAAATAATTCATATTTCTTACAAGTACCTGTGTTTGTATGTATGTATACAAGCCAGGGATAGAAAAATGTGGCTTTTAGCCATATTCCATCAACAGTATTACTTATGTGGACACAGGTTGGATTTGTTATCAAAGCAACATTTTCAGGGGGTGGGCTTACAAGTTTCATTATAGTTCCTTACAGTTACCCTCAATGCAACCAATTTGCAGCTTGTCTTCTTGTATACTGGCCAAGGTTTCTAGAAATAAATGCCTTTCACCTCAGAGTTTCCAAGAAATAGGGAATTATTGGCATTTTGAGACATACAAAGTGTCAAAAAATGGGCCATTTTGTAAAAAAAGGTAAAATAAAGTCAATTTTTGAAAAATATCCCAATATTTTGAATATTTTTGATGAGACTTGTTTGAAACTCTTTAAATCTTTTTGCAAAACTCACATTTTGACAAAATTAAGAAAGAGTCTTCAATTCTAGAACAAAAGGCCCATGGACCTGATCTGCAACCCAGCATACAAAACAGTACATAACTTTAAAGGGTCACCATTTCTTCTGCAATTAATTTTTTTTGATTCTGTATTATAATAATTTTGCAAAAATAAATGTGAAGCTATAAAGAAAAGAATTTTGATGATATATGAACTTTTAAAAACATATAGGAGGCAGACCACCATTAAATTTTACATCTCGGTACCCACAAATTGTAGTTCGTCTATTTATAGCAGTTCTCTCTCTGTCTCTTTTCTCCCCTTTTGCATGCCCATTTTTGTTGATTTTTTGGCCTAGAATGGACTAAGAGGGTTTGAATTAATATTTTCTGCTAGGTTTTGGTAAATATTCATGATTTTGAGGCGGAAGGATAACGGTGTTATGAGGTTGGCTACGGTGATATGTACGGCAACTAGATACATGTTTTGAGTATGCTTCTTCAAGTTCGTGTATCTCAAAATTTTGGTGGTCAACCTCATAAAAATTTTAGTGCAAAGACATGGCCATGTGTTCCTCTGTCTATAGTGAAAAGCATTTCGCCCAACGAAAATTTGGGGATAAGTTGGAGGTGGGCAAAGAGTCCAGAATTAACATTGAAGTCAATGGGGAAATTAATGGTGGTCTGCCTCCTAATACTACTAATGTATAGATTGTTCTTCAGTATAACACTAATGTATAACGTTACGAAAAGAGCACCCTTGCAATATTCAGATTTGTCAGCATAATTCCTCCCTTGTCAAAGGTGTAGGGATGGTGCCCTAGAATAGTAAATCAGAGTAGATGCGAAAGTTTAAGGAGGGGAGGGGATGTCCAAATGTACATGACAAGGACTAGGTTGCCAGTCCAACCTGCTGCATTTCCTCCACAGCACTGAATCGGCTTTCAGGAATCAGACAGGAAATACGTCATACAATAGCCGATCTATCCAGCTACCAAATGATACTGTATTTTTTTTGGATTCAATGACACCCTCTATCAGACTTGTAAAAGTAATATTTGCTTGCGAAAAGATCGGTCAAAATTGTAAAATCTGGCAAAATTACGTCACATCCGGTGCCAAAAGAAATCATTATCGACAGCAAATAAGTTGAGAATTTGCAACATGAAACATAGAAACATACAAACTTTGTTTTATACGTATCAGGCAATAAACACTAAACCTAGATCCCATAAACTGAAATTAAAAAGGTGAAAAAACTTAAAAAGTGATCCTGAGAAAATTGGTTATTTCTCGACAAGGGAATATGCTAGAAGCAATTTTTTGACATCAATATGATTGTATTGATCCAATCTAAATGACCATTATAATCAAACATTATAACGTAAAACAAAAAAAAAATATAATACACTTAAAAAAAATATTTGTTTTGAAGTCTAAAAATACGTTTTTTGCAAAAAAGACATTACTTCCGGTGATAATAAAAATCTTAAATTAGTTTAATGCAATCATAAATGGCATAAGGCATCAAATGGTGAAAATTGTATGAAAATTGAATAATAATTGACACTTTTATAGACTAAAAAGCTTGAAAAGTGACTTGTAGAAAATCGTCTATTTCTCGGCAACCGTACAAGTTAGAAACTTTTTTGTGGTATCTGTATGATCGTATGGGTTCATGCTATTCGGTGATGGGATTCAAATATCATAATTTTAAAAATGTTCTAAAAAAGACACATTTGAATAAAATATTTGTTTTTTAGGTTAAAAATACAGTTTTTGCCAAAATGACGTCATTTCCGGTCACAGTGAAACTGTAAAATTGGTTTAAACTAGTCCAAATTGGCATTAAGCATCGAATGAAAAAAAAATATTGAAAATCGGATAATAATTTACTCTTTTATAGGCAAAATAACGTGAAAAGTGATGCATGCAAAATTGCATATTTCTCGGCAATTGCTCATATTACGAACTATTTTTTACATACATTCTCCTAGTCTGGATTATCACTACGAGTTTATGAAAGTTACGAATAAATAGTTCAAAATATGAAGACGTTGAATGGGTTGTAAATAACTGATTGTTACACTTTTTTTTACATTTATTCGAAATTGCCCAAAAATGAAATTGAAATTAAAAAATCTGAGCTAACGATTTGTGCCCCTTTACAGCGCGCATTCTTTTTGCTATATCAGATTTCGAAAAAAATAATATTTGCTTTCAAAAAGTGGTACTGAACTGTCAAAATTGTAGTTTTTGTTAATATTACGCCACTTCCGTTGCGTGCAGAAAAAATTCACGGTAACAAAAAAAATTACAATTGAGACCACGGAGCATATGCACTTTGTTTTATACAAATCGAACAATAAATAATTAATCTAGGTACGAAAAACTAAATTAGCCAATGGCGACTAAAGAAAATTACTGAAACAAAATTCTTTCTCACTTTTGCTCAAGTAGGGTGATACTTTAACTCTGTAAACTACCATCAAAAAATATTCATAAATAAAAAAGTTTTCTGTAAAAATGTAAAAAAAATTCTAAATATCGGCGATTTTTTCGACTACTTCCGGTTTTAAGATCATTGTCGGAATAGCTTTAACAAGTTGATTAGATACTTAACTTCCTGTACCAGAAATGTCAGAAACATTCATTGAGTAATTTTCGAAAAAATGATAAATAAAAGAGCATTTTCAATAATTTAATGATTTTTCAACTTTTTTCAAAGATTGAGGTCATTTTAGGACCACCTATAATATTGCAACGCTTTTATTATTAAATGCACACGCTAGGCCACCGATAGGACTCTGAGTAAAAAATATTTAAGAAAAATCGTAGGCGTCGTTTTCGAGAAAAAGGCGTCTCAGAATGCTCCAAAACGGAAAATACTTAGTTTTCGGCGTACCATAATTTATTTCCTAAGAATCAAATTCGTGTTATTTAGATGTTATACGATCGTCTATTAATGGAACTATCCAACGACACTTTAATTGTTTTGGTCCGCTAATATGTGACGGAGAATTCGAACTTTTGGCAAGAGCTCCAATTTTTTTTCATCTTTTTTACATTTTTCGTCGTTTTTTGAACTACTTCCGGTATACGAATCATTGTCGAGTAGTTTTCGCATCCAGTTTTAGAGTTTGCATGGGAACAGGGCTCTCTAATGATATACGACACTATACGATCAAATAAAATACTTCTGAGAAATCCTATGTTCAAAAGTGTTCAAAATGTCAAAATGTCAAAATATTGAAAATTAAATTTCAATAACTGCATACATATTATACATCATTAGAATCGTAATTAGGTCAGCTTTTTAAATATATATCTTTTTTTGGAAAATCTCTTAAAATAAAAAAATAGTAGAGCATTTTCCCAAATTTCACGATTTTTCGACTTTTTTCGATTTTCAGTCCCTTTTTTGTCTTATTCCAATTATATAAAAGTCTTAATGGATGGATTCATGCTAAAAACTAGCGGAAGGACCATCGATAGATAAAGTTTAAGAAAAATCGCTGGAGCAGTTTTCGAGATACAGGCGTCCAAAAACGCTCCAAATCAGAAAATACTTGATTTTCAGCGTGGCACCATAGTATCCGTATGAATTGGGTATCATTCAGTGGTCCAATCACCGCCCGACCAAATGATACCTTAATTCGTTTAATCCGTTGAGATCGGACGGAGAAATCGTGTTTTTACCCAAGACACCCATTTTCCACTTTTTTTTCAAAATATCGCATATTATTTCGACTACTTCCGGTTTACGGATTGTTGTTGAAATTGCTTTAAACAGTGGTTTGACCATATTGCTTCATGTTCCATGAATTTCAGAAACGTCGATCTGGCCGTAAAACGAAACTTAAGCTCACAAAATGTGAAGAAAATTAAAAAAAAATCGAAAAATAAAGGGCGATAACTCTGAATGAAACTTATATTACTGGAACCGGATTGCCTTCAGGTATCCAAAAATGTAGGTCAAATTTTAAAATTTTGAAAAATAACAAAAAATGTGTCTTAAACAACATATTTTCATTTTTCGAACGCTAGAAGTCAGCGGCGAGGTTTCGAAATTGCAAAATTTTCAACTGCTATCGTCCGAGAAAAGACTCAGGGTTTCCAAAAATGTAATTTGTATGAAAATAGATACAGAATTGACGAATCTACGGACGTTTTTTAATTTTTTGGCACCGCACGAAATTCGGCCATTTCCGGTCTGCGCAGAAGTTTCAAATACAGTGGAAGGGATAGCCACCATATGGTTTCCTGATAGAAAATTATGTCCCAGATCTGTATCTGTTACAGAAACTGAGAAATAGGCTCCCCCGAAAAATAAAATAATAATAATAAATAATAACTAGACCTGCATGCAGGAATGACGGGTTTCACTGGCGCCACGTTACCCTTAAATATTTCACTTCCGTTGCCAAGTTACCCTTGAACATATGTCGCTTCTGGTACCAATGAAACCACTAAACAGGTTTCCAAATTAACATTGCACACAAATAAAATGGACGCAGAATCAACCAAATCCAGCAATATCAATTCATTTTATGTATTTGTTACTTGTAAATGATCTTGACAAAATTAAATTACTCCCAGTGTTAATGAAAATGTTCAATTAGTCTTATGAAATCAGAAATGGCATACAATATCATATAGTGAAAATTTTATGTAAATCGAATAATAATTGCCACTTTTAAAGACCAAAAAACTTGAAAAGTGACTTGTAGAAAATCGTCTATTTCTCGGCAACCGTACATGATAAAAACTATTTTTTGGTATCTATATGATCGTATGGGTTCAATCCATTTGTTGATTGGAATCAAATATCATAATTTGAAATATATTACAAATCAGACTCATTTGAAAAAAATATCTGTTTTGAAGGCTAAAAATACAGTTTTTGCCAAAATGACATTACTTCCGGTGATACTGAAAATGTTAAATTAGTTCTATGAAATCATCAATGACATAAGATATCATATGGTGAAAATTTTATGAAAATCGAATAATAACTGACACTTTTATAGACCAAAAACCTTGAAAAGTGACTTAAGCAAAATCGCCCATCTCTGCAACCGTACAAGTTAGAAACCATTTTGTGGTATCTGTATGATCGTATGGGTTCAATCTATTTGATCAATAGAATTAAATATCATAATTTGAAAAAAAAATAACAAGTACGACTCATTTGAATAAAATATTGTTTTTAAAGGCTAAAATTTAAGTTTTGAGCAAATGACGTCATTTCCAGTGGCAGCGTAAGATGGAAAAATGGTTTGAAATAGTCCACTATGGCATTAGGCATCCAATGGCGAAAGAAAATTGAAAATCAAATAATAATTGATTCTTTTTCAGCCAAAATTAAGTGAAAAGTGACTCATGCAAAATTGCCTACATCTCGGCAACTGCTTATATTACAAACTAATTTTCACGTATATTCTCTTCGTAGCTACAAGTTTATAAAAGTTACAAAGAAATATTTTAAAATTTGAAAAGCCTGAATAAGTTGTAAATAGGTCAATTTTACACCATTTTTAGCCTCTTAATCGAATTTGCTCGAAAATGAAATCGAAATTAAAAAAACTGCTTCCGACATTTTTTGCGCCTTGAAAGGGCACACTCTTTGAGTCATATAATATTTGTTTTAGAAGAAGGAAAATAACTGTCAAAATTGTAGTTTTTGGTAAAATTATGCCACTTCTTGTGCCGACAGATAACACTTTCAGTAATAAAAAAAATGACAATTGAGACAACGAAGCATATGAACTTTGTTTTATACAAATCGAACAATAAAAAATTAATCGGACTGAAAAAGTGAATTAGCCAATGGCGGCCAAGGAAAATTACTGAGAAATTTTTTAGAAATTTGGCGCCTAATATCTTCGAAGATTTGCCGAAAATCAAAAATTGAAAGTAGCGTAGCTATGTGCCCTGTCTCCGGCTATGCCAAAATGTATCGAAAGTTAAAATCCAATGATTATTGTTAAAATTACTGTAATATTTTCAAAAACGATAACTTCGGTGATTTCGGACATTTCGCATTGTCACAGAACGTTCAAAAAAGCTTTATCCTCTAAGTCACACCCACTTTCCCAGTAAAACCGAAGAAATCATAACGATGCGACAAGTAGTTGCTGAGATATAGTCAAAGTGGAATTGGAATAATAATAAGAACTAGACCTGCAGATCTGCAGATCCTCAGTGCTGAATCGGCTTTCAGGAATCAGACAGGAAGTGCGTCATACAATAGCCGATCCATCGAACTACCAAACGATACTGTAGTTGTTATGATTTAGTGACACCCTCTATCAGATTTGTAAGTAATATTTGCTTGCGGATACACCAGTCAAAATTACTTCACTTCCGGTGCCAAAAGAAATCATTATCGGTAACAAATAAGTTGAGAATTCGCAATTGAGAATTGTTTTATACACACCAGGCAATAAATAATAAACTTGGAACCCATAAACTGAAATTAAAAAGGTAAAAAACTTAAAGGGAGACAAACTATATCTCAAATTAACCGGCACTACCGAGATGAGAGAAATGGGGTTTAACGTCGACTAGACACAAACTATGTCATTTCGGGACTAGCATGGTTTAATTTTATATCAATAATTCCTGTGTAAAATATCATCAAAAAATATTCATAAATAAAAAAGGTTTTCGTAAAAGAATTAATTTTTTTCAAAATATCGGACATTTTTACGACTACTTCCGGTTTTACGATCGTTGTTGTGATAGCTTTACAAAGTTCTTTGGATACCTAACTTTACGTACCAGAAGTATCAGAAACATCCATTCAGTAGTTTTGGAAAAAAAGATAAATTAAAGAGCGTTTACAAAAATTTAACGATTTTCAATTTTTTTCAAAGTTTGAGGCCATTTTTGGACCACTTATATTATTTCAACGCTTTTCATTTTGGATTCACTATATAGACAACCGATAGGACTTTGAGTAAGAAAAATTTAAGAAAAATCTGTGGCGTCATTTTCGAGAAAAGGGCGTCTCAGAATGTTAAAAAATCGGAAAATACTAGATTTTTGGCATACAATAATTTATTTCCTTACCATCGAAATCGTATTATTTAGATACCATATGGTGGTCCATTAATAGGGCTATCCAGCGACACTTTAGTTCTTTTGGTCTGCTATTACCTAAAGGAGAAATCAAGTTTTTCGCAAGTGCGACAATGTTTTTAACCATTTTTTTTCATTTTTTGAATACTTCCGTTATGGTTATTATTGTCGGAATAGTTTTAATGGCCGGTTTGGGCACTAAAATAGCCACAGGGCTCTGTAATGATATATTACATTATCCGATCAGATAAAATCCCCCTGAGAAATCCTATGTTCAAAAGTGCCAAAAATGCAAAAAAATTAAAATATCGAAAATTAAATTTCAATAACTACATACATATTATACATCGTTAGAATCATAATTAGGTCAGCTATCTGAATATGCAATCTTTTTTTGAAAATCTCTTAAAATAAAAAAATAGCAGAGCATTTTCCAAAATTTCACGATTTTTCGACTTTTTTCGATTTTCAGTCCGTTATGTCACCTATTCCGGATATTTCAAAGTCTTTCTTAATGGTTTCATGCAAAATAACTCCGAAAGGACTCTCGATAGAAAAAATTTAAAATAAGTAGGATATACGATCTCTAATAAAGTTATTGTTCTATGTCCACTGACAATATTTCTTGTTTATAAAGATTAACTGAATGCGATAGAACTTTCAAAGGTTTTTTTGTTGATTTTTGTTGACACAAACCTTTAAAAATATTTAACCATCGATCAATCAAACCTTAAATAGAGGCATTACATCAAAAATTTAGAAATTCACTTTTACAAAAAATTGAGCAAGGCTAAAAAGTCTTAATGTTCTGTCTCCAAGTCACGTGACCAAACGCTAACTAGTCATTGGCTACTGGAGATAAACCAGTCTGGTTTTCAGTTCGGTTTTAGAAAGGGGGATATAGGACAATTAAAAATTGCTAAAAGGTCCTTTATAATGACTATTGAGGTATAAAATTATGTGAGGACATAGAAAATATAGTATATAATCCAATAAATACCATATCTCAATTTTTACCAAAAGTGGAGATAGAACAGTCTGGTTCTCAGGTGACGCAATGTCTGTCGGCACATGCGCAGAAATGTTATTCTAAAAAAATCGCACTGAGAGACCCATAAACAGAATGTGAATAAAGATTTTTTTTTAAAGAAAAGGAGACCAGTAAGGATTTTCTACTGTGTATTCTTTCCATTTATTACGGTTCCTAAGAGAGCCATGTATTACCCGTGAGTCTTAATAGCAAAAGCATGCGGCAACTGAAATAAAACTTTTGTTATTTCGGCTGTCGTGTGCGTGGCTATTTAGATAACGGAGACTGGTAATGATTTTGTACCGTTTATTCTTTCCCTTTTACGGCCTATATGAGGGCTTGGGGTACCCGTACGTCTAATAGCAATGCACGTAGCTATTTAGATGTATCGTGATCATGAGTCAAGCATAATAATGATTTGTTCACAACTCGGATAATATTTTGAAGGTATTTTCCTGAGTCGTTTTGAACAAATATCGGCAACTCCAATATCGGCAAAATTGTCACATATCGGTCGATACCGATGTCTCCCGATAGGCCACTTATCGGCCAATTACCGATGTTAAAACGGATTATCGACCCATCACTATTTTTATACGCCCACATTTTCATGTGGACCTATTATGCCGTCGCCACTGTTTGTCAGTCCGTCCGTCCACAATTTGCTTGTGGACACTCTACAGGTCACAATTTTTATTCAATTTCAACGAAACTTGAAATATAGCTTTATCTCCCTAAGATCTCGGTTCCTTTCGATATTGGCATGTATCGAACCATAATTTCATTGATTATGGCCCTTGATTGTACGAAAAATCGTGTTTTTAGCTTGTGGACACTCTAGAGGTCCCAATTTTTATCCGATTTTGATGAAACATGACATGCATGTTTATAACCCCAAAATCTTGGTTCCTTTTGGTATTTGCGCCCATCTGATCGTAGCTTCCTGAATTATGGCCCCTGGTTGTACGAAAAATCGCCATTTTTAGCATGTGGTGCCTCTGGAGGTCAAAATTATTATCCGATTTAATAAAAAACGTTTGATTATATCACCGTTACATGGTAATGAAGGTTGAGTTCGAATTTGTGAAAATCGGACCAAAATTGACAAACAAAATGGCCGCCGTTTGTACGTGATTAGTGTGAAAATATGTTATATCAAGGTTGTGGACCCTATAGAGGTCACAATTATGAACCGATTTTGATGAAACTTGACATGTATGTTTATAATAACCCAAAGATTTTGGTTCCCTCTTATATTTGCACCCATCGGATCGTAACTTCCTGAATTATGGGCCCTGATTGTCCGAAAAATTGCCCTTTTTAGCTTGTGGTCCCTCTGGAGGTCAATATTATTATCCGATTTAAAAAACTGTTTGATTATATCACCGTTACATGGTAATGAAGATTCAAGTCAATTTTTGTGAAAATCAGACCAAAATTGACAGACAAAATGGCCGCCGTTTGTACACGCATAGTGTGAAAATTTGTTTTATCAAGGTTGTGGATCCTATAGAGGTCAAAATTTTAATTCAATTTTGATAAAACTTGACATGTTTGTTTATAACACAAATAACCCGGAAGCCCAGTGAGGTTTAATCAAAATATTGGGTCCAAAAGGTTTGAGGTTTGCAACACATATTTGACACCTAGATCATTATGGAAAGGCTTGAAGTTTTAAGTTTTGTAACCTGTGCGTATACCTTGGAACACTCCCCCTAACCCCCTTAAATTTAATGGGAGTTAAAATTCAATGTCTATGCAAAATTTTCTTGCAAGGATTTCATACTTAGCACTTTGAAACAGAATGTATGATGACTTAAGATCATAAAATGTTGTGCTAATGCTACTTAAGAGCTTTTAAAGTGCACATAAAATGGCCCTGAAAGCTTCTCTATGTGAGCAGTCCATGGTTATTTTATCCACTTTACGGCAAATTCATATCAATCCAACTAAAATTAAATCAGCTATCTTCATTCAAAGCCGTAAAAATAGACCTCCCGTAAAAACGACTTTGCCAATTATTAAAAACACTCTTAATCCCCTCAGACGCCAGTGACGTCACAGTGACCGAATGCATATTGGGAATGTTTATTCCTTAATTACCTATATACAGCCGGCTTGTGTATTCATTAACGCCTGACTGATTCCTTAATCCCCCATATTAAATAAAACAATTGACTACGGAATAATTTGTTTTATAATTCAATTTAATTCAAGATCCAATTTAGAATTTGTTTCATAATGTACGGTCGTTCTGTTTTCTCACAACAGCGATTTTAATACACTCTACCATCGTGTACAGTCTAAACGATTCGAGATACATTTTCGTCAGAAGTTTATTGTTCGAATTTAGAATCTGTTTCATTATGTACGGTCGTTCTGTTTACTCATGGCAGCGATTTTAATACAATCTACCATCGGGTGCAGTCCAAACCATTCGAGATACATTTTCGTCAGAAGAGTATCGTCGTTCTAATTTAGAATTTGTTTCATAATGTACGGTCGTTCATTTTCACACGGCAGCGATGTCATACACTCTCCTATGTGTGCAGTCACATCTATTCGAGATACATTTTCATCAGAAGAGTATTGTGGTTTGAATTTCCCCCGAGTAAAAGAGTATAGGAGTAAAAAGATGTGCTCACGCAAAATATATCATAAATTTCAAACATGATTGAAACGCGATTTGTAAATGACGATCCGTTATCGACGTACGGCGCCTTTATTTCTGCTTGCGAATTTGACTTTATTACTCTGAAATAGACCGTAAAAATGAAATACGAAAAAATATCTCAATATACGTTAGAAATAACAGATTGAGAAGGATCACCTAACTATCTATGTGTATCGCAAGTGTAGTGTCGTTAATACCTGTCATTTATCAATCAGACTAAATTTGAACAGTGATTGGGTCATAAAGTAATTAAGAATGTTGATTAGGTAATTATCTTTTTCTTTGCTCACCGATGTTTTTGTAATAAAGTAGCCTCGTATTATTTGTTGATTGGTGTTTAAACAACATCTAAATATAAATTCTTCGATGGATATACGATGAGGTTATAATGTCTAACATCATTTAACTTTTTTTATAAAGAATACAAGTATTTTACAATTAAATTGACAGTTTACGGCACCAGGAACTCCACATTTGATCAAGTGTATTTGATATTCATTATTACAAATTGATCTGGCCGGCGTAACAAAAAATGATAATTACCCTTCTAAATTAGAACCACAATACTGACGAAAATGTATCTCAAATCGTTTGGACTGCACACAATGGTAGATTGTATTAAAATCGCTGCCGTACATAATGAAACAAATTTTAAAATGGATCTTGAATTAAAATGTATTACAAAACAAATTATTCCGTAGTCAATTGTTTTATTTAATTAGGGGGATTAAGGAATCAGTCAGGCGTTAATAAATACACACGCCGGGTGTGTATAGGTAATTAGGCAATCGTTCGTAAAATGTTCACTGCATATCACTGTTGTGACTGTAGGTTGCCAATCAGGATTTGAATTGTTTACAAACGCATTCCAATTTTTCCGTACGATTTCATCGTTGGGAAATTTATGGAAACGCCGGTACATTATTATTCCCCTTTCCCTTGCTGGGATTCCCACAACTCTCAATAACACAACGGTAATATGGCATCTTGTAATATTCTAGTCACAAATATATATAATCTATTACAACCCAAGACGAGAAAAGTCGGCTTTTGAAAATGCTTTGACTGATATAGTGATATGTAACTTACATGTAAATAATTATGCGTTAATGATTACGCCAGTCAAATGTTTATTGGACCGACAAATACACACGTGTCAACTGGCTGTGTGATATATTGTACGGATGATGTATATACTATGTGTAGTGCCTGTGACGTCACTAGCCAATCAACCAGATTAAGGTTGTAATTGAAAATTTGAAAACCGTTTTTGGCAGTCGGATACTAAAACGTAAATATCTGAATTAATTTTGATCAGATTAGTTTGTACTTGCCGTAAAATGGATTTTGTAACTATTGAGTACCCGTACATAAAACTTTTCTGAATCATTTGATGTGGTCTTTAATTAATTAGCATTAATTAGTGGCCGTAATTGAAATTTAGAGTCCATGACTGAAACAAAGCCTAAAAGCTAGCTAACCAAGTCATGAAACCAAAAATATCACTTAAGAGCGACAAAAGTTGAACAAACCTTGCTTAAGACTGGTTCAAAGGTCAAAGGTCACTAATTAGTGACTAATTAAAATTTAGAGTCCGTAACTGAAACAAAGCCTAAAATCTGGCTTACCAAGCCAGTAAACCAAAATTATAACTTAAGAGCAACAAAAGTTGAAAAACCTTGCTTAAGACTGATTCTAAGGTCAACAAAATGAATGCATTGCATCAATGAAATTAAATCACAGTAAGATCCTACATCATTACAAAAATGATTTCTCTCCTTAAAAAGCGCATATGTATGCCTATGTACTTTAAAGACGATGACTGACAGATTTCCTTAACAGGAACCTATCAAACCCCCTCCTGCAAAAATTCCTGGATCTGCCCCTGTTCAAAGGTGACAAAGGTCATATTTTGGGCCACATTATGACCAATCAAACATTCAAATTGCTTGCTTATCTCTGCTCACCAAATAGTACAACGCTTCCGCCATGATAATCTCTGAATTCGATGATCGACATTTGTTCTTTTTATATTTAGTACTTTCAAATACTTACAAAGAGGAAAAACACAGGATTTAAGAGAGGGGCAAAGCTAATATTTGTAGGTACTGGTAGGCTTATTACTTGATATTGACAGCAGGGGCGTAAAAATCCACTAGCCCGACGCCCGGGGCTACCAAAAATAAATTACGGGCTAGTGACCTATTTGCCGTACTAGTCCTGGACTAGTGCCATCACTTATTTGTGACGATATAGATAAATAAACTGTAAAACATCCCACATTTATTTCTCAAATTCCAAGGAAAGGTCAGTCATAGCAATAGATTTTCTGTAGTAAAACTTAAAACTGTATAGACATTATTTGTACTACTACTCTTATTCATTCATTCTTGACATTTTCATTTCTCCATCTTGCACGCTTTGACAGGTCACTATAAACCAGTTGAAATCAGGTTGATTTAAAAACTTTAGATTAGTTCTGACATAAATATTTGAAAGCATATACCTTTGTATTTTCAAACACAAGATAATTTTGATTATTTAACATGTCATATATTTCCAAAGAATTTACTACACGTGTTCATTACACACACGCTATGCCGAATGGTTCCAGTGACCTGTGTGTCATCAATTCTGACCCTATCGACATGCAGCATGACACTCACTATCAGTAATAATATAAACAATTTTACTATCCTGTCTATTTCAATACTATATCAGCAAATCAAACTGATTTGTTTCGTTTTAAGATTCTTTACAGAGTGACCAGGTAAATAAATAAATACGGCAAAACAATTAATTTGTCAATTAATCGAGGCGTTCTCGGGTTTTGCGTAAATAAATCTTCAAGCGGGAATTTAAGGACGTTAATTTACCGAGATATATTACAAATGACATGTGCTATATGAAGTAGTTATACGGTCTTTAGTGACAGAAAACATTGCTGTGGCTACCATTCCTGGATTTGAAGGTCAGACATGATATGAAATGAATATCAATTTGTAGGTTCTTTTAACCGTTTCACCAGTGCAACCGAACCGTGACCGGTTAACTGTGTAGCCCTTTACTTTGTCGAACTATGGACTAGTGGATATTAATGCCGGGCTAGTGCCTGACTGCAGACTACTAGCCCGGGGCTAGTGGATTAAAAAAAAAATTTTCGCCCCTGATTGACAGACGTGTACAATGATGTATTAAAAACCACTTGCTTGTAAATCATACGGCGATGTGAGTGGTTATTTAATGTTGAAACTTGATACCAAGTGACTAACCGGTTAATAGTCACAGTTATTCGAATAACAAAAATTCCTAACCGTAGGAGCACTAATTGAGTCACAGTTGAGCAGTGCCAGATCTAAGGGGGGGCAAAGTGGAACAAATGTCCCGGGCCGCCCCCACAATTCTATGTCATACTAATATTTTATCCCGGACTGAGCCAACCAGTTCCTGGACTGAATGGGCGAGGATTGGGGCCCTTGAAAGTAAGGGATATTAGAGGACCTGGGGCTGGGACTGGCGGAAAACACCACAGGCACTCAAGGGGGCGGAGTACATACTAGTATGATCCGCGGTTATTACGAACTTGAACAAACAACAATTGGGCCCCGCACAATTGGTTTGTCCCTGGCCTGCACAAGGTTAATCGGGCACTGCAGTTGAAGAAGGATTAAATACGACAACAGAACATGGGTACATGATCTTTAAGAGGTATTAACAATCGGAAAAAAAACATGTACATAACACATTTTTTTTTATATGGGAAACAATCACTGGGTTTATCCGAAAAACCCATTGTTTCAAAAATATACACTTTGCATAAATAAATTGATGTAGCATTAGTGGAATACACATATTGACTTTTGTAATTAATAAGATAGACAGCTCTGAACTACTTTTGATAACTTTAAATTGTTCTGGGTCGGCCGCAATGAAATCCCCCAAAACAGCATTACATTCAGAACTCCGTGCCATATTCCACAGTAAATCTAATTTACAATTGGAAATATTTAGGAACGATAAACCATGTAGTAGAATGAAAATTGATAAAACAAGACTAACAGCTAACAAAAGTATCGTATATCTGTATGAATGTATTCCTCGTGTGTACATATATGTTTTCTATACTGCATGTATTATTTGTAGTGTACAACTATGTCTAAATATGTATGTATTCATGGTGTCCCAAATGAACGTTTTGATGCAATTAACATCTTATCTAGTACAATATCTTGTAAGTAAACCGTATAAGTCTTGATAGCATTATACAGTGAAATCCCGCTTAGCGACCAACTCAGAATTACGGGCAACTCACGTATACGACCACATATTAAAAGAACCAATTTTTATACGCCCACATTGAAATGTGTTCGTATATTGTCGTCGCCCCCGTCCGTCTGTCCGTCCGTCCGGCTTGTGGACGCTCTAGAGGCTAAAGTTAATATCCGATTGACTTTAAATTTATACACAGTGTTTAAGGTCATGAGACGAAGAAACCTATTGTTTTTCAGCGATTTCCGATAATAACTACCAGAGTTATGGCCCTTGATCACTTTAAAAAATCTTGTGGACGCTATAGAGGCCAAAGTTAATATCCGATTGGCTTTAAATTTATACACAGTGTTTAAGGTCATGAGACGAAGAAGCCTGTTGATTTTCAGCGATTTCCGATAATTAGTGCCAGAGTTATGGTCCTTGATTACTTCAAAAAATCTTGTGGACGCTATAGAGGCCAAAGTTAATATCCGATTGGCTTTAAATTTATACACAATGTTTAAGGTCATGAGACGAAGAAGCCTATTGATTTTCAGCGATTTCCAATAATTAGTGCCAGAGTTATGGCCCTTGATCACTTCAAAAAATCTTGTGGATGCTATAGAGGCCAAAGTTAATATCCGATTGGCTTTAAATTTATACACAGTGTTTAAGGTCATGAGACGAAGAAGCCTATTGATTTTCAGCGATTTCTGATAATTAGTGCCAGAGTTATGGCCCTTGATCACTTCAAAAAATCTTGTGGACGCTTTAAAGGCCAAACTTATCATCTGATTGACTTCAGATTGATACACAGAGTTTAAGGTGTTGAAACGAACAAGTATATTGATTTTCAATGAATTTTGATAACTGAACAGCTAAATCCATGATTTTAAATGTTTCATGTATATATACTAATTCAATTGTTAGCGTGGGGTAAAACTTTATAAAAAGCAATTAAATTCTAATGATTTTCTGATAATTACATAATGAGTTGTTACTCTTAATCAGTTTTTAGAGTACCGGTATTACAAATGTTTCATTACCGAAAAAAGTAAATATATGCGACAACCCTTGTTGACTGCCCGGACGATTTAGCTGCTGTGGGCGTATGTTTCGTTGCCTGGCAACCTATCTTTTTCTTCTATATTCCTTATAAATTCAACTCAGTATTACGGGAAACTCACTATTACGGATTACGACCACCGAAGCCGGTCCCAATCAGTCAATTTCATTGTTTTTGTGACTCACGACCGAGATCAAAACGATAACGACCACTGACAGGCTGACAGGGATTAGTCAATCTAACGACTGAGATCAAACAGTCGTGGTTGACTGATTTATCGCAACAATTTAACAAGCAGCTTATTGATGGATACGAAGAAATTAGAGACAGCGACAGGAAACGTCTCTGTGTTCGCTCGCCGATGGAAGAATGTGGGCGTGGTTTCAGCATGTGCGTGACAATGATGTGTCGATCTCCGGTCCTACGCTTCGTGAAAAAGCAGATTTAGAGAAAGACAACATTTCATTTTTCAAGATGTACGTTGAAAGTGGTAGCGTAAATGACGACGTTGTGAAAGAATGGACTGATAGTGTACCTGACATTGTCATTGGTTACGAAGCTCGGGATATCTACAACATGGAAGAGAGAGGAGTGAATTATCATGGCCTCCCAGATAAAACGCTCTCTGTTCGTGGCTAAACTTGATCTGGTGTCAAAATAGCAAAATGTTTAGAAATTTGAACATTTCTCGTCTGCCGGTTACGTGGAGATCCAATAATAAAAAAGCTTGTGTGACAGGATTATTATTTGAACATTTTACGTCTGTCGGTTTCGTGGAGATCCAATAATAAAAAAAAGCATGGATGACATAATTTTTGTTTAAAGGGTGGTTGCGGGATTTTAATCGAAAAATCAAGATAAATGAAGGAAGCATTATGAATTAAAAATTATAACATGATCAAAGACTTTATAACATGCATAATTATTATAACGTTTTCATGATGTGTTTTAACATTACATCTGTTATTAGTAATAAAGTATGTCTTTACTGTATATAATTTACCTAACACTGTCTGTTTTTCTTTGAATTTGTCTAAAGCATGCTCACTCAGTAATGAGACCAACTCACTATTAAGACCACATCTAGACAGTCCCACATGTGGTCTTAATAGAGGGATTTCACTGTACTGCAAATAACTTTCAGATTTCAACCCCTTTTTTCACCAAGGTCACATTAGTCTTAACTCAGAAAAATTTCGACTGATTTTGGTAGACATTCCCGTAAATATCCATGTTAAGGAGAACACATAAATGTTTTGAATCATATATTATTATATCTTCATATGGACTAATTTATTATCTAATTGTCTGCGTTCCAGAGAGTCATCCAGTTTTATACTTACATTTTCAATATTTAGAATAATTTGAAAAACTTAAGTTATATCTTTGGTTTCCTGACTCGGTAAGCTAGTTTTTAGGATTTGTTTCAGCTATAGACTCTAAATTCTAATTACAGTCACAAATTAGTGTTAATAAATAAGCTCTTAAGTAACATTAGTACAACATTTTATGCTCTTAATAATAACTGGGGTGACACATGTCGGTTCCTATGCTGATAAAACAATGACACATGTCGGTTCTTCATACTTTAATTCAACACCATACACACGGTCCCTTGCCGCTCACAACAATCCAGATGGATACGAAACAATGTCTCAATACTAAACCATAAACCGGAAGTAACAAGGTTATAAATCATGTTATCAATCTCCCCTCTTATCTTAAAAGTAAATAAAATAAAACTTAGATTGATGAAAGAACACCTGTTTCTAAAGCATTAAGTAACTCTACCGTTGATGCTCCATTTTGGGTCAGACAGTTTGCTAATTGCCTTTTGGTATCTGACCATACAATTTGTTTAATTTGACCTAATTTTAACAAATCTTTTATATTAGTAATTTCTTATCTTAATCTCTTTTCTGATACATATTTATTAGACTTGACTGCTTCACATAAAGATTTATTATCAGTTATACAAGTAATTGGCAAGATAAGTGGATTTGGATCTCCAGTGGTCAATTCTGCAAATAAAGTGCTAATGAAAATAGCATTATTAATACCATCTGCTAAAGCTAAAGTTTCACAAGATAGAGTACTTCTTACTACTTTTTTAATTCCTTTAGAATTCCAGTGGATAGGAGAAAACACTCCATCTCCTCCTTTTAAGAAAATTAAATGACCACCTTGAGATCCTCCATCACTCAAATTACCAAGAGAAGCGTCACTAAAAACTAACAACGAAAGGTCTGTATGAAGTGGCTGAAACTTTAGTGTTAATTTTTCAGATTTTAACCTTTTAATAACTTTATTAGCAGTTATTAAATCATTTATTTTTGCATTTTTAATCTTACTAGCTAAATCACTTGCATCAAAGATGACATCTGGGCGACTTTGATAACCAATCCACAGTATTTGGCCTATTTTTGATTGCAAAGTTTTTCTTTCAGATTCAGTTAAATCAGAGTTTTTGTTTTGTAACCTTGATTTTACAATATTAATAAAAGATATACTATCAGCATAGTTGTTTTGATTTAAATAAATCTTATTATCATCACAAGTCAAGTCAATACCCAAAAAACGAAAAGCAGAAAATTCCTCTTTGCCAACATTGAATTGCTCACGTATCTTATCAATCACCTGTTTTACAAACATTTGATCACCACCCCATACAAAGTCATCCACATGGCATGCAAGAATACCCATAACTGTTCCATTTGGTCTTGTCCAATAAAATACAGCTGGGTCAACTTTAGATATTTTACCATTAAGATTTAACATTACAGCTTTAACAGTTTTATACCAACTTAACGAGGCATCATTCAGCCCATACACACACTTATTTAAAAGCCACAAGGATTTCACACAATTAGCCTCCAACTGAGGAAGAAGAAAAATGTCTCTATCCATTGTATGACTCTGCAGAAACGCAGTTTTTATGTCCATTGATCTTGGCTCCCAATTGTTGTGAGCCAAGATAGCTAGAATTAAACGCAACGAGTCCTTTCCACATGTAGGTGAATCTTTCTCAACAAAATTATCAAATTCCTCAAATCCTCGTGCCACTAGTCTGGATTTAGGAACTATTCCTTTATCTGTTGATTTTAATGTGCAGATCCATCTTGTTGAAATATATTTTTGGCCTTCATTTTTCGCAACCTTATAAACACTGTTTTTTTTCCAATTCTGTCCGTTTACTTTCCTCAAATGACACATCCTCTAAAACATTTTCAGAATTATTAACTTTCAGATCCTCAACTTTATTTCTGTCCTGGTTTTAATTTTAATACATCAGGAGTGGATGTAATATCAGGAATGGATGTAATTTGATTATCCTGATTTCTTGGGTTATTGTCAGAAGAAGCAGTAGAAGTGGATATAATTTGATTATCATTATTTCTAATGTTACTGTCATTAAATGGAATTATCTCCCTTTCATCATTGTTTGTTGGAAGTTGAATTCCTTGAGAATTGTCATTAGTCGTCTGTTCATCAAAATGTTCGTCATAAGTTTCATATTTTGTATTTGCTACTTCCTGATTAATTAAATCAGTTTCTTGTTTTGAATAAGAAGATTCAATAGGGGATACTCTACTGTGGTGAGCTCTGACAACCAAACCACCATGCCTAATAAATATAACTGCACTATCCTGTCCAATTACAGTGGCTGGACCTTTCCATTTGCTACTGTCAGGTCTTTTATAGTAAACTTTGTCCCCACAATAATATTTTTTATCATATGGTCGTGTTTGTTTTCGAATAGCTCTCCTTAATCTATCGGAACACTCTGCTTGAATAAACTCCCTACGTGCTGCATGAAGTGCATTAATATGTTGACTCACCAATTGACTTGTAGTGGATCCCTCTAAAGCAGGTAACTTATCTATTAGAACAGAAGGAAGTGTGGGATTTTTTCCATACACTAATTGTTATGAGCTGTAACCATGCGTACTTGCTAGACTGTTCTTTGCCATTAAAGACCATGCTAAGGCTGTTTCCCAATCACAACTTTGACTTTCTTTCACCTTTAACAAAATTTCAGTGAGAGTCATATTATTGCGTTCCAATAATCCATTGCTCCATGGGCTCTAAGCAGCTGTTGTATGAACTTCAATGTTGAAATTCTCACAAAAATCTCTTACTTCTTGACTGTTGAATTCGCCACCATTATCGCTTAATAGTTTTGATGGAGCGCCATGTATGCTTATCCAATTTGTCAAAAAATGGAGAATAAACATTGATGGTTGTTTGGTTTTCATTTTAGCGCCAGCACTAAAGCGGGTAAAGTGATCGATGATATGAAGATACCATACATTATTTTCTAACTGATGTAAATCAACTGCTACAAGTTCATTAAATTCTGTGGCTTGTGGGAGCCCAACAACAGGTTTTTTAGGGGGGGGCGTTTATACTGAATGCATACCTCGCAGTCTTTTGTAGCTTCATCTACCAGTTGAATAATACTATTATCGACATTGCCGGCACTTTTCAACAGTTTCTTTAAGCGTTCTGATGACGCATGTCCAAATTGAAGATGTAATTTCATTAAAAGTGTCATTTTCTGTTCTTTTGATTGAACTTCTTCAAACAATAAAGTTTCATTGTGAAATTTGTTTTGTCCATTTTCTGTAGGTGTGATGTCAATACAGTAATGTCCAGTTGATGTAAAATTTAATTGAATTTTTCGATTAAACATCATTGCCCTATCATTATTTAAACATACATTATGGAAGAGCAAAAACTGACTTTTGTCGGTCTTCCTTTGAGCCTCAGATGTCATAGAAATTATAAATTAGATCTTTGTTTAAACAACAAGCCCAAAATGAACTCTGTAGACCCACGGATGGCTTGGATTGGATTAAAACAGGATTTCGTCGACTGATTTAATCACTATGGCGTCGTGGGTGGGGTTTCTCCGTGACGTTGACGTCATCATACTTCTGGAAATTATTCATAAAAGACAGTGATGACCGAGGCTATACACAAGCTTCACTAGATACCGTTTAAACATTACTTGATGATCGAGACTATGTAGGTGGAGTTAACGCCTGTCAATCAACAATCGGCCATAGTGGGAAAAGGGTGTCGATGAATTTAACTACCATTTCTAGTAAAAAATTATAGTGGTAACAACTTTGTTCAGGATAAAGTTATTTGACTGAAATTTTCAATATATTCTTGTTTCAACATCTGATTTTGAACTTTTATAGCAAGAATGGCTAACTCCTTGTCAAAATCTTCCATAATGTATCTTTAAGTCTAAAACAGTTTCTGCACGTTTTAGTGATGTTTTGCTGAGTAGAAGTGGTATATCTGCATCAGCAACTTCTGTAGTGATGTCACAATTTACACCAGCTATGCTAGCCGGAATAGTAACATTCTTCAACGATTTTGGTTATGAACCATCTTCAAATTTAAACAATTTGACACTGTCTATTGTTTTTACTTTTTTCATTTAATGGTTTGGCAATGAGTTGATGTACTTATCCAACCATTTGGACCCACATACAGTTCTTGTACACGCAGTGTCGAGAACAGCACAACCAAGACATTCTGTCATCAATATTTCATTAATAGAAGGATTTTTTACAAACAAAGTAATGTTACATTGTTCTTCATCCAGATTAAATTCCTCTTCGGTGTATTTGACAGTGTTTAATTTGTCAGGACAATCTTTTGCCCAGTGAAAATACTTTGACATATAGAGCACTTTGTTCTACGACCAAAACGATCAAGTGGATTACTTCCTTTTGGAGTATCAGCTGCCTTGTACGGGTATTGTCTATTCCTGTTAAACCGTGTATACAGTGCTGAATCATCTTCAAGATTTATAGAAGCTTCAGGAGAGTCAGTTTTATTTGTTTGGCTGAATATTCTTTTCAAAGCTGATTTCATTGTTGAAAATTTAAGATCATTTGCAGCAGTGAGTGCCAGTTGTCTTTCTTTTTGTCCCAAATTTGAACAATCAAGAAGTTTAAATGAGAGAACAGGATTTGGTAATTCCATCTGGTATTTAACACATTTTGAATATCTCTGTTCAAATTCCACTATAAATTCCGACAGATATATTTATTGGCTTTCTGGAGGAATCAAAATTTGAATAAGCTTCGTATGCAAGGTCAACTTTATCTGTCAGAAATAAAGAATCAAGTTCTGTAATCAATATGTTCATTCCGTTGTCAGTTTTCAATCGGTCAACATTTATTGTTCTAGCCTTCTCCCGAGCTTGGCCCTGCAGCGTTAATGAAACCGCTAACGCTTGTTTTTTGGGGTCGAGATCCATTACCAGCTTCCACATCTCAATTTCTGTCTTCCAGGACTCATATCCTATGGTAGGATTAAGAACGGGTGGAACTTTGTAACTCGCAGTACTATTTCCGTGAGCCGCCATTTTGGATAACTTGAAGTTGAATTACGCTGTCCGGATTGTTTTTTTTTTTTTTTTTAATTTACTAGATGAAATGGATCGTTTTAGTTAATAGTTAACCACCTGTCTGCTACCATTAATAACTGGGGTGACACATGTCGGTTCCGCTGCTGATAAAACAATGACACATGTTGGTTCTTCATACTTTAATTCAACACCATACACGCGGTCCCTTGCCGCTCACAACGCACGATACTGGATCTTTCCGAACGGAGAAATATTTTTGCGTGTTTATAGCCACAATTCTAACCCAAACCCTTCAGAATAGTTTTAGATAAACCTAACCCAAACCCTAACCCTAAACCAAACCCTTCAGAATATTTTGTTGGGCGAAATGCTTTTCACTACAGACAGAGGAACAAATGGCCATGTCTTTGCACTAAAATTTTTATGAGGTTGACCACCAAAATTTTGAGATACACGAACTTGAAGAAGCATACTCAAAACATGTATCTAGTTGCCGTACATATCACCGTAGCCAACCTCATAACGCCGTTATCCTTCCGCCTCAAAATCATGAATATTTACCAAAACCTAGCAGAAAATATTAATTCAAACCCTCTTAGTCCATTCTAAGCCAAAAAATCAACAAAAATGGACATGCAAAAGGGGAGAAAAGAGACAGAGAGAGAACTGCTATAAATAGACGAACTACAATTTGTGGGTACCGAGATGTAAAATTTAATGGTGGTCTACCTCCAATATGTTTTTAAAAGTTCATATATCATCAAAATTCTTTTCTTTATAGCTTCACATTTATTTTTGCAAAATTATTATAATACAGAATCAAAAAAAAATAATTGCAGAAGAAATGGTGACCCTTTAAAGTTATGTACTGTTTTGCATGCTGGGTTGCAGATCAGGTCCATGGGCCTTTTGTTCTAGAATTGAAGACTCTTTCTTAATTTTGTCAAAATGTGAGTTTCGCAAAAAGATTTAAAGAGTTTCAAACAAGTCTCATCAAAAATATTCAAAATATTGGGATATTTTTCAAAAATTGACCTTATTTTACCTTTTTTTACAAAATGGCCCATTCTTTGACACTTTGTATGTCAAAAAATCCCAATAATTCCCTATTTCTTGGAAACTCTGAGGTGAAAGGCATTTATTTCTAGAAACCTTGGCCAGTATACAAGAAGACAAGCTGCAAATTGGTTGCATTGAGGGTAACTGTAAGGAACTATAATGAAACTTGTAAGCCCACCCCCTGAAAATGTTGCTGTGATAACAAATCCAACCTGTGTCCACATAAGTAATACTGTTGATGGAATATGGCTAAAAACCACATTTTTCTATCCCTGGCTTGTATACATACATACAAACACAGGTACTTGTAAGAAATATGAATCATTTATTAAAATATGGATTGATAAATGTAAAATAAATGCTGTATTTAGTTGACAACCAGCCACTCCAACAAAAGGGTCACAAAGCACTATTTTTTTTTAAAAAATGGGAATATTTCAGTATTTAAAACACTTTAACAATCAGAGGTATCCTTGGAATTATATAGTGTCAATATTTTGTGGAAGCAAGTTGTTTTAATCTTTACATCAATTTCCTGACAAAATGAGGTGGAAAAAGGGAGTTATGACATAATTCATTGCATAAAAGGAGTATGAAAAGGCTATTAATTAATATTTCATTGCTCTGTAAGTGCCACATTTTAAAAGATCACCACAAAAAAGTTTGGGGGCTTTCCCCAAGTCAGATCGCTCTAAAGTATGGCCGACCACGCCCTAAAAATGGGGCTTTTTATATGGTCATCAGTTACATGGCTGAAACTTACCAGAAACAAAAATCCACACTTGGTAAACATAATTTTCAAAAATCTAACCAAAAGTTTGGGGGCTTTCCCTAAGTCAGATCGCTCTAAAGTATGGCCGACCACGCCCTAAAAATGGGACTTTTTATATGGTCATAAGTTACATGGCTGAAACTTACCAGAAACAAAGATCCACACTTGGTAAATATAATTTTCAAAAATCTAACCAAAAGTTTTGGGGCTTTCCCCAAGTCAGATCGTTGTAAAGTATGCCCGACCACACCCTAACAATGGGACTTTTTATATGGTCATGAGTTACATGGCCGAAACTTGCCAGAAATATTGTTCCATGCGTGGAAAATGTATTTTTCGAAAATCTAACCATAAATATGGGGGCTTTCCCCCAGTCAGATGGGCCTTAAAATTGCAGCCCCACCCACCCCTTCTATATAAATCATCTAAATATATTTATATTTTAAGAAGTTTGAAATTATATAACAGTGTTGCAGTATGTGTGTTTTATAACTTGGATATGGCAGTTCCCATGGTGATCATTAGAACAGGTTATCTCTGTGCCACCAACAATGAACTTTTTTATCTCATAATAATATAAATATTTTGTACAATATAATATTCTATAGGTCTCCATGTATTGTATAATTAGTCTTCAGTTACAGTGTCTCATAGAGTACAAGTATGTAATTTTTACAGTGGGAACAAATTTCATTACAACATGGAAATTGAAAAAGACGATTGTAAAATCAACCCAATTGGTAAGATATAATACATACAAATAATAGAACTTAAATTTAAATTTTTTGAATTAAGGCATATAGTCGAGCAGTATTATATATGAGCATAGATTAAAGTATATGTAGTACAAATATGTCTATGTTTACGGTAAATAAAATATATAAAAAAATAAAATAAAAATACGTCCGGTTGGAAAAATGAACCCCTCTGACTAAATTATTCTGGTATACACCATCTCGTACGAAGGCTATCTGTCCTCTCTCTTTAAATATACATAGGTACATTTTAATTTATTTTTCTATTTTGCAGGAAAATGGTGCTCTCTTCATTCGGTCGGATCCTTGTCTTTAAAAAAGATACTCTACAAAACTGTCAACAAATTCTAGAAATCCGGAAAAAGTCACTTTTGAAGTATGCTGAAATTATGCTCCCTAAAGTTGTAGAGAGACAACAGGATTTCATATGGAATGTTATAGAAGATTTACAGCGATATCTAAAATTCAGAAGAAACAGAATGATGACGAGCAAGAAGTACAAGAAAAAGACAATCCAAATTCCAATCCAAAATTGATGAGATCATGTTTAACATCGACTTCTGCATCCAGTTCTGGTGTGTTCGATAAGGTCTGCCTGTTTTGTAGAAAATCAAACCGTAAACATCAACGCATATCAAAGATGCGAGAAGTAAGCGGGTCATGTGATAAAAGTGAATGGCATGATGCTAGGAATATACATGCCAAAGCATTTGATGCTTTATGTAGTTTTGTGACTGAAGTTATTCTGGAAAAACAAGAGGTCTACCCATTAAATAGCTTACTGCAATACTATCAGTCATGTTTATTAGAATTTGGTGGCGGAAATTATACTGAGTTAGGGATTTTGCCAAACGATTTGCAGAACAAGCTGGTTAAATTCTTTGGGGATAATATTTCAATTGACAGTGGAAATAAAAGACGTGGTAATATTGTCTTCAGTAAAGGTTTAAATGTTGATGACGCTGTTCGCAAAGCATTTGACAATGCCAGAGAAACTGAACATAAAGTTCGGGATGTCGCTTTCTTACTCCAACGAGAAATATTCAGTACAAAGAAAATTAAATTGCCTGAGAATTTAACCATACAACATATCATAAATGGTGAAATAGCAGTACCAGACATGGTTTCAACTTTCTTTACACATCTACTAGCTGGCCCATACTCTAATCGTGGAAAAAACAAAGTCAGGAGAATTCATTCCATAAGTCAGGATGTCATTTATTCTGTAACCGGGGGTAGAACTAAGCCATCAAAGCACCTACAACTTGGCCTTGCCATGAAAAGCCTTACAGGCAGTAAAAAAGTTATTGAGATTCTTAATCGTTTAGGGCATACATTAAGTTACAATAGCATTGAGGAACTTGAAACAGAATTGACATTTACTTCCACTGAGCGCAACCTAGAAACACCCAGTGGCATGATTTTGTCACCACACTTATCAACTGGTGTTGCTTTTGATAACTACGATAGATTTGTTGAAACTCTTTCTGGTAAAGACACCCTTCATGATACAGTAGGCATTGCTTTTCAGGATTTTGTTGAGGCTGACAACCAATCGACAACAACTGCATACAAACCAATCAGTCGTAAAAGGAGAAGAACATTTGAAGCATGTGGCCTTGATCTTGAGCCATATAGGAAGAAGCCCAGAATGTTGGCATCAGATATCCTACCTCTTTCTGATTCCAGAAGATCACATGTACCCGAAAGTTATCAAGCAGCTTATATGAAGGATATATTATGGATGATATCACAGTACATTTCCATGCATGATACACCAATGTGGTTCGGATGGAATTCAATGGTAAGCAATCAAACCGAAACCGTTCAGAAGATATGGTATCTTCCTCAAATAAACATATCTCCTACCTCGAATACTGTAGTTGTCGAAACTCTTCGAAGGGCACTTAAAATTGCTGATGAATGTGGGAAAACATGCATCTGTGTAACATATGATTTAGCCATTGCAAAGGTTGCGCTACAAATCCAAGCTGAAGAATCACCAACATTTGATTCTGTATTTGTCCAACTTGGTGCTTTTCACATTGAATTGGCCTTTTTCAAAGCGGTTGGGAAATTCATTGCTGAATCAGGAGGACCGTATCTTTTAACAGAATCTGGAGTGCTGGCTTCTGGTTCACTTAATGGATTTATTAGTGGAAAACATTACAACAGGTGTAAGAGAGTACACCAGTTGCTTGCTTTATCAATGGAAATATTACATTTTAGATCATTCTATTACCGCCAGGATATTGATATACAGGAGTTACGTAATCTTGAAATTGAAGTCAAATCCATGCGATCTGCTTAATATTTTAATGAGTGCGCCATCTCAATGGAAATGCAGAAGATTTTGACAGAGTACAAACATTTTACCCAAGAAACATTAGACGGTAATCATGGCCTTACAGCTAAATACTGGATGATCTATATCGAAATGATCCACCTGTATCATGAATTTTCTCGAAGTATTCGAACTGGAGATTATGAATTATACATACACTGTTTGCCAAAATTAACCAATTATTTTTTTACATTCAACCAGCCAAACTATGCTCAATGGTTAGTTCGGTTTCATGACAACTTGTTAAAGCTTAAGGATACCCACCCCGAATTAGACAGTGAATTCCGGAAAGGACGCTTTGCACTGACGAGAACTGGGAAGTCCTTTTCAAGAATGCCTGTAGATTTGACATTGGAACAAACTATTAACGCAGATGCCGCTAGCCAAAGAACAGGAATCAGTCCATTCACTAATTCGATTTCAGCTCGGCAAAGATGGGCCAATAGCCATTCAATGCGCGTCAGTATTCTTTCCAACTTATTTAACGAACTTGGTTTAGATACAAAAGAAGATATTTCCCGGGATTTGAAGCCAAACCAAATGCAAAGAAATGCACGTGATGTAGAAAGCATAATTCTAATGAGTGAACAGCTCATGAATCCATTCACTCAAGATGAAACAAATCATCAATTTCTTTTTAACATTGGATCAGCAAAAGCAGCCACCATAGAAACAAAGGAATTCCTATTAAATGTTCCTGATATCGGTCAAAGAGCACGAGAAAAATTCATATCTGAATGCGCAGATAACTCGCATCGTTTTGAAGAAAGAATTCAACGCCAGAAGTTATGTACATTTTCTACTGAAGGTTTAAAAACAAAGGGGAAAACTAAAGCAGGTATTATAAAAGAATTGCAAATGGAACGTGATTTATTTGGTCGAATACTCTGTATAGCTCTTGAGCGAAGGATTGATATGGCTGAAGTCCTCAAGTACCCGTTAACCCCAATGCCACTTTCATTATGTCATGTAGATGGCTCAATACTGAAGACTCCCAAAGTTACACTAATGAAAGCGCTTGAAAACTGCATTGCTTCAAAACCACCTTCCAAAATAGATTGTATCATAGTTGATGGCCTGTTTTTTCTACATTTAATGCAAACACTCCCAAGTACCTTTGGTGGAGTATCCAGATGCATTTTACAAAGGCTTTGTGACTTGAAAGCTTCCCGAATAGAATTGGTTTTTGACAGAACTATAACTCCGTCAATAAAAGACTGTGAGAGAAATAGAAGAGCCGGTGCAACCAATAGAGAATTGGAGTATGATATTGTTGGTCCTGTGCAAAGAAGACCTGCAGACTTTTTACAGGCCTTAAGAAATGACAAATTCAAAGAGGCGTTGATCGCCTTTCTGGTGATGAACTGGCAGGAGAATGGCTCAGCCATTATATTGAAGAACAAAGAAGTATTTGTGACCTGCCAAGAAAAATGTTTTTCCTTCCGGGCCTCCAATGGAAAAGTTTTAAAAACAGAAGAATCTGCGCTTGAAAGTCAACATGAGGAGGCTGATTCAAGAATGATATTCCACCTCAATTCCCTTGTAGCTCCTAGTAATGTTGTCATCCGAACAGCTGATACTGATGTGCTGATAATCCTATTGGGTAATTTGCATTTAATTGTTCCGGGAATTAATGTTTGGCTGGAAGTAGGTCTTTATATCAAAAACACACTTCGATATATAAATGTGAATGAATTACACAAGAATCTTGGCACAACCTTATCCAAGTCTTTACCAGCATACCATGCCCTCACTGGCTGTGATTATACTGCATCGTTTAGTAGGAAAGGGAAAGTCCGACCTTTAAAATTATTAGAGAAAGCGGTTGATGTCCAGAAAGTCTTGCTTTCTCTCGGTAAAAGTGAATCCATTGCTGCTGAAGTAAATACAGTTATTGAAAGATTTGTTTGTAGTATCTATGGGATGCCTAAAATGTCCTCAGTTGATGATCTTCGCTAGAAATATTTATAAAGAAATACAAACCGAAAAAAAGCGATGGATGTCTTTCTGGTATTAAAGGCATAGAAGCAAGTTCTTTGCCGCCATGCTCACAGGTATTAACTTTGAAAATCAAGAGAGCTAATTATATTTGTGGTGTCTGGACAAATGCGTCAAAGAATAATCCCCCCAATTTCCATCCAGAGAATAGTGGGTGGGTTTTAAATGATGATGGGATGTACGAATTAAAGTGGTTTGAAGGTGATGTTGCTCCTGTGTCAGTTGAGAGTATTTGTAGGGATGAAGATAGTGACCAAGAAAGCGAGGACTCTGATGATGAATCAAACATTTCTTGTAGTGATGATGAAAGTGAGACAGATTAACTATTAAGTTTAAAACTATGAATAGATTTCATAATTCAGCATTGACTTAATTTCTTAAAAATCCATTAGGTTGTTATTCGAAGATCAGAAAAAGCAAATACTATGAAATTCAAACCAAAGCAACTGATTTATCTAATAAATACTTTTCACTTTGTTATAAGATGTTAAATAACATTCTGAATCATTGTTTAATGGACTGTTGTGATGGAATACGGAACCTTTGAAGATATAAATTTAACAGCAGTCCTCCAGTCCTAAGTATATATTCAGGACATGCGTCGTGAATGAGGTATGGTATACTTACTTTTGCAATAACACTTGATACCATTGTTCATTTTAGGACTTCATATAGCTTATGACAAACATTTCTTCTATTTTTGTGCTTATAGCTAATAAACATTTCTTCTATCTAATAAACATTTCTTCTGTATTTGTGCTTCAACAATGTATTATCGATATTACATTATTATAAGTTCATGGAATGGGTGGGGCTGCAATATTAAGGCCCATCTGACTTGGGGAAAGCCCCCACATTTATGATTAGATTTTCGAAAAATACATTTTCCACGCATGGAACAATATTTCTGGCAAACACACATACTGCAACACTGTTATATAATTTCAAACTTCTTAAAATATAAATATATTTAGATGATTTATATAGAAGGGGTGGGTGGGGCTGCAATTTTAAGGCCCATCTGACTGGGGGAAAGCCCCCATATTTATGGTTAGATTTTCGAAAAATACATTTTCCACGCATGGAACAATATTTCTGGCAAGTTTCGGCCATGTAACTCATGACCATATAAAAAGCCCCATTTTTAGGGCATGGTCGGCCATACTTTAGAGCGATCTGACTTGGGGAAAGCCCCCAAACTTTGGTTAGATTTTTGAAAATTGTATTTACCAAGTGTGGATCTTTGTTTCTGGTAAGTTTCAGCCATGTAACTGATGACCATATAAAAAGCCCCATTTTTAGAGCGTGTTCGGCCATACTTTAGAGCGATCTGACTTAGGGAAAGCCCCCAAACTTTTGGTTAGATTTTTGAAAATTGCATTTACCAAGTGTGGATCTTTGTTTCTGGTAAGTTTCAGCCATGTAACTTATGACCATATTATTGGTCCCGTGAGGCGATATTGGGCGTGGTGTGACTTGGGGAAAGCCCCGGATATTTTGGTTAGATTTGTGAAATATTTACTCCGACTATGGATACCACTATTCCTAGAAAGTTTCAGCCATGTAACTTATGACCTAATTTTAGGCCCCCTGGGCGCTACTTTAAGGTGCTGCTGTGGCTAAACGCCCCAACAGTGCCCGATCTGACCAATTGATTTTTACTCGTATGGACACCTGCTACAAATTTGGGGGGTCAAACCTTTTGTAACTGATGACCATATTATTTTGTCATTAGCTCCTGTGGACTATTATTTTACCTTTTTTTACAAAATGGCCCATTCTTTGACACTTTGTATGTCAAAAAATGTCAATAATTCCCTATTTCTTGGAAACTCTGAGGTGAAAGGCATTTATTTCTAGAAACCTTGGCCAGTATACAAGAAGACAAGCTGCAAATTGGTTGCATTGAGGGTAACTGTAAGGAACTATAATGAAACTTGTAAGCCCACCCCCTGAAAATGTTGCTGTGATAACAAATCCAACCTGTGTCCACATAAGTAATACTGTTGATGGAATATGGCTAAAAGCCACATTTGTGTTTCCATTCAACTAACCCCACACCCCCGCAACCAATTAAAGAAAAACCAAAAGAAACGGATGGTGTACAATGTCATTTATTAATGACTAAACAAATGGAATATGATTTATCAATGAATAACAAAGAATACTACATGCATAAACACTAATATTACAAAATAAAATCATATTTCAGTCTTAAAAATGAGGGTTGGGCTTAAAATTAAACAAATAAAAGGCCATCATACAAATAAAAATCAAAGTCAAACCAGCATACTACATGTATAAACATAATTGTACAAATTAAAACTCAAATTCAGTCCTGACAATTAAATGGCACAATAAACAGACAATGACATGTTAACAAGGTATACTATACGAGTTAAGTGCAAGGCGGAGCAGGGGAGGTGGCGGGTTATTAACGGAATTATCTAGGATCAACACACACGTCCTGTCTGTGGCACTGCTAACTCTGTTGTGATGAAGAGCGGGAAAAACACGCGGGAACCTAGCTCATTTACATAATCAGGAATGCATGTATATATGGAATAGACGAGGACTATGTTGAGAGTAACCAAAATGGACGAGGACTGTTACACAAAATTCATTATTGACAATAATGTGTATTTGTGTTTCCATTCAACTAACCCCACACCCCCGCAACCAATTAAAGAAAAACCAAAAGAAACGGATGGTGTACAATGTCATTTATTAATGACTAAACAAATGGAATATGATTTATCAATGAATAACAAAGAATACTACATGCATAAACACTAATATTACAAAATAAAATCATATTTCAGTCTTAAAAATGAGGGTTGGGCTTAAAATTAAACAAATAAAAGGCCAAACACATCACAACTTGTGATGTCGTGCCCAAACCTAACGACACCATCCGTATGATAACCAATAATATTACAACAAATGATTGACATACCTAAGCTTTCTAGCTAAAGTCACTACATGCAAATTACTGTAACAAAAGTGAGAATTAAAGAAAATAAAATTGAGTACTAAACAAACAAGTGTCAGGACAGCCTACACTGTACCAGTTAAAACGGTGGAAGGTTACATACCCACTTTCCAATCAATAACTAATGCTAACTGCACGGGGGTCAGTTAGCCTATAATGAATATACAAGAAACCCCATAAGGGCTAAAAGCTACTGGACAACAATCGTGACATACATATATAATTTTTGGCATTTATGTTATGTACAAGTTTATATTATATAAGTCACATCTTATCAGTATAATAAAATATAGGGGCACAGCAACACACTAGCTAATATAATTGAAGCAAAAGGCAAATAACTGTGCAGCTGACCAAACCATACCTACATAAGTATCAGTCTACACTGATCCAATTTAATAATTATGAACCGGAATATCGGGTAAATTTTGGGGGGATCTATGTCAGCAAAACGGGTAGTCGGATGTATGATTTAACTGCGGAACTTTTCCAGCGACCCATAGAACGAATCGATTCTTCCGAATGCCCTTGGATAAAAGCTGTTGTTGCTGCGCCAATTCTAAACGAATGTAACTTGTACTGGTTTGTCGGCAAACCAATAAACGTTAAAATTTTTTGTAACGACACATTTACAAAATTATATGTAACATATGCTGCATCAGCAAACTGGAATAAGGGACCAGAGGCATGGGGGAAAAGTTTCATGTACTGTAACAGCAGATATGGGGCACAAGTCGAGAAGTGTGTACCTTCCAGACATTTACAAGAAATAAAGAGATGCATTGGGGATGAAGTAGTTTTGTGTTTAAAGTTGTCCATGGCAATTCTGACAAAGGCCAATTTATTGTGATCAAAGGAAAACTGAACATTTTGAGTTAGAATTATATTTGCAACTGATGATCTAGACTTGAAAACCAATTCACCTAAACGGAAAAATCCTGCAAACGCCAGTGAAAAAATTGCTCGCAACAAAACGCAATGGTATTTCAGGGAAATCACTGTTGGAATAGCGCAAATAATGCGCGTCAGTATTTCAGAAGTAATCGGCAAGCGTGATTGTGAAGGTATGTGCATTTTCCGAGCACCTTTTAAGAGATTCTTTAACATAAAAGAATTAATAGTATCCGGATATCCTAACAGCTTTTGGACGAACGCTAGAACAGATGCATGGGATGTGATTGTACTTGGCGAGAAACCAGAATAAAACATATTAGCAAAGTAATTAACCACAAGTGGATTAGGCAGGGGGAAACACGGAGACAGGTGACTGTCTTTACAAAACGACACAAATCTCATCCATGCCCGAAAATAAGTTGCTTTTGAAGATGGAGCTAAAGCTGCGCTAATTAAATTAAGTGCAGATGGTGTTAGATTTTCAAGAGATCTAGATCCAAAACCTGAGGATTGGCATCCAACCATGGAGCCCAGTGCCTGGCTTGCTGAAATTTAAAACGAGACAAGCAATCAGCAACAACATTAGATTTCCCTGGAATATGTTTTGACCTGACAAATATATTGTACTTAATGGCAGCAAATATTAATCGACGGAGCAATTTCATTAAATGCGGACACTTTGAAGTGGCTTTGTTTATAACAAACACAACACACTCATTGTCAGATAACAAGAGGATTTTATGATTTCGCAATAAAGGTCCCCAATGTTCGATTGCAAGAACAATTGGGAAAAGTTCCTGAACATTAATACTCATATTCTGCATTTCTTGAGGCCATGTTCCATAAAACCACTTTAATTCAACACTGCTGCATACCCCGCGGATGATGCTGCATCAGTGAACAACTTCAAATAATCTGAACCCAACCAGGTATCACTTAGAAACATACAACGACCGTTGAATCCCTGCATAAATTCGTGCCATAACCTTATATCAGCTTTTGCTGAGTTATTTAATCTTATTTTGTAATAAGACTTCGCAACCCCGATGGTGAGATCATACAGTCTGCGAAGAAATGCACGACCGGGGACAACTACCAAAGTGGCAAAATTCAAGAGGCCTAGAAGGGACTGGAGTTGCTTGAGTGTAACTTTGTCTTTACTTAGGAAGTCAGACAAAGCAGTTCTAATTTTAACTACCTTTTCTTCCGGTAAGCGACTCACCATCTGCATGGAGTCAATCTCAATTCCGTAAATGACTATTTTTGTGGTGGGCTCAACTGTTTTGGAAGCCTTAATGGGAATATGCAAATAATGTGCAAGTGCCATAAAATTGTTCAAGGAATCGGCACACATGGGTGCATTGGGTGGTCCTATAAAGAAAAAATCATCAATCATGTGACTAAGAGATGCGTTATATTTCGTTTCCATAATCCATTGTAGAGCGGTACTGAAGCGTTCGAAAGTCTGGCAACTCATACTGAGGCCCATGGGTAAGCACATATCCGCAAAATAATAATGTTGGTTCTCAATCTCAACAGAAAACCCCAGAAGCTCGTAATCATCCGGGTGGATGGGCAAGAGCCTATACGCGTTCTGGATATCTGCTTTGGCCATGAGTGCCCCCCGACCATGTTGCCTAACAAGGGAGACAACGGTGTCTATCGAGTCGTAATGTACTTGTGTGTAGCAGGGGTCGATACCCGAATTTATCGAGTTTCCCATAGGAAAGGAAAGGTCATGGATTAGCCGGAAAGCATCTTTTTCTTGTTTAGGAACGACTCCAAGAGGAGAGCAGCGTAAATTTTTAAATGGGGGTTCTACAAAGGGGCCCATAATTCTATGTGCTAGAAGCTCATCATTTAGCTTCTTAAGGAGAATGTCCATGTTCTGATAACAGGAGGAATGATTCCTAGCCCACGAGAACATTCGTTCCCCCTTAAAAGGAATCTTAAAACCCCAAGTAAAACCCTCACATAAAACCTTTTTCTCCGAGTCGTTGTAGCCCAGCAGCATTTTATTAAGTTTACTGGAATCGATTGGAGTTGGCACTCTTACTTGCGGTTGGGTTAATTTTCCGAAATGAATACCGGGATTTAGATATTGGTAATGCCGTTTTTGATTGCGATTGAAAGGGCAAGGGGACAGATTTAGAGCCTGACGATTCTTGTGGAGGTAACCCACTCTGAACAGATGAATCTAATAATACTGCAGTGGTAGGGACAGGTTGTATATCTCTGGTTGACAAATTTGAATTCGGAACAGACATAGGGGTAGATTGATAGCTTGGTGCAGGGTAGCTGTGCGGATTCAGAGGGGAGTTGCCAAAAGAATTCCCAATTCTGGGAGTATTCTGTTTTACCTTGGTAAAACAACGAAACACCGGGTGTTTGTAACCGCAACGGCTACAGACATGTGAAAAATCACACCGAGAACGTTTACACCCCTGAGTTTTGTTGTATTGCCAACAAGTAGTTCCCCGCCCCCCTGAAACTTGGGTGTGGGAGGCGTGATGAGACACAGATCTAGTAGAAGAAGCACTAAACAGAGTTGTAGCCCTTAACCATAGGTCGGCATGCATCGAATCCCACGGAAGAGGGGTTGATTGGCGCAACATGCGAAATTCTGCATCGTAATACAAAAAGGACCTGCCGCCGTAAGTCTGTGCCAATTCTGATATGAGTGATGCATATGACAACAATGACGATGCTGCCAGCGGATCCTTCTGTACCATGACATCCATAAAAATTGAAAATGCTCTCTGCCACAGATCAAATGACAGCAGCTTGGATTTTGGTGATGAGGAAATCTTTATAGTAGGTTCATCCTCAGTGTCCAAGATATTCAATGCCAATTGGGTTTGTACTACATTACCCGGCAGGAGTAAAGACAAATCTACAAACTTATCAGTCCAAATATCCTGACGGAGCCTATCAGAAATATGGCGAGAAATTGACATGCAAGTCCTACTTGCCATAGTACCTTGGTGCTGAGGGATAGGTACAGCAGGATCTGGAACCTGGAACATGTCTGTCGCATTAATGGAGAAAATACTCTGCCCTGGTGGTCCACTCTGGTTCGAGGTATCCGCAGACGTTGACGGTTGGTTAGGCGCAACTGGCGGATCTGAAGTTGCTATATGAATGGAGGCAGCTGAGGCAGGGGTGTTCACAGAGGCACTTGTAGGTCCTGTTGGCGATGGAGGAACCATGACTAATCCCCTTTTGATTAATTTTGCAATCAACAAATCTGTTAGCCTTTCTTCTGCCGTTGTTGTCAAAGGCCCTTGTGCTGATTCATCTTCGCTCTCTGATGCGACCGATGGGACTTGATCCTCTCTTCTCCTTTTAGACATCTTGAGGCTGTAAAAGATAAGCAGTTAAGGGTGGCCACAATGGAGCTCAAAGATAGAAACAAGTATACGTATGGCTTTGGCAAGCCCACAATCCGTCTGCATAATCCAAGAACGTGAATTAGATTCAGACAAGATGTATGTACTCCAAACTCGAGTAGCTAAAAATAAATCATTTCAAATGGATATTACCACAGACAATAAGTCTACTATACATAATACATGCACACATACTAAAGACCATAGTACCAAGAGCATGCACACATACTAATAACCATAGTAAAAATAAGTATAAATAATTGTTACTAAACTGATGTCACAGTAAAATTCACTACTACACATGTAGATCAAGACAGTGATCCAGTTTGGATATAATCTATCAGCCACTTAATAATACATAAGTGTACAACACAACCAAAGAGTTCTAAAACACATATGATTGTAAAAAATTCCAAATTGTAAAAATTCCTAATCACAAAATACCAGCGGTTATGCCCGCACAAAGATCAGTGAATCAAGGCCAGGCCAAGCTGCGAAAAATTCAACAGGGTCTAAGGACACTCCCAAGATGTGAAAAATAATACATGCACACATACTAAAGACCATCGTACCAAGAGCATGCACACATACTAATGACCATAGTAAGGAATATGGCTAAAAGCCACATTTTTCTATCCCTGGCTTGTATACATACATACAAACACAGGTACTTGTAAGAAATATGAATCATTTATTAAAATATGGATTGATAAATGTAACATAAATGCTGTATTTAGTTGACAACCAGCCACTCCAACAAAAGGGTCACAAAGCACTATTTTTTTTTAAAAAATGGGAATATTTCAGTATTTAAAACACTTTAACAATCAGAGGTATCCTTGGAATTATATAGTGTCAATATTTTGTGGAAGCAAGTTGTTTTAATCTTTACATCAATTTCCTGACAAAATGAGGTGGAAAAAGGGAGTTATGACATAATTCATTGCATAAAAGGAGTATGAAAAGGCTATGAATTAATATTTCATTGCTCTGTAAGTGCCACATTTTAAAAGATCACCACAAATAATAGATTTACATCAAAAATGTCAAACATTAAGCTGCAAAAGACACATCTACAACATATCCATTTTGGGGTGTGGACTCATTTGGGGAAAATTGTAGCACCATGGGCCTTTTTGTCTGACGTGGAGAGCGGGTGCCGGCCGGTCCGGTCGCCACATCCTACGTATGACCCATGCATCTTGGTTGTTGCTACATATTACCGTTAGCCTTGTGATCGTCTAGGATTTATCTCTGATCGTATTTTCTTCTCCTTCACGTTGTGTTTACTTCTTACTGGTTTCTTAAGACGTTTGTCTTCTTCAGTTATAACAATGCAACAGTTCGTTTTTACCTTTTATGTAGCATAGGTATACATACAAGCATATAACAATTACAGTCAATGCTAACTAAACTCTTCTCAACCTAGACACCTCGCGGTGTCTAGGACTCTTAGATGGTAACCCTCTGGAATCTAATCAAAGTCTGCTGAATACTCACGGGTATCCTAATTTTGTATCAACTGGTTTTGGACATTCAATTATCTAATTGGTCAAACATGATGTAAATAATAAGAGAGATTGGTTAATTGAGCCCAATGACGTCAAAACCCACCCTTATATGGTTATGGAAATTTACTCTAGAAATTGCGCATGAGATATCTGTTATCATGTTGTTGACGTATAGAACCAGTATGTTTTGTTTCTATAACCCTTTTTCATATACCAATATGTCAATCAAATGTTAGTTAATACCAGTACACACCTGCATATATGTGAATATGTTAGAAACATAAAACTATATCTTATCTCCCCATTCCTTGTCTATAATCTTTTAAAACAATGTCACCCCGACTATATTGCTACAAAATGTCATAGAATAACATGTTTGGCCATAAACAAAAAGTCTTAAAAATTCATGGAATCTTTTATGTAACTATTTGTTTGAGCAAAATAAAATGCTCGGTTACAATTCAAGCACAAAATCCAATTACTGTTAATTCGGAGTCAATATATTTTCAATTGAATATCCAAATATCATGTTCAAGAAAATGGGTGGGGTGGGGAGGTTGAGCCAGTCTAAATGAAATGAAGACAGAGAAATTCCCCTGCAGACACACAGATTTGACTTTCTCGAGAAGGGAAATGCAACAATTGCAGGTTTTAAAAGATTAAAATTGTGTTAAGTCTGAGGAACACCCAAGCAAAATGCAGGTCACTCATGTTTTGAAAATTCTAACATGCCTCAGCAGTACATAATTAGACCAAATTTCTTAATTTTTAAATTTCTATTAAAATCATAGATACTTTTTCAATATCTGACAAACACATGGCTCCTTTCCAAGTTATTTAACAATGGAAATAAAGACATGCAAGACATTTTGTTTCATTTTAAAACAGATGAATAATTAAAATTTTGACAGTAATATTGGGGGTAATCTGAAGAATTTCAGACAAATTATCATGATTTTTAGGCAAAATTGAGTGAAATTTTTATACTTTCTTCCCAACTAACCTTTACGATGCAGAAAAAGTCAAAATTACACATTAAAATATTTTTCACTAATTTTGAAAAGCAAATAAACACTGAAAATCACAAAATTTGGACTAAAATCAAATATTCCCCTTACAAATTTGTCAAATATTTTAGAAATTTTACCATTTCACTTTTTTTATTATCAAAATGTCATATATCACATTTTCTGACAAATTGGAGATCATAGCATCAAATTTAGGCCTCTCATACACCGTCAGTTTGTTTACATACAGGAGGCAGACCACCATTAATTTCCCCATTGACTTCAATGTTAATTCTGGACTCTTTGCCCACCTCCAACTTATCCCCAAATTTTCGTTGGGCGAAATGCTTTTCACTACAGACAGAGGAACAAATGGCCATGTCTTTGCACTAAAATTTTTATGAGGTTGACCACCAAAATTTTGAGATACACGAACTTGAAGAAGCATACTCAAAACATGTATCTAGTTGCCGTACATATCACCGTAGCATTCTGTAAAAAGATGAGATAAATTCAATATAAATAAAACATGAAAATACTTTAAAACAGTAAACATGATGCAATATTAGACTTTTTGACACTTTCATCAAAAATCACACAGTTTTTTCTGTTAACACAGCTTCAAGTGCCAAATTGTGGCCAAATCTAAGATGTTGAAACATGAAGTGCCTATGAATATCAAAATATCACCTATATAGCTGTATTTCCACAGGATAAGTTAGTGGAAAAAATCTGATTATGTAACACTACAACAGTTTTTTTCATCCCCACCCCCCAGTATTGAATCAGATACACTGCTGACCAATCATAGGTCACCCTGGTCAAATGATTTACAATGGTGATGGTGCCTACAACTTTCCTGGCAAAGAGATATGAACAACCGTCAACACACAGGCCATTTATTGGCATATGTTATCTTCCAATATGAGAGGTCATGATAAACACAAGGGTGTCCTGTTCAAGCTCGGAAATGAAATCATCATCAAAAAACAAAGTTTACAGGGGTCCTCAGCTGGAACCCAAACTGATTACGATTTGCCTTCCACTTTCACCACCGGTGTCATAGAGATCAGGGATGAAATTGATACGGATCATCATTCTTCTAAAGCCAGTCCAGGAAGTTATCGGGTTTTGAGATGTAGACCTGAAATGTTAAATTTAGACGATAATGAGCAATCTGGGGTGAATACTATCCAGGTAAATGGATCATTGACATCCAGAAAATGGTCAACATGTGCAATTCTGTCATTCAGTTACATGCCAAGGGGAGAAGAAAACCCCATGCAGTACCAAATTTCCAGCCCTTTAGTCAGCAGAAGTGGGGATCAGGTTGGATGTACTTCGTAAAGTGTATGAAATGCACATTTATCTCACCTGTTTTGCTTCTTTTTTTCTTTTTAAAGCTTGTGTTGAGGTCAATCAATCCACTCTATGAATAAAACATTAGCCTTGGCACCTGAAATGATAGAAAGCTGGGGATAAATATGCAATAAAAAACTGTGGGATAATAAGAAAGGAAAAAAAAAATGGTCTCAATTGGAAATAGAAATAAACCTCTTTGTTTCTAGCAAACATCCCGTCACTGGACCTACAACTAGTAACCAGTTCACAGTCAGTAGTCAGTAAAAAAAAGTAAACTCTGAGTGTCACATAAGTCTAAGGCAATCTCAAAGGTAGACAGTTTTTTTCTCAACATTCCGTTGCTTAAAATCTGTTTAGGCACAATGGGGACCACATTTGGCAATCTCCTCATAGATTTGTAGGGGGTTGACCATTTAGATTTTTTGCTACGGGGATTTTAAGTTGATTGGGGTGAAAATCTCACTTCCGACACAATGATTGCTCCGCAGAATGACATTTTACACCCCCTATCCCTCCGCTGTAATATCCTCAGTATTACCCAAAACTGCTATGAAATTGAAAATTTGATGCCTTTTCTCCAATTCTAGACCAAAAAGTCAACCCAAAAATGCAGGAAGAGGGGAGAAAAAAAATAAGGGAAAAATTGTCTATTTATAAATCGCACTACATATAATTACTAGTCTTAGTCCGTCCTTAAGTCGTGAATTTTGTGAAGTGAAACTCATAGAAATGTTTACCAAACAAAAATAATCTTGGACAAGACAATTTAATCAAATCCACTCAAACCCACTCAAACCCTATTTCGAGACCCAAAAATTGACCTTTGACCTTTATCACCTTTGAAGCATTCTTAAGCAATGTTTGTTCAACTTTTGTCGCTCTTAAGTTATATTTTTGGTTTCCTAGCTTGGTAAGCTAGTTTTTATACGCCCACATTTTCATGTGGACGTATTATGTCGTCGCCCCTGTCCGTCCGGACGTCCGTCCGTCCGTCCACAATTTGTTTGTGGACTCTCTACAGGTCACAATTCTTATCCGATTTTGACAAAACTTGAAATATAGGTTTATCCCCATAAGATCTCGGTTCCTTTCGATATTGGCATGTATCGGATAAGAACTTCATGGATTATGGCCCCTGATTGTACGAAATATCATGTTTTTAGCTTGTGGACCCTATAGAGGTCACAATTTTGAACCGATTGTGATGAAACTTGACATGCATGTTTATAACCCCCAAATCTTGGTTCCTTTCGATATTTGCGCCCATCGGATCGTAACTTCCTGAATTTTTGCCCCTGATTGTCCGAAAAATCGCCCTTTTTAGCTTGTGGTCCCTCTGGAGGTCAAAATTATTATCCGATTTAAACAAACGTTTGATTATATCACCGTTACATGGTAATGAGGGTTGAGTTCAAATTTCGTGAAAATCGGACCAAAATTGACAAACAAAATGGCCGCCGTGTGTATGCGAATAGTGTGAAAATATGTTATATCAAGGTTGTGGACCCTATCGAGGTCACAATATTGAACCGATTTTGATGAAACTTGACATGTATGTTTATAACCCAAAGATCTTGGTTCCTTTCGATATTTGCATCAATCGGATAGTAACTTCCTGAATTATGGCCCCTGATTGTCCGAAAAATTGCCCTTTTTAGCTTGTGGTCCCTCTGGAGGTCAAAATTATTATCCGATTTAAAAAAACGTTTGATTATATCACCGTTACATGGTAATGAAGGCTGAGTTCAAATTTCGTGAAAATCGAACCAAAATTGACGGAGAAAATGGCCGCCGTTTGTACGCGAATAGTGTGAAAATATGTTATATCAAGGTTGTGGACCCTATAGAGGTCACAATTTTGAACCGATTTTGATGAAACTTGACATGCATGTTTATAACCCAAAGATCTTGGTTCCTTTCGATATTTGCGCTCATTGATTCGTAACTTCCTGAATTATGGCCCCTGATTGTACGAAAAATCACCCTTTTTAGCTTGTGGTCCCACTGGAGGTCAAAATTATTATCCGATTTAAAAAACCGTTTGATTATATCACCGTTACATGGTAATGAAGACTGAGGTAAAATTTCGTGAAAATCGGACCAAAATTGACAGACAAAATGGCCGCCGTTTGTACGCGATTAGTGTGAAAGTATGTTATGTCTAGGTTGTGGACCCTATAGAGGTCACAATTTTTAACCGATTTTGATGAAACATGACATGCATGTTTATAACCCAAAGATCTTGATTCTTTTTGATTTTTGCGCCCATTGGATCGTAACTTCCTGAATTATGGCCCCTGATTGTACGAAAAATGACCTTTTTTTTTAGCTTGTGGTCCCTCTGGGGTCAGAATTATTATCCCATTTAAAAAAACGTTTGATTATATCACCGTTACATCGTAATGAAGGTTGAGGTCGAATTTCGTGAAAATCAGACTAAAATTGACAGCTGTTCTTGTCAGGCCATCCATCCTTCATCACGAACAAGGGGAAACCACGCTAGAAAATGTAGATGAACTTTGTCACCCAATGCAGGGATCAAACACCAAACCTCAAGGCAACCAAGCCAGCATCTTACCCACTTAGCAACATGATCCCCAGTCGAATTTGAAGCCTACTGAAATGAACCTTTATAACCCAAATATCTTAATTCATTTCAATATTTGCACATATCAAATTCTAACTTAATGATGTAGGAAAAATCACTTTCGGTATTGCTTGTTCTCTATCCATCTCTCGAAAATGTGGGCGTATCCTGCCTGGCAGTGCCAGCCTATCTTTACTTTAGGCTTTGTTTCAGTTATGGACTCTAAATTTTGATAAGAGTCAATAATTAGTGACCTTTGACCTTTATCACCTTTGAACCAGTCTTAAGCAAGGTTTGTTCAACTTTTGTCGCTCTTAAGTTATATTTTTGGTTTCCTGGCTTGGTTAGCTAGCTTTTACTTTAGGCTTTGTTTCAGTCATGGACTCTAAATTTAATTACGGCCACTAATTAATGCTAATTAATTAAGCTCTTAAGTAGCATTAGCACAACATTTTATGATCTTAAGTCATACTTCCTTTTTCAAAGTGCTAAGTATGAAATCCTTGCAAGAAAATTGTGGATGGACATTGAATTTTAACTCCCATTAAATTTAAGGGGGTTAGGGGGAGCGATCTAGGGGTCAAATATGTGTTGCAAACCTCAAACCTTTTGGACTCAATATTTTGATTAAACCTCACTGGGCTCCCGTACTAAAAGATCTTGGTTCCTTTTAATATAAGTGCATATTGGATCGTAACTTCCTGAATTATGGCCCCTGATTGTACGAAAAATCATGTTTTTTTTACCTTGTGGACCCTATGGAGGTCACAATTTTATTCCGAATTAAAAAAACGTTTGACTATATCACCGTTACACATTAATAATGGTTGAGTGTGAATTTCTTGAAAATTGATAATTGAACAGCTAAATCCATAATATTAAATGTTTCATATACTTAACGTTAGCATTGGGCAGAACTTTATAAAAAACAAACAAATTCTAATGATTTTCTGATAATTACTTAATATGCGACAACTCTTGTTGACTGCCCAGACGATTTAGCTGCTGTGTGGGCATATGTTTCATTGCCTGGCAACCTATTTTAAATGCTCTCTTTTGGTCATATTTTTAAATATTGATAATATCCTTATATAATACCTTGTTTTTATGATTGACAGGTATCAGAAGCAGCATCAAGATTTGTATTGATTAAAATTTTTATAGGCCCACATTTTCATTATTGTCACCACTGTTTGTCAATCTGTCCGTCCACAATTTGTTTGTGGACACTCTACAGGTCTCAATTTTTATCCGATTTTGACGAAATTTGAAATATTGGTCTATCTCCCAAAGATCTTGGTAGTTTCCAAAATTGGCATGTATCAATGACCATAACTTCATGGATTATGGCCCCTGTTTATTCTAAAAATTACGCTTTTAGTTTGTGGACACTCTAGAGGTCACAATACACCTTGAGTCTCAATTGAATGAAAATCTGTAGCATCTGGTTATTCCAGTCTACAATGATAGTTTTATTGTGCATGCTCTCCAGATAAGAATATGGTGTCACCATTTGACATAACTGGTGGAATATGTCTAGCCTTGTTCTTCAATCCCCTTATTACAAATGGCGCTAATATGCATTATGGTACACAATTTGTGTAGCAATGGTAAAATGTTTATTAAATATTGGATATCAGAAGGCCATCTTTTCCCACTAAGAACACAACATCAATGTTGATTTCAATTGACAAATAATTTTTGTTTTCAGTGTCTTTGGATTATATTGAGTTAGAGACTTAGTTCTTAGTTACTTTAATGTATTAAAATCCATGATTAACCAGTACTATTATTTGAATATTTCAGTAAATGATAATTTAGATATAGATACTAGTAATCAACACTGTAATGGTAATTCAACATCTATACCGTATGATGATAGAAATCATCTTTCTAATATAACACCATCACCAGTTCGTCATACATCTATTACACCATCACCATCACCTGTCAACAGATATCATCATACGTCAGTTGATCCAATACGAGAAGCTGGTGAAAACCAAATTCATGTAACTACCTTTCTCTTTACTCTTTTGAAATTATGTTTCTGGTATAGGTCAATCCCACCCAGAGTTAGATGAAGAGAGACCCTAGGTTATTTTAATTATGAGGTCTCTCCCAATCCTTTACCCTCACCAGGCCTGTAGCTAGCCCAAAATTGTTAGGGGGGCAAAGGCTTTCGGGGGCGCCGATGTCAATCCCACCCAGAGTTAGATGAAGAGAGACCCTAGGTTATTTTAATTATGAGGTCTCTCCCAATCCTTTACCCTCACCAGGCCTGTAGCTAGCCCAAAATTGTTAGGGGGGCAAAGGCTTTCGGGGGCGCCGATGTCAATCCCACCCAGAGTTAGATGAAGAGAGACCCTAGGTTATTTTAATTATGAGGTCTCTCCCAATCCTTTACCCTCACCAGGCCTGTAGCTAGCCCAAAATTGTTAGGGGGGCAAAGGCTTTCGGGGGCGCCGATGTGGCTTCTGGGGTTGCCGATGTACCTACACGGCGTAAGGGTTTATAGAGTGCTCTCCTTAGGCGTACAGGGTTTCGGGTTAGCCTTACGTCTGGTGGGAAAATTTGACGACCTCAAACGCGTTTTCTTGCTATTCCAGTCCCAGAAACAGTAGGTGGTCCGATATAGCCTAACTTAGATGGCCAAGACGAATTCCAATCAATCGTTTATATTCCACAGAGACGGGGCCATTGGGAGCAAATTTTGACTGCTGCAAACCTGTTTTTCTGCTATTAAATGTGGTCCAATATAGCTTACATTCGGTGGCATACCATACTCCTCACAGTGTTTCGTTTGATTAGAACTAATCCCACTTAACACTGTTGTAATGGAAGCAAATCTCTGTTCAGAAGTATGACTGGTCAATAGTCCGATTAACAACCAAAAGATAACTGTGTAACAATGCCATTACGTTTTAAACATGGATCCAAATTAGACCAAACATGTTTATATAACGTTACGATTTTATTATACCCAATTAACCAGTGCAAGCAGAATGTTGCAAAAATGGTAATTGCGTGACAAATGCGGATATATAAACGGATACAATACCTTAAATCACTGTCCAAAAATTTTAGGTAAGACCCAGATTAAAAAAAGGGCTGGCCAGAGAGGGATTTCATTCATGGGCGCCTAACTAATCTCACTAGCATTATATCATGGGCGCTTCTCCTGGATGGGGCACCCCACAAATATCGTTTAAATTTTGAAGATTATCAAGCGGTTTGGGGCGCCCAATTCATTCTTGTTGCGCCTAACCAATCTCACTAGCATTATATTATGGGCGCCAATGATCTCGGCACCCTTGATCTTGGCATTATGGACGCACCTCTGGGATAAGGCACCCCGCAAATCATGCCGAGATCACGTTGTAAGGCACCCTACAGATCAAGCCGTTTGGGAGCCCCATCTGTTGTGGTGTTAATCATGTGGGTCATTATGAGGCGCCCATAAAACCAAGTGGCATTGGTTGGGTACAAATATCGTCGTGGGCGCCCAACCAATGTCACTCAACTTTAAGTGCCGTCCATACGGTTATAGAGACGTTGATCGTTGGTCTCGCATTGCGTCATCTGCTCCATGTATCGATTGGATTTCAGATCTCCAAGCATGCGCAATATGGCTCAGTGTTTGAATCGGCCATTCCTGTGTAATTTATATGTGTGCAGTCCAATTTACATTTGTTTAAGTTTTTATACGCCCACATTTTCATGTGGTCGTATTATGTCGTCGCCCCTGTCCGTCCGGACGTCTGTCCGTCCACAATTTGTTTGTGGACTCCCTACAGGTCACAATTCTTATCCGATTTTGACGAAACTTGAAATATAGGTTTATCCCCAAAAGATCTCGGCTGCTTTCGATATTGGCATGTATCGGATCAAAACTTCATGAATTATGGCCCTTGATTGTACGAAAAATCACGTTTTTAGCTTGTGAACCCTATAGAGGTCACAATTTTGAACCAATTTTGATGAAACTTGACATGCATGTTTGTAACCCAAAGATCATGGTTCCTTTCGATATTTGCGGCTATTGGAATGTAATTTCCTGAATTATGGCCCCTGATTGTCAGAAAAATCACCCTTTTTAGCTTGTGGTCCCTCTGGAGGTCACAATTATTATTCGATTTAAAAAACCGTTTGATCATATCACCGTTACACCCTAAGGAAGGTCGAGTTTCGGGAAAATCGGACGAAAATTGCCAAACAAAATGGCCGCCGTTTGTACGCGAATACTGTTAAAAAATGGTATATCAAGGTTGTGGACCCTGTGGAGGTCACAATTTTGATTCGATTTTGATGAAACTTGGAATTCATGGTTTTAACCCAAAGATCTTGCTTCCTTTCGATATTTGCGCATATCGGATCGTAACTTCCTGAATTATGGCCCCTGATTATACGCAAAATCGACTTTTTTTTAGCTTGGAGGTCACAATTATTATCCGATTTAAAAAAACGTTTGATTATATTACCGTTACACCGTAAGGAAGGTTGAGTTCGAATTTCGGGAAAATCAGACCAAAATTGCCATACAAAATGGCCGCCGTTTGTACGCGAATACTGTTAAAAAATGGTATATCAAGGTTGTGGACCCTGTAAAGGTCACAATTTTAATTCGATTTTGATGAAACTTGAAATTCATGGTTATAACCCAAAGATCTTGGTTCTTTTCAATATTTGCGCATATCGGATCGTAACTTCCTGAATTATGGCCCCTGGTTATACGCAAAATCCCCCTTTCTTTAGCTTGTGGTCCCTCTGGAGGTCACAATTATTATCCAATTTAAAAAAACGTTTGATTATATCACCGTTACACTGTAAGGAAGGTTGAGTCTGAATTTCGGGAAAATCGGACCAAAATTGACAGACAAAATGGCCGCCGTTTGTACGCAAATACTGTTAAAAAAATGATATATCATGGTTGTGGATCCTGTATAGGTCACAATTTTAATTCGATTTTGATGAGGAAGGTTGAGTTCTAATTTCGTGAAAATCGTACCAAAATTGCCGGACGAAATGGTCGCCGTTTGTACGCGAATAGTGTAAAAATATGGTATATCATGGTTGTGGACTCTCTACAGGTCACAATTCTTATCCGATTTTGATGAAAAGTCACATTTCTAGGTTGTGTACCATCACACCATAATCATTGTCGGTTTCGAATTTCATTAATATCAGACTGGAACTGACCAACTAAATGGCTGCTCCCAATACAGTATGAAATACAGGACTTAAAGATGTAGGAAAAATCACTTTCGGTATTGCTTGTTCTCTGTCCATCTCTCGAAAATGTGGGCGTATCCTGCCTGGCAGTGCCAGCCTATCTTTGTTGATACAATGGACCAATCTATTTATAGTTTCTATACCCATAGATGTGAAAGTGCCTTTGTCTTTGTAAATTTATATTTGATGTCCCATTTAACCCTTGTGCGTACATGTCGCGTGAAAAATGTTTTCGGCAACAAGGGGTAATCTAAAACCCCAAACATAAATAGGTTTTGGATGAATAATTGTATTCAAATACGATCAAACCACAGCTTCATATCAAGACTGAACAATAATCAATCAGGCTAAAACAAATTATTTCAGGTATTGTCACTGACCATAGGAATTATAAGATTTTTATAGCCCACATTTTCATGTGGACATATATTGTTGACGCCCCTGTTCGTCCGGCGGTCCGTCCACAATTGTTTGTGAACAGTCTACAGGTCACAATTTTTATCCGATTTCAATGAATCTTAAAATATAGGTTTATCACCCTAAGATCTCGGCTGCTTTCGATATTGGCATGTATCCACTGTAACTTCATGTGTTATGGCCCCTGATTGTACGAAAAATCACGTTTTTTAGCTTGTGAACAGTGTAGAGGTCACAATTTTGAACCGATTTGGATGAAACTTGAAATGCATGTTTATAACCCAAAGATCTTGGTTCCTTTCGATATTTGCGCCAATCGGATCGTAATTTCCTGAATTATGGCCCCTGATCGTCTGAAAATCGCCCTTTTTAGCTTGTGGTCCCTCTGGAGGTCAAAATTGTTATCCGATTTAAAAAAACGTTTTATTATATCACCATTCCATGGTTATGAAGGTTGAGTTCGAATTTCGTGAAAATCGGACCAAAATTGACAGACAAAATGGCCGCCATTTGTACACGAATAGTGTGAAAATATGTTATATCAAGGTTGTGGACCTTATGGAGGTCACAATTTTGAACCGATTTTGATGAAACTTGACATGTATGTTTATAACCCAAAGATCTTGGTTTCGATATTTGCGCCCATTGGATCATTACTTCCTGAATTATGTCCCCTGATTGTATGAAAAATCACCCTTTTTAGCTTGTGGTCCCTCTGGAGGTCACAATTATTATCTGATTTAAAAAAAATGTTTGATTATATCACAGTATCGATCTGACGGCCCAGAAAAGCACTACTGATAACAGTGGGTTACTATCGATTATCGCTCTTCGTCTATTTTTCTTGGGTCTGAAATGTCAATGTTTTCTTTCAGTTAATCATAATACACCGCTCACTTTAATTACTATCAAGTATCAATGTAGGCCTAACATGATCATTTTGACCCCTTCACATAATTATTTATACAATTTCTTCATTCGGAATCACGGCTGCACGATTTTAATAATAAACAACAACAATTTACTTATATATTATATGAATAATGGTTCTCTATTGGCGCACGAAACGACACAGAATTGTCCGCCATATTGATATTTTCGCGCGCACGTACGCAATGTTTTGAATCGGAACAAGTTCATTTTGGTCCCTTAACATAATTATTTACGATATTTCTCCATTCGAAACCACGGCTGCATTATTTTAATAATAAACAACACCAATTTACGTATATATAAATGATATAACAAGTTTTATTAATGTTTTCCAAATAAATCTCCTTAGTCTTGATGACGACCGTGAAAATAAGTTTGTTTTCGATACTATCGATTATCGACCGACATTTCATTGCCGATTATCGATAGTAAAAATCACTATCGATACCCAGCCCTAGTTATGGGTGAGTTTGAATTATGATTTTCTGATGATCACAATTATTATCTGATTTAAAAAAACGTTTGATTATATCACAGTTACACCCTAGTTATGGGTGAGTTTGAATTATGATTTTCTGATGATTACTTTAAAATGCAACAACTGTTGTTGACTGCCCGGACGATTTGGCTGCTGTGTGGGCGTATGTTTCGTTGCCTGGCAACCTATTTTTTTTGAAACCATACAAATCTAAAATTATCGTAATTGTCATGTTCCATGTAGAATCGTCTATTGGTGGGGTTTGTAGGGTACCTTGATTTGCTTTCAGATCTAGATTACTAGAATAACCAAAACAATATCATCAGTAAGAAAGATACAAAGCTAGCACCGATTAAAAAACAGATTAGACACCTGTAAAAAGCAAAATATTGAAAGGAAAGGGGAGAGGGGGGCCACAATACCCCTGGTGTCCGATAATGTAATACTCAAAGTTTCTTGTCAAATGATGAATGTTGCCATGTCTAACGTCCATTCTATTTGCAGCATTATACGTGGCATTAAGTAGCTGACAATGTATAACATTCTCACTAGACAATTATGAACCAATTTCTCGCAAACGTTAAGGATAGGGTCGTGGGGTCCCAAAATACCCCTTGTATAATGTTTGGAAGTATGTTTATTTAAGGAAGGTTTATGGAATAATTAAGTCTATAAAATAGATAATGACAGACTATTTTAATCAGTCTGAATGAAAAATATGCAATAGCTGATCAAGTTATGTACAGATTTGAGATGTATATTGACATTTTGAAGTTGGATTTGAATAAGTGAATACAAACTAGATGATACATAATTAAGAACAAATTCAAATTCGGGATCCCATGCCTTATTGTATGATAGCATTTACACAAGAATAAATATGCTGAATATATTAATATGTATTTCCTATAAATGAAATGAAATGGAGTTTAACGTCCTACTGTTCTGCTCCGAACTGGGCTAATGAAGACGGTGTAATTCCGATAACTTTATTGGGACTGAAAGCGATCGATTACATAGATCTTCTTTTGTAATGGTATGTCAATCTATTTTCTGTTTTAAAATCACCAAGAAAATTTGTTATATGTTTGGCCATATAATTCACAATTGTGGCATTGTATTTCTAATTTCAAAATTACAGATTTACTAATGGGCCCAGCTATATCATCAAGATCTGCCAAAATTTCATTTAAAGTTGCAAGAGTAATTTGCACAGATTTATCAGCCATATTTCGGAGACCAATAATCACTGACGTATGAGCGGTTATTGCATATGTGCCGAATTTGGAGCCATATTTTGTTGTTTCGTCCGTATATAAAGTGGTGTTTTTCGCTGACTTTGGGGTTTCCGAAACATGTTTTAAAGATACACCGACGCGCTCACATGATATTCTTTGGACAGTAGTTTTTGTTGGAGTGTAATTAGATATGAGTCCCGCGACAACAAAAAATGCGATTATAACCGCGTCGACGTTCCTATCAGGAACGTTGAGGTTTTTTAGTTGCTTAGCCAAATTATGCCATTCTGAAGCGTATCTTTGATTTTCGACATCATACAAAATTACTTCTTCCACACGAGGTTGGGACTTACAACCAGTTTTTATACGTCCACATGAAAATGTGGACGTATTATGTTGTCGCCCCTGTCCGTCCGTCCGTCCACAATTGTTTGTGGACTCTCTACAGGTCACAATTCTTACCCGATTTTGACGAAACTTGAAATATAGGTTTATCCCCAAAAGATCTCGGCTGCTTTCGATATTGGCATGTATCAGATCAAAATTTCATGGATTATGACCCCTGATTGTACGAAAAATCATGTTTTTAGCTTGTGGACCCTATAGAGGTCACAATTTTGAACCGATTTTGATGAAACTTGACATGCTTGTTTATAACCCAAAGATCTTGGTTCCTTTCGATATTTGCGCCTATCGAAACGTTATTTCCTGAATTATGGCCCCTGATTGTCCGAAAAATCACCTTTTTATATTATGTCGTCGCATCTGTCCTTCCGGACGTCCATCCGTCCGTCCACAATTTGTTTGTGGACTCTCTACAGGTCACAATTCTTATCCGATTTTGACGAAACTTGAAATATAGGTTTATCCCCATAAGATCTCGGTTCCTTTTGATATTGGCATGTATCGGATCGAAACTTCATGGATTTTGGCCCCTGATTGTACGAAATATCATGTTTTTAGCTTGTGGACCCTATAGAGGTCACAATTTTGAACCCATTTTGATGAAACTTGACATGCATGTTTATAACCCAAAGATCTTGGTTCTTTTCGATATTTGCGCCCATTGGATTCTAACTTCCTGATTTATGGCCCCTGATTGTGACCTTTTTTAGCTTGTGTCTCTCTGGAGGTCAGAATTATTGATTGATTTTCAGCAATTTCTAATAATTAGTGCCAGAGTTGTGGCCCTTGATTACTTCAAAAATCTTGTGGATCCTCTAGAGGCCAAAGTTAATATCCGATTGACTTTAAATTTATACACATTGTTTAAGGTTATTTTTCAATTCTGTTTTAAATTTCAAAATCTATATTTTAGATTTCATTAATGCTTGGTTATTCATTAGACAGCAATTAACCTGTCAGTCAAATTATGACAGACTGGCAACTAAAGTAGTTGATCTGTTAAGTCTCTTCTAACTATTGTTTTAAATGCTTCAAGTCTTAATCCTTTGATAATTATATGTTTATGTCAACACTTTCTAATAACTGATTTGTATAAATAGACAAATGTATGCTAGATTATCATTAGTTGGAGAGACCAGCTTAGGGAACATGCTAGTTGGAGGTCCGATATATTTACTAAATTATAAGTTGTTAAATTGTTGCTGTTAATTATTTGCTGTTGAAAATAAAGTGTTGAAGATCCATTACAAGAATCTGTAGTCATTTCTAATACTTAAAGAACACACGTTGATGAGCTACAATTATTATCCGATTTAATAAAACGGTTGATTATATTACCATTACACCGTAAGGAAGATTGAGTTCGAATTTCGGGAAAATCGGACCAAAATTGCCATACAAAATGGCCGCCGTTTGTACACGAATACTGTTAAAAAATTGTATAATATCATGGTTGTGGACCCTGTAGAGGTCACAATTTTAATTGGATTTTGATGAAACTTGAAATGCATGGTTATAACCCAAAGATCTTGGTTCCTTTCGTTATTTGCACATATCGGATCGTAACTTCCTGAATTATGGCCCCTGATTGTCCGAAAAATCGCCTATGGTCCCTCTGGAGGTCACAATTATTATCAGATTTGAAAAAACGTTTGACTCTATCACCGTTACACCCTACGGAAGGTTGAGTTCGAATTTCGAGAAAATTGGACCATAATTGCCAGAAAAAATGGCCGCCGTTTGTACGCGAACAGTGTAAAAATATGGTATGTCAAAGTTGTGGACCCTGTAGAGGTGACAATTTTAATTCGATTTTGATGAAACCTGAAATGCTTGTTTGTAACCTAAAAATCTTTATTCTTTTCGATATTTGCACATATCAAATTGTAACTTAATGAATTATGGCCTTTGATTGTAGGAAAAATCACTTTCGGTATTGCTTGTTCTCTGTCTATCTCTCGAACAATTATTATCTGATTTAAAAAAAAACTCTGATTATATAACTGATGCACCGTAAGGAAGGTTGAGTTCGAATTTCGTGAAAATCGTACCAAAATTGCCGGACGAAATGGTCACCGTTTGTACGCGAATAGTGTAAAAATATGGTATATCATGGTTGTGGACTCTCTACAGGTCACAATTCTTATCCGATTTTGACGAAAAGTAACATTTCTAGGTTGTGTACCGTCACACCATAATCATTGTCGGCTTCGAATTTCATGAATATCAGACTGGAACTGACCAATGTGGGCGTATCCTGCCTGGCAGTGCCAGCCTATCTTTATAAAATTGACATCATTTGATTCAAAAAGCATGTAGGGTCATATCAAGTTGATTACAATTTAAAATTGACATCGGAAGTGACGTCATTTTGTCAAAAACTGCATTTTAAACTTTTTAAATCAATGTTTTATTCAACTAAGAATTATTTAATATGTATTAATAATTTTAACTTTTGGTTTAAATTCACATATAAACACAAATAATATGGTCATATACATAGCATAAAATTGTTTCTAACTTGTTCGGTTGCTGAGAAATAGACGGTTTTCTACAGGTCACTTTTGAAGGTTTGGGGGCCATAAAAGTATCAATCATTATTCCATTTTCATAAACTTTACACCATGTTATACCTAATGCCATTTGGGATTTCATACAAGTAATTTAAGATTTTCATTATCACCGGAAGTAACGTCATTTTGGCAAAAACTGTATTTTTAGCCTTCAAAACAGATATTTTATTCAAATTAGTCTGTTTTGGAACCTTTTTCAAATTATGATATTTGATGCCAATCAACAAATAGAATGAACCCATACGATCATACAAATACCATAAAATGGTTTCTAACTTGTACGGTTGCAGAGAAATAGCCAATTTTCTACAAGTCACTTTTCAAGTTTTTTGGTCTTTAAAAGTGGCAATTATTATTCGATTTACATAAAATTTTCACTATATGATATCTATGCCATTTCTGATTTCATAAAACTAAGTGAACATTTTCATTAACACCGGAAGTAATGTAATTTTGTCAAGATCATTTACAAGTAACAAATGTATAAAATGAATTGATATTGCTTGATTTGGTTAATTGTGCGTCCATTTTATTTGATGTGAGCAATGTTTATTTGGAAACCTGTGTTTAGTGGTTTCGTTGGTACCGGAAGTGATATATGTTCAAGGGTAACTTGGCACCGGAAGTGACATGTTCAAGGGTAACGTGGCACCAGTGAAACCCGTCATTCCTGCATGCAGGTCTAGTTATTATTATTATTTACCACGGGAGCCTATTTCTCTGTGATCGAAAAGAGATACCGATTTGCGGTTTATCTTACTATCGGGAAACCATGTGGTGGCTACTCAATAAAGTAATTTTCAAACTTCAGCGCAGACCGGAAGTGACCGAACTTTGTACGTTGTCAAAAAATTGAAAATTGGCTATAGTTTCATCAATTCTTTTCCCATTTTCAAACAAATCACATTTTTGGAAAGCCTGAAACTTTTCCGAGATAATAGTAATCTCACATTTTGCAATTTCGAAACTTCGTCATTGACTTCTATCGTTCGAAAATTGAAAACACGTCGGCTACAAGACAATTTTTGTTGTTTTTCGAAATTTTCAAATTTGACCTACATTTTTGGATACCTGAAGTCCATCCGATTCTAGAAATATAAGTTTCATTCAGAGTTATCGCCCTTTATTTTTCGATTTTTTTCGAATTTTCTTCCCATTTTGTGAGCTGTGGTTTCATTTTACGGTCGAATTGATGTTTCTGAAAGTTATGGAATATAAAGTTATAGTCCAATACCAACTGATAAAGCAATTTCGACAAGGATCTTTAAACCGGAAGTAATCGAAATAGTGTGCAATATTTTGAAAAAAATGCAAAAAATGGATATTTTGGTGGAAAACGTGATTTCTCCGCCCGATATCAATGGATTAAAGAAATTAGGGTACCATTGGACTGCACTAGGATTTTGCTGTCGTATGATACCCAATTCGTACGGATACGATGAGCAGGCAGCAAAATATGGCACGCTGAAAATCAAGTATTTTCTGATTTGGAGCGTTTTTGGACGCCTGTATCTCGAAAACTTAACGCAACTTTTTTTTAAATTTTTTCTATCGAGAGTCCTTTCGGAGGTATTTTGCATGAAGCCATCCAATAAGACTTTGAAATATCTGGAATAGGTGAAATAACGGACTGAAAATCGAAAAAAGTCGAAAAATCATGAAATTTTGGAAAATGCTCTGCTATTTTTTTTATTTTAAGAGATTTTCAAAAAAAGATCGCATATTCAGATAGCTGACCTAATTACGATTCTAACGATGTATAATATGTATGTAGTTATTGAAATTTAATTTTCGTTATTTTAATTTTTTTGCATTTTTGGCACTTTTGAACATAGGATTTCTCAGGGGGATTTTATCTGATCGGATAATGTAATATATCAATACAAAGCCCTGTGGCTATTTTAGTGCCCAAACCGGCTATTAAAACTATTCCGACAATAATAACCATGCCGGAAGTATTCAAAAAATGAAAAAAAATGGTTAAAAACATTGTCGCACTTGCGAAAAACTTGATTTCTCCTTTAGGTAATAGCGGACCAAAAGAACTAAAGTGTTGCTGGATAGCCCTATTAATGGACCACCATATGGTATCTAAATAATACGATTTCGATGGTAAGGAAATAAATTATTGTATGCCAAAAATCTAGTATTTTCCGATTTTTTAACATTGTGAGACGCCCTTTTCTCGAAAACGACGCCACAGATTTTTCTTAAATTTTTCTTACTCAAAGTCCTATCGGTTGTCTATATAGTGAATCCAAAATGAAAAGCGTTGAAATAATATAAGAGGTCCAAAAATGGCCTCAAACTTTGAAAAAAATTGAAAAATCGTTAAATTTTTGGAAACGCTCTTTAATTTATCTTTTTTTCCAAAACTACTCAATGGATGTTTCTGATACTTCTGGTACGTAAAGTTAAGTATCCAAAGAACTTCGTAAAGCTATCATAACAACGATCGTAAAACCGGAACTAGTCGTAAAAATGTCCGATATTTTGAAAAAAATTAATTCTTTTACGAAAACCTTTTTTATTTATGAATATTTTTTGATGATATTTTACACAGGAATTATTGATATGAAATTAAACCATGCTAGTCCCGAAATGACATAGTTTGTGTCTAGTCTCATCTCGGTAGTGCCGGTTAATTTGAGATATAGTTTGTCTCCCTTTAAGTTTTTTACCTTTTTCATTTCAGTTTATGGGTTCCAAGTTTATTATTTATTGCCTGGTGTGTATAAAACAATTCTCAATTGCGAATTCTCAACTTATTTGTTACCGATAATGATTTCTTTTGGCACCGGAAGTGAAGTAATTTTGCCAGATTTTACAATTTTGACCGGTGTATTCGCAAGCAAATATTACTTACAAATCTGATAGAGGGTGTCACTGAATCATAACAACTACAGTATCGTTTGGTAGTTCGATGGATCGGCTATTGTATGACGCACTTCCTGTCTGATTCCTGAAAGCCGATTCAGCACTGCAGGTCTGCAGGTCTAGTTATTATAATTATTATTTACCGCGGGAGCCTAGATCTCCATGATCGAAACAGATATCGATCTGGAATTAGATTTTCTGTCGGGAAACCATGTGGTGGCTACTTGATAAATTATTTTTGAAATTTCTGCGCATACCGGAAGTGACCGAACTTTGTATTTTGTCTAAAAATTGAAAATTGGCCATAGTTTCGTCAATTCTTTATCCATTTTTAAACAAATTACCTTTTTGGAATTCCTGAATCTTTTCTTAAACAATGGCTATCTCACATTTTTCGATTTCGAACATTCGTCTATGACTTTTATCGTTTGAAAATTGCAAACATGTTGTTTACGAGACAATTTTTGTTATTTTTCAAAATTTTCAAATTTGACCTACATTTTTGGATACCTGAAGTCCATGCGATTCCAGAAATATAAGTTTCATTCAGAGTTATCGCCCTTTATTTTTCAATTTTTTTCGAATTTTCTTCCCATTTTGTGAGCCGGGGTTTCGTTTTATGGCAGAATTGACGTTTCTGAAACTGTTGGAACATGAAGTTATAGTCCAATACCAACTTATAAAGCAATTTCGACAAAAATCCTTAAACCGGAAGTGGTCGAAATAATGTGCAATATTTTGAAAAAAATGCAAAAAATGGATATTTGAGGGAAAAACCCGATTTCTCCGCTCGATATCAATGGATTAAAGAAATTAGGGTACCATTGGACTGTACTAGGATTGTACTCTCGTATGATACCAAATTCATACGGATACAATGAACAGGCAGCAAAATATGGCAAGCTGAAAATCAAGTATTTTCTGATTTTTAGCATTTTTGGACGCCTGTATGTCGAAACTACTCCAGCGATTTTTATGAAACTTTCTCTATCGAGAGATCTTGTGGTAGTCGTGTGTACGAAACATTCCATTACGACTTTGAAATATCCGGTGAAATAACGGACTGAAAATCGAAAAAAGTCGAAAAATCGTGAAATTTTTGAAAATGCTCTACTATTTTTTTATTTAAAGAGATTTTCAAAAAAAGGTTGTATATTTAGATAGCTGACCTAATTGCGATTCTAACGATGTATAATATGTATGTAGTTATTTTCGATATTTTAAATTTTTTGCATTTTTGTTACTTTTCGACATAGGATTTCTCAGGGGCATTTTATCTGATCAGATAATGGTATATATCATTACAGAGCCCTATGGCTATTTTAGTACCCAAACCGGCTATTTAAACTATTCCGACAATAATAACCATACCGGAAGTATTCAAAAAATATAAAAAAAGGTTAAAAACATTGTCGTACTTGCGAAAAACTTGATTTCTCCCATAGGTAATAGCGGACCAAAAGAACTAAAGTGTCGTTGGATAGCCCTATTAATGGACCATCATATGGTATCTAAATAATACGATTTCGATGGTAAGGAAATAAATTATTGTATGCCAAAAATCTAGTATTTTCCGATTTTTTAACATTCTGAGACGCCCTTTTCTCGAAAACGACGCCTACGATTTTTCTCAAACTTTTCTTACTCAAAGTCGTATCGGTTGTCTATATAGTGAATCCAAAATGAAAAGCACTGAAATAATATAGGTGGTCCAAAAATGACATCAAACTTTGAAAAAAATTGAAAAATCGTTATATTTTTGTAAACGCTCTTTATTTTATCTTTTTTTTCCAAACTACTCAATAGATGTTTCTGACACTTCTGGTACAGAAAGTTAAGTATCCAAAGAGCTTCGTAAAGCTATCACGACAATGATCGTAAAACCGGAAGTAGTCAAAATAATATCCGATATTTTGAAAAAAATTAATTTTTTTTACGAAACCCTTTTTTTTATTTATGAATATTTTTTGATGGTATTTTACACAGGGTTAAAATATCATCCTACTTGAGCAGAACTGAGAAAAAAAATTGTCTCGGTAATTTGTGTTAGCCGCCATCGGCTAATTTAGTTTTTCGTACCCAGAAAAATTATTTATTGTTCGATTTGTATAAAACAAAGTTCATATGCTCCGTGGTCCCAATTGTAATTTTTTTTGTTACGGTGAAAATTTTCTGTCGGCAACGGAAGTGACGTAATATTAACAAAAACTACAATTTTGACAGTTCGGTACCACTTTTTGAAAGCAAATATTATTTTTTTTCAAAACTGATATAACTAAAAGGATGCACCCTGCAAAGGTGCACAAAATCCTTAGCTCATATTTTTAAATTTCAATTTCATTTTCGGGCAATTTCGAATAAAATGTAAAATAAAGTGTAAAATCCAGTTATTTACAATTCATTCAGCGTCTTCATATTTTGAAATGTTTATTTGGAATTTTCATAAACTCGTAGCAATAATCCAGACGAAGAGAATGTATGCGAAAATTAGTTTGTAATATGAGCAGTTGCCGAGAAATATGCAATTTTGCATGCATCACTTTTCACGTTATTTTGCCTATACAAGAGTGAATTATTATTCGATTTGCAATATTTTTTTTCCATTTGATGCCTAATGCCAATTTGGACTAGGTCAAGCCAATTTTACATTTTCACTGTGACCGGAAATGACGTCATTTGGGCAAAAACTGTATTTTTAACGTAAAAAACAAATATTTTATTCAAATCAGTCTGCCTTATAATATTTTTAAAATTATGATATTCGATTCCCATCAACGAATAGAATGAAGCCATACGACCATACAGATACCACAAAATGGTTTCTAACTTGAACGGTTACAGAGAAATAGGCGATCTTCTATAAGTCACTTTTCAAGGTTTTTGGTCTATAAAAGTGTCAATTATTATTCGATTTTTATAATTCTTTTACCATTTGATGCCTTATGCCATTTATGACTTCTATGAACCAAGTTAACATTTTCAATATCACCGGAAGTAATGTAATTTTTGCAAAATTATTTTTAGCCTTCAAAACAAATATTTTTTTGAAGTGATTTATATTCATTATTCGTTTTACTTTTTTAACGACTGACTCTAATGGGCAGTAAGATTGAATCAATACCATCATATTGATATCAAGAAAAGGCTTCTAGCATGTTCCCTTGTCGAATAATAACCAATTTTCCGAGGGTCACTTTTAAGTTTTTTTACCTTCTTAATTTCAGTTTATGGGTTATAGGTTAATTATTTATTGCCCGATATGTATAAAACAAAGTTTGTATTTTGTATGTTGCGAATTTTCACCTATAAAAAATTTCTTTCGGCACCGGAAGTCACGTAATTTTGCCATAATTTACAATTTTGACCGGTCTTTTCGCCAGCAAATATTACTTTTACATATGATAGAGGGTGTCACTGAAGCAAAACAACTAAAGTATAGTTTGGTAGCTCAATGGATCGGCTATGGTATAATAAACTTCCTGTATGATTCCTGAAAGCCGGTTCAGTGCTGCTTGCAGGTCTAGTTATTATTATTAGGCTTTCAGACTTTCGTCTGAAAGCCTATTGAGATTACTAAAATTATTATTATTATTAGGCTTTCAGACTTTCGTCTGAAAGCCTATTGAGATTACTAAAATTATTAGGCTTTCAGACTTTCGTCTGAAAGCCTATTGAGATTACTAAAATTATTAGGCTTTCAGACTTTCGTCTGAAAGCCTATTGAGATTACTAAAATTATTATTATTATTATTTATTATTATTATTTACCGCGAGGGCCTAGATCTCCATGATCGAAAACAGATATCGATCTGGAATCAGATTTTCTATTGGGAAACCATGTGGTGGCTACTTGATAAAATATTTTTGAAATTTCTGCGCATACCGGAAGTGACCGAAATTTGTACGTTATCTAAAAATTGAAAATCGGCCATAGTTTCGTCAATTCTTTATCCATTTTCAAACAAATTACATTTTTGGAATCCCTGAATCTTTTCTGAGACAATCTATTCTGAGACATTTTTCAATTTCGAACATTCGTCTATGACTTTTATCGTTTGAAAATTGCAAACATGTTGTTTACGAGACAATTTTTGACCTACAAATTTGACCTACATTTTTGGATACCTGAAGTCCATCCGATTACAGTAATATAAGTTTCATTCAGAGTTATCGCCCTTTATTTTTCGATTTTTTTCGAATTTTCTTCCCATTTTGTGAGCTCCGGTTTCGGTTTATGGCAGAATTGACGTTTCTGAAACTTCTGGAACATGAAGTTATAGTCCAATACCAACTTATAAAGCAATTTTGACAAGAATCCTTAAACCGGAAGTGGTCGAAATAATGGGCAATATTTTGAAAAAAATGCAAAAAATGGATATTTTGGGGAAAAACGCGAGTTCTCCGCCCAATATCAATGGATTAAAGAAATTAGGGTACCATTGGACTGCACTAGGATTGTACTATCGTATGATACCCAATTCATACGGATACTATGATCAGGAAGCAAAATATGGCACGCTGAAAATCACGAATTTTCTGATTTTTAGCATTTTTGGACGCCTGTATCTCGAAAACTTAACCTACAATTTTTTTTTAATTTTTTCTATCGAGAGTCCTTTTGGAGGTATTTTGCATGAAGCCAACCAATAAGACTTTCAAATGTCTGGAATAGAATAAAAAAGGGACTGAAAATCGAAAAAAGTCGAAAAATCGTGAAATTTTGAAAAATGCTCTACTATTTTTTTATTTTAAGAGATTTTTAAAAAAAGGTTGTATATTCAGATAGCTGACCTAATTACGATTCTAACGATGTATAATATGTATGTAATTATTGAAATTTAATTTTCGATATTTTAAATTTTTTGCATTTTTGGCACTTTTGAACATAGGATTTCTCAGGGGCATTTTATCTGATCAGATAATGTAATATATCATTACAGAGCCCTGTGGCTATTTTAGCGCCCAAACCGACTATTAAAACTATTCCGACATTAATAACCATACCGGGAGTATTCAAAAAATGAAAAAAAAGGTTAAAAATATTGTCGCACTTGCGAAAAACTTGATTGCTCACTTAGGTAAAAGCGGACCAAAAGAACTAAAGTGTCGTTGGATAGCCCTATTAATGGACCATCATATGGTATCTAAATAATACGATTTCGATGGTAAGGAAATAAATTATTGTATGCCAAAAATCTAGTATTTTCCGATTTTTTAACATTCTGAGACGCCCTTTTCTCGAAAATGACGCCTACGATTTTTCTGAAACTTTTCTTACTCATAGTCCTATCGGTTGTCTATATAGTGAATCCAAAATGAAAAGCATTGAAATAATGTAGGTGGTCCAAAAATGACATCAAACTTTGAAAACAATTGAAAAATCGTAAAATTTTTGTAAACGCTCTTTAATTTATCTTTTTTTCCAAAACTACTCAATGGATGTTTCTGACACTTCTGGTACAGAAAGTTAAGTATCCAAAGAACTTCGTAAAGCTATCAGGACAACGATCGTGAAACCGGAAGTAGTCGAAAAAATGTCCGATATTTTGATAAAAAATATTTTTTTTACGAAAACCTTTTTTATTTATGAATATTTTTTGATGGTATTTTACACAGGGTTAAAATATCATCCTACTTGACCAGAAATGGGAAAAAAAATTGTCTCGGTTATTTTCGTTAGCCGCCAACGGCTAATTTAGTTTTTCGTACCCAGAAAAATTATTTATTGTTCGATTTGTATAAAACAAAGTTCATATGCTCCGTGGTCCCAATTGTAATTTTTTTTGTTATGGTGAAATTTTTCTGTCGGCAACGGAAGTGACGTAATATTAACAAAAACTATAATTTTGACAGTTCAGTACTACTTTTTGAAAGCAAATATTATTTTTTTTCAAAACTAATATAACTAAACGGATGCACCCTGCAAAGGTGCACAATATCCTTAGCTCAGATTTTTTAATTTCAATTTCATTTTCGGGCAATTTCGAATAAAATGTAAAATAAAGTGTAAAATTCAGTTGTTTACAATTCATTCAGCGTCTTCATATTTTGAAATATTTATTTGTAATTTTAATAAACTCGTAGCAATAATCCAGAAGAAGAGATTGTATGCGAAAATTAGTTTGTAATATGAGCAGTTGCCGAGGAATATGCAATTTTGCATGCGTCACTTTTCACGTTATTTTGCCTATAAAAGAGTGAATTATTATTCGATTTGCAATATTATTTTTCCATTTGATGCTTAGTGTCAATTTGTTCTAGGTCAAGCCAATTTTACAATTTCACTCTGACCGGAAATGGTGTCATTTGGGCAAAAACTGTATTTTAAACCTAAAAAACAGATATTTTATTCAAATGAGTCTGCCTTATAATAATTTTAAAATTATGATATTTGATTCCCATCAACGAATAGAATGAAGCCATACGACCATACAGATACCACAAAATGGTTTCTAACTTGTACGGTTACAGAGAAATAGGCGATCTTCGATAAGTCACTTTTCAAGGTTTTTGGTCTATAAAAGTGTCAATTATTATTCGATTTTTATAATTTTTTTTACCATTTGATGCCTTATGCCATTTATGACTTCTATGAACTAAATTAACATTTTCAATATCACCGGAAGTAATGTAATTTTTTCAAAAAACGTATTTTTGGCCTTCAAAACAAACATTTTTATGAAGTGGTTTATGTTTATTATTCGTTTAACTTTATAACGTCTGACTCTAATGGGCAGTAAGATTGAATCAATACCATCATATTGATATCAAGAAAAGGCTTCTAGCATGTTCCCTTGTCGAAAAATAGCCAATTGTCCCAGTGTCACTTTTAAGTTTTTTACCTTCTTAATTTCAGTTTATTGGTTATAGGTTAATTATTTATTGCCCGATATGTATAAAACAAAGTTTGTATTTTGTATGTTGCGAATTTTCGACTTATTTTTCACCTATAATAATTTCTTTCGGCACCGGAAGTGACGTAATTTTGCCATAATTTACAATTTTGAAAGGTCTTTTCGCCAGCAAATATTACTTTTACATATGATAGAGGGTGTCACTGAAGCAAAACAATTAAAGTTTGGTAGCTCAATGGATCGGCTAGGGTATAATAAACTTCCTGTATGATTCCTGAAAGCCGGTTCAGTGCTGCTTGCAGGTCTAGTTAGGCTTTCAGACTTTCGTCTGAAAGCCTATTGAGATTACTAAAATTATTATTATTATTATTTATTATTATTATTTACCGCGAGGGCCTAGATCTCCATGATCGAAAACAGATATCGATCTGGAATCAGATTTTCTATTGGGAAACCATGTGGTGGCTACTTGATAAAATATTTTTGAAATTTCTGCGCATACCGGAAGTGACCGAAATTTGTACGTTATCTAAAAATTGAAAATCGGCCATAGTTTCGTCAATTCTTTATCCATTTTCAAACAAATTACATTTTTGGAATCCCTGAATCTTTTCTGAGACAATCTATTCTGAGACATTTTTCAATTTCGAACATTCGTCTATGACTTTTATCGTTTGAAAATTGCAAACATGTTGTTTACGAGACAATTTTTGTTATTTTTCAAAATTTTCAAATTTGACCTACATTTTTGGATACCTGACGTCCATCCGATTCCAGTAATATAAGTTTCATTCAGAGTTATCGCCCTTTATTTTTCGATTTTTTTCGAATTTTCTTCCCATTTTGTGAGCTCCGGTTTCAGTTTATGGCAGAATTGACGTTTCTGAAACTTCTGGAACATGAAGTTATAGTCCAATACCAACTTATAAAGCAATTTCGACCAGAATCCTTAAACCGGAAGTGGTCGAAATAATGGGCAATATTTTGAAAAAAATGCAAAAAATGGATATTTTGGGGAAAAACGCGATTTCTCCGCCCGATATCAATGGATTAAAGAAATTAGGGTACCATTGGACTGCACTAGGATTGTACTATCGTATGATACCCAATTCATACGGATACTATGATCAGGAAGCAAAATATGGCACGCTGAAAATCACGAATTTTCTGATTTTTAGCATTTTTGGACGCCTGTATCTCGAAAACTTAACCTACAATTATTTTTTAATTTTTTCTATCGAGAGTAACGATGTATAATATGTATGTAATTATTGAAATTTAATTTTCGATATTTTAAATTTTTTGCATTTTTGGCACTTTTGAACATAGGATTTCTCAGGGGCATTTTATCTGATCAGATAATGTAATATATCATTACAGAGCCCTGTGGCTATTTTAGCGCCCAAACCGACTATTAAAACTATTCCGACAATAATAACCATACCGGGAGTATTCAAAAAATGAAAAAAAAGGTTAAAAATATTGTCGCACTTGCGAAAAACTTGATTGCTCACTTAGGTAATAGCGGACCAAAAGAACTAAAGTGTCGTTGGATAGCCCTATTAATGGACCATCATATGGTATCTAAATAATACGATTTCGATGGTAAGGAAATAAATTATTGTATGCCAAAAATCTAGTATTTTCCGATTTTTTAACATTCTGAGACGCCCTTTTCTCGAAAATGACGCCTACGATTTTTCTGAAACTTTTCTTACTCATAGTCCTATCGGTTGTCTATATAGTGAATCCAAAATGAAAAGCATTGAAATAATGTAGGTGGTCCAAAAATGACATCAAACTTTGAAAACAATTGAAAAATCGTAAAATTTTTGTAAACGCTCTTTAATTTATCTTTTTTTCCAAAACTACTCAATGGATGTTTCTGACACTTCTGGTACAGAAAGTTAAGTATCCAAAGAACTTCGTAAAGCTATCACGACAACGATCGTAAAACCGGAAGTAGTCGAAAAAATGTCCGATATTTTGATAAAAAATATTTTTTTTTACGAAAACCTTTTTTATTTATGAATATTTTTTGATGGTATTTTACACAGGGTTAAAATATCATCCTACTTGACCAGAAATGGGAAAAAAAATTGTCTCGGTTATTTTCGTTAGCCGCCAACGGCTAATTTAGTTTTTCGTACCCAGAAAAATTATTTATGGTTCGATTTGTATAAAACAAAGTTCATATGCTCCGTGGTCCCAATTGTAATTTTTTTTGTTATGGTGAAATTTTTCTGTCGGCAACGGAAGTGACGTAATATTAACAAAAACTATAATTTTGACAGTTCGGTACTACTTTTTGAAAGCAAATATTATTTTTTTTCAAACCTGATATAACTAAACGGATGCACCCTGCAAAGGTGCACAATATCCTTAGCTCAGATTTTTTAATTTCAATTTCATTTTCGGGCAATTTCGAATAAAATGTAAAATAAAGTGTAAAATTCAGTTGTTTACAATTCATTCAGCGTCTTCATATTTTGAAATATTTATTTGTAATTTTAATAAACTCGTAGCAATAATCCAGAAGAAGAGATTGTATGCGAAAATTAGTTTGTAATATGAGCAGTTGCCGAGGAATATGAAATTTTGCATGCGTCACTTTTCACGTTATTTTGCCTATAAAAGAGTGAATTATTATAACCCAAAGATCTTGGTTCTTTTCGATATTTGCGCATATCGGATCGTAACTTCCTGAATTATGGCCCCTGGTTATACGCAAAATCCCCCTTTCTTTAGCTTGTGGTCCCTCTGGAGGTCACAATTATTATCCAATTTAAAAAAACGTTTGATTATATCACCGTTACACTGTAAGGAAGGTTGAGTTTGAATTTTAGTGCCCAAACCGGCTATTAAAACTATTCCGACAACAATAACCATACCGGGAGTATTCAAAAAATGAAAAAAAAGGTTAAAAATATTGTCGCACTTGCGAAAAACTTGATTGCTCACTTAGGTAATAGCGGACCAAAAGAACTAAAGTGTCGTTGGATAGCCCTATTAATGGACCATCATATGGTATCTAAATAATACGATTTCGATGGTAAGGAAATAAATTATTGTATGCCAAAAATCTAGTATTTTCCGATTTTTTAACATTCTGAGACGCCCTTTTCTCGAAAATGACGCCTACGATTTTTCTGAAACTTTTCTTACTCATAGTCCTATCGGTTGTCTATATAGTGAATCCAAAATGAAAAGCATTGAAATAATGTAGGTGGTCCAAAAATGACATCAAACTTTGAAAACAATTGAAAAATCGTAAAATTTTTGTAAACGCTCTTTAATTTATCTTTTTTTCCAAAACTACTCAATGGATGTTTCTGACACTTCTGGTACAGAAAGTTAAGTATCCAAAGAACTTCGTAAAGCTATCACGACAACGATCGTAAAACCGGAAGTAGTCGAAAAAATGTCCGATATTTTGATAAAAAATATTTTTTTTTACGAAAACCTTTTTTATTTATGAATATTTTTTGATGGTATTTTACACAGGGTTAAAATATCATCCTACTTGACCAGAAATGGTGAAATTTTTCTGTCGGCAACGGAAGTGACGTAATATTAACAAAAACTATAATTTTGACAGTTCGGTACTACTTTTTGAAAGCAAATATTATTTTTTTTCAAAACTGATATAACTAAACGGATGCACCCTGCAAAGGTGCACAATATCCTTAGCTCAGATTTTTTAATTTCAATTTCATTTTCGGGCAATTTCGAATAAAATGTAAAATAAAGTGTAAAATTCAGTTGTTTACAATTCATTCAGCGTCTTCATATTTTGAAATATTTATTTGTAATTTTAATAAACTCGTAGCAATAATCCAGAAGAAGAGATTGTATGCGAAAATTAGTTTGTAATATGAGCAGTTGCCGAGGAATATGAAATTTTGCATGCGTCACTTTTCACGTTATTTTGCCTATAAAAGAGTGAATTATTATAACCCAAAGATCTTGGTTCTTTTCGATATTTGCGCATATCGGATCGTAACTTCCTGAATTATGGCCCCTGGTTATACGCAAAATCCCCCTTTCTTTAGCTTGTGGTCCCTCTGGAGGTCACAATTATTATCCAATTTAAAAAAACGTTTGATTATATCACCGTTACACTGTAAGGAAGGTTGAGTTTGAATTTCGGGAAAATCGGACCAAAATTGACAGACAAAATGGCCGCCGTTTGTACACGAGTACTTTTTAAAAAAATGATATATCATGGTTGTGGACCCTGTATAGGTCACAATTTTAATTCGATTTTGATGAGGAAGGTTGAGTTCTAATTTCGTGAAAATCGTACCAAAATTGCCGGACGAAATGGTCGCTGTTTGTACGCGAATAGTGTAAAAATATGGTATATCATGGTTGTGGACTCTCTACAGGTCACAATTCTTATCCGATTTTGATGAAAAGTCACATTTCTAGGTTGTGTACCGTCACACCATAATCATTGTCGGTTTCGAATTTCATTAATATCAGACTGGAACTGACCAACTAAATGGCTGCTCCCAATACAGTATGAAATACAGGACTTAAAGATGTAGGAAAAATCACTTTCGGTATTGCTTGTTCTCTGTCCATCTCTCGAAAATGTGGGCGTATCCTGCCTGGCAGTGCCAGCCTATCTTTTATTCTCGTGTAGATCTTTGAAACTAAAACAGATAGAGTTTTGAATATTGATTTTTCCTATGTTTTAAACATTTAGTACTTAGAACTATTGCGAAAGTTGTGAACCAGACCGGAAATGATGTAAATCTTTAACGTGCACGATTTATGTCAATTCCAAACCGATTTTCGAAAAAAATATATTTTTGTACAGTCGGGGATATTGCGGATGGGATAAAGGTCGAATTGAGATAACCATGTCGTTCTCGGTTGAGATAACCAGTTTGAGCATGGACTCTATCTGTAATAAATATTAAATTTTTATATGTTACATGCAGTGACGTCAAATCTTTAACGTGCACGAAATCAGAAAATCGTAGATATTTCATTGAATATTTAATCAATTTTTGAACCAGTTGCATATTTGAGTAGTTGATATGGACGTGATTCCAAAGTCCCGTGTACACATTGGTGTGACATTGACAAAAGTCCGAGTTGGTCATAATCGCAACGTTTTGCCTACGTATAAAGCATTATATAGAAAGCCTTTTTTGAAAGAGGCAATATTTGAACTAAAGGTGTTTTAGTGGTAACCAATATCTGGTAATGCTGCTTCTAGAGTGAAAATGATTCATTTTAGTCAATAACAGTTACTCCTGAAATTATTATCCCAGGTTTTTTGTCTACGTGACGCCATCATATGATACCAGCGAAAATGACGCTATTTGCCGAAACTATTTATAAGGAAGGCATCCCTCTGGACATATGTTGAAAAGTTGATGTTGAAAGGTATGATTCTTGGTTTTGGTTATGATCTGACACGATCATTTTTTTTTGTTCCATTCGAAAAACTGTTTTTTTTATTCATTCTCGTGTAGATCTCTGAAACTAAAGCAGATAGAGTTCTGAATAATGATTTTTCCTATGTTTTAAGCAGTAAGTACTTAAAAGTATTGCGAAAATTCTGGACAGACCTGAAGTGAAGTAAATCTTTAACGTGCATAAATGAAAATAGGTCCTAATAATCTCAATTCCCAACCGATTTTCGAAAAAGTTATATTTTTGCAGAGCCGGGGATATTGCGGGTGCGATATATGTCGAATTGCAATACCACACAGTTCTCTTTTTTTCCTGAAAATTTTAAAATGTACTAAAATTGTAATTTTTTTTTATTTTAAATTTTTGCGTTTTTGATTGCGTATTTAGATTTCTGGCGTCTGTAGTATTCTACCGATCCAAGTTCATAATGTTGTAAATTGTTCAACTATATTTTTCACTTTCCTTCTATCGTAATGCGCATGAACAGAAAGTGTCAATATCTGAGTTGTTTAAGTGTGTGTGTGTTTGTGTGTGTTTTAAGGGGTGAGTGTTGGGCATTTTGTGCTGCCTTGGGTAAGGTGAAAGCCTTCAGCCTTGCAAGCAAGTCTAGTTCTTCTTATTATTATTTTTTTTTCCAATTTGCTTATATCTCAGGAACTACTTGTCGGATCGATGCAATGTCTTGAGTTATACTGCGAAAGTGGGTGTGACTTAGAGATTAAAGCTATTTCCGGCATTCTGCGACAACGCGAAATGTCCGAAATCACCGAAGTTGTTGTTTTTTGAAATATTGCCGTAATATTAACAACAATTGTTGGATTTTATCGTTTGATAGTTTTTGACATAGCCAGAGACATGGCACATAGCTACGGGTCTTTAGAGTTTTAAATTTCGCCGAATCTTCGGAAAAATAAGGCGCCAAATTTTGAAATTTTAAATTTTGACAAAAAACTTTTTTATTAATGAATATTTTTTAATGACCTTTTACCAAGGGTTAAAAGGTCGTCTGGTTTGGGCAAAAATGTGAACATTTTTTTCTGGATAATTTTCCTTGGTCGCTATTGGCTAATTCAGTTTATCGGTTCTATATAAATTATTTATTGTCCGATTTGTATAAAACAAAGTTTATATGCTCCATGGTCCAAAATGTCATTTTTTTTGTTACCGGCAAAGTATCCTGTCGGCACCGTAAGTGACGTAAATTTAGCAAAAACTACAATTTTAACAGTTCGGTACCACTTTTTGAAAGCAAAAATTATTTTTTTCAAATTTAATATGATTGCAAAGATGTGCCATATAAAGGCGCACAAAACATCGCGCTCAGTTTTTTTTAATTTCGATTTCGTTTTCGGGCAATTTGGATTAAAGGGTGAAAAAAGGTGTCAAAATAAGCTATTTACAACCCATCCAGCGTCTTCATATTAATAAATATATCTTCGTAACATTAATAATCTCGTAGCAATAACCCATACGAAGACAATGTATGTGACAATTAATTTGTAATATGCGCAGTTGCCGAGAAAAAGTCAATTTTGCATGATAGACCGGGAGCCCAGAGGGTCGAACCTAGACGAACGAGGTACCAATATCTGACCGTATAGGCATCTACATACTAACCTGGAATGCACAGAAGTGGGCGTCTGCCGGGGCCCAGTCCATGGGTGTGACCCTGGTGACCCCTATAATGACCCCAAAAATGGATTAAACTCATACATTCGAGGTACCGGCCAAAACCAATTTTAAATGAAAGAATACACTCTACTGAGTACGAAAATGCCCATAACAGACGATTTTGGCCCTGGGATGGCCCAAACTGACACCCCAAATATAGATCCCAGAGGGCTTGAAATAAAAGTTATATTCATACATTCGAGGTACCAGTTGAAACCAATTACAGATGAAAGAGTATATCCCACTGAGTACGAAATTACCCATAACAGACGATTAGACCCCTAGGGTGGCCCAGACTGGGTGGGGTGGGGAAAAATAGGGTTTGCTCATACATTCGAGCTACCGGTCAAAACCAATTTAAAATGAAAGAGCACATCTCACTGAGTACACAATTGCTCATAACAGAAGATTTCGGCCCTGGAACTTCCCAAAGTGGCACCCCATCCCAGGGGCTTAAAAAGGGTCATATTCATACATTCGAGTTACCAGTTGAAACTAATTTCAAATGGAAGAGTATATCCCACTGAGTACAAAATTACCCATAACAGACGATTGGACCCCTGGGATGGCCCAGACCAACACACCAAAGTCGAAAAGGGGTGGTTGGGGAGGGGGGCAAATAGGGTATACTCATAGAATCTGTGGTACCGCTCAAAACCAATTCTCTTGCTCATAACAGAAGATTTCAGCCCTGGGACTGCCCAAACTAACACCCAAAACATGACCCCCTGAGTTTTAAAAAGGGTTACACTCATAAATTTACGGTACCAGTTCAAACTAATTCTAAATGAAAGAATATATCCCGCTGAGTACGGAATTGTCCATAACAGAAGATTACATGTGACTGAGTACGGAATTGTCCATAACAGACGCTTGTGACCCTGAAACGGCCCAAACTAACGCCATAGTTATGACCCTTGGGGCTTAAAAATGGTTATATTCATGCAATCGAGGTACCAGTTGAAACTAATTTTAAATGAAAGTATAGACCCAACTGAGTACAAAATGGCTCAAAACAGATTTACACCCCCACATTGTTTTTAAATTATCTGTTATATATGGTCCAGGTTAATTGGTTTCCCTTTAATAGTTTTAAATACATTGATCTTGATAAATCAATAGGTTGCCAGCCCACTGCCTTTTAATGCCTGAAAGAGTTTCCGTTGCCATGGTTCAGTTATAAATGTCCCCCTAATCGAAGGTCTTGCGTTTTTATTGTATATCATTGTTGTGTTTGTGTTCTTTGTATATTTGTGTACTATTTATATATTTGCATTGTCTGTGTTATCACCCTAGGTAGGAGTGGACTTAAAGCCCCAATAACACTCTTGTTGTAACTGAAAAATATGTCACAATCTTCATTCTGGTCAACTAATCGTATTATGTTAGAATATTCCAATTAAATGATGATATAAATTTCATCTTAACGCACCTAATTTATAAAATTGGAAAAATTCAACCAATGGATTTGAAAAGTCTAACGTAAACCTTTTCAAATGTGACTTGGAGTTTAAAATATTTTCGAACCCTCTGGACAAGTAAAATAGGTTGTAATGGATAATTTACACAACAGGTAGGACATTTAAACATCTAGTACTTAGAATAAGGGTATTATTTATTTTCTGGAGTTACCAAGCCAGCAAGAATGTTATTGTCCCTTTAAAACCCCAGGAACGAGCGAACATATCTGTATCATTTGCTTGATAACGTCGAGAGTATCCTTGTGGAAACATCGTTTAGTACCTTGTACATGTATATAGACGATTTTGGTCTAAACTGACACTCTAAATTTTACATCCCTAGGCTTGAAAAAAGTTATTCTAACAAATCTGGCCTCACAATACCATTTTATGCATTTTGTCAGATTGAACCATCATTTTTTATGGGTCATTTCGTTTTCAGCGAGATGCACACTTTCATTTAAAATTAAATTGAACTGATACCTCGAATGTGTGAATATAAATTTTTCTCGAGCCTCGAGGTCGATATTATGGTGTCAGCTTGGTATTATGGTGTCAGATTGGCCTGTTATTGACAATTTCGAACTCAGTGAGATGTACTCTTCCATTTAAAATTGGTTTGACTGGTACTTCGAATATATGAGTATAACCTATTTTTGACCCTTCGGCTCTGCGGTCCATATTTAGGGTGTCAATATGGGCCGTCCAACTTCTGTTATCTGCAACTTCGTACCTAGTGAGATGTACTCTTTCATTTAGAGTTAGTTTTGACCGGTACCGCAAATTTATGGCCCCATCGTCTTCGGGCGTCAATTTGGGCCCTTCCATGGGCCCAATCGTCTGTTATGGACAATTCTGTAATCAGCGGCATATACTCTTCCCTTTAACATCAGTGTCTACTAATAGCTCGAATGTATGAATATAACCCTTTTTTTAAGCCGCCCAGGGAGGATGGGGGTTCAAATTTGGGGTGTCAGTTTGGACAGTCCCAAGACCAAAATCGTCTGTTATGAGCAATTTCGTACTCAGTGAGATGTACCCTTCCATTTAAAATTGGTCTTGATTGGTACCTCGAATGTATGAGCAAACTCTATTTTTGCCCCACCCCACTCCCTTGGCTTTGTGGTGTCAGTCTGGGCCATCCCAGGGATCTAATCGTCTGTTATGGGTAATTTCGTACTCAGTGGGATATACTCTTCCATTTGTAATTGGTTTCAACTGGTACCTCGAATGTATGAATATAATTTTTTTTTCAAGCCCTCTGGGGTTCATATTTGGGGTGTCAGTTTGGGCCATCCCAGGGCCAAAATCGTCTGTTATGGGCTATTTCGTACTCAGTAGAGTGTATTCTTTCATTTAAAATTGGTTTTGACCGGTACCTCGAATGTATGAGTTTAACCCATTTTTGGGGTCATTATAGGGGTCACCAGGGTCACACCCATGGACTGGGCCCCGGCAGACGCCCACTTCTGTGCATCCCAGGTTAGTATGTAGATGCCTATATGGTCAGATATTGGTACCTTGTTCATCTAGGTTCGACCCTCTGGGCTCCTGGTCTATGAGTCACTTTTCACGTTATTTTGGCTGCATAAGAATCAATTATTATGTGATTTTCAATTTTCTTTCAACATTGGATGCCTAATGCCATAGTAGACAAGGTCAAACCATTCTACCTCATACGCTGCCACCGGAAATGACGTCATTTGCTCAAAACTTAATTTTTAGCATTAAAAAACAATATTTTATTCAAATGGGTCGTACTTTGGTTTTTTTTTTCAAATTATGATATTTGATTCTATTCATCAAATAGAATGAACCCATGCAATCATACAGATATCACAAAACGGTTTCTAACTTGTACGGTTACAGAGAAATGGGCGATTTTCCACAAGTCACTTTTCGAGGATTTTGGTCTATAAAAGTGTCAGTTATTATTCGATTTTCATAAAATTTTCGCTGTATGATATCTTACGTCATTTATGATTTAATAGAACTAATTTAACATTTTCAGTATCACCGGAAGTAATTATATTTTGGCAAAAACTGTATTTTTTTAGCCTTCAAAACAGGTATTTTGTAATATATTTAAAATTATGATATTTAGTTCGCATCAACTAATAGAATGAATCCATGCGATCATTCAGATACCACAAAATGGTTTCTCACTTGTATGGTTGCAGAGAAATGGACGATTTCCTACAAGTCACTTTTCAAGGTTTGAGGTCTATAAAAGTGGCAATTCTTATTCGATTTACATAAAATTTTCTCCATGTGATTATTATTTCTGATTTTAAGAAACTAATTTAATATTTTCATTATCGCTGGAAGTACTGTGATATGGTCAGGATCACTTACATGTAACACATGTATAAAATGGATTGGTTCCTGTGGTAATTAGCACATATCGGATTGTATCTTCCTGAATTAAATATGATTGTATGAAAAATCGCCTTTTGTTTAGCTTGTTCACTATCCATCGCTTGCAAATTGTGGGCTATGATCTAGTATCTTAATATTATTTATTACCCGTCGGCGTCAGTGATTATGTACATGTCGTGTATCCCTTAGTACGTTTTTCACATTTGGCTAAAATGGGGGAAAGAATGAAAGAAGGGATATTATATTTGTTTCATGTATTAATCAATGCAGACTTTTGAAGGGTCAGATTAATGTGTTTGTCTTTATTCAAATGGTGAGCGTAGTTTGTTGATGCCGAGTCTACAATTTTGACAGTTATGTACCATTTTTCAAGAGAAAATATTATTTTTTTAAAAACTTGATATAACAAAAAGAGTGTGCCCTTTAAAGGCGCAAAAAAGTGTGAGCTCAGTTTTTTTTTAATTTCGATTTCATTTTCGAGCAAATTCGATTAAGAGTTGAAAAAAGGTGTAAAATTGACCTTTTACAACCCATTCAGGCTTTTCAGATTTTAAAATATTTCTACGTAACTTTTATAAACGTGTAGCTTTGATCCATACGCAGAAAATGTATGTTAAAATTAGTTTCTAATATAAGCAGTTGCCGAGAAATGGGCAGTTTTGCATAAGTCACTGTTTTCGTAATTTTGCCTGTAAAATAGTCATTTATTAATGGATATTCACAAAAGTGACATCATTTGATTCAAAAAGTAAGTGTGCATCATATCATGTTGATTACTATTTAAAATTGACACCGGAATTGACGACATTTAGTCAAAAACTCCATTTTTAACCTTTTAAAATCGATATTTTTTTCAACCAAGAATTATGTCATATGTAATAATTAAATTAACTTTTGGTTTAAATTCACATATTAACAAAACTCATATGATCATACAGATATCATAAAATTGTTTCTAACTTGTTCGGTTGCCGAGATATAGGCGGTTTTCTACAAATCACTTTTAAAGGTTTTTGGCCCGTAAATGTGTCAATTATTATTCGATTTTCATAAAAGTTTCATCATTTGATGCCTAATGTCATAGACGATATTATAAACTTAATTTAACATTTTAGTAACACCGGAAGTAATGTCATTTTGGCAAAAACTGTATTTTTAGCCTTCAAAACAGATATTTTATTCAAATGAGTCTGTTTTGAAATCTTTTTCAAATTATGATATTTGATGCCAATCAACAAATAGAATGAACCCATACGATCATACAGATACCACAAAATGGTTTCTAACTTGTACGGTTGCAGAGAAATAGCCGATTTTCTACAAGTCACTTTTCAAGTTTTTTGGTCAATAAAAGTGGCAATTATTTTTCGATTTACATAAAATTTTCACTATATGATATCTTATGCCATTTCTGATTTCATGAAACTAATTGAACATTTTCATTATCACCGGAAGTACTGTAATTTAATCAGGATCAATTACATGTTACAAATGTATAAAATGAATTGATATTGCTGGATTTTTATACGCCCACATTTTCATGTGGACGTATTATGTCGTCGCCCCTGTCCGTCCGGACGTCCGTCCGTCCACAATTTGTTTGTGGACTCTCTACAGGTCACAATTCTTATCCGATTTTGACGAAACTTGAAATATAGGTTTATCCCCAAAAGATCTCGGCTGCTTTCGATATTGGCATGTATTGGATCAAAACTTCATGGATTATGGCCCCTGATTGTACGAAAAATCACGTTTTTAGCTTGTGGACCCTATAGAGGTCACAATTTTGAACCGATTTTGATGAAACTTGACATGCATTTTTGTAACCCAAAGATCTTGGTTCCTTTCGATATTTGCGCCTATCGGAATGTAATTTCCTGAATTATGGCCCCTGATTGTCCGAAAAATCACCCTTTTTAGCTTGTGGTCCCTCTGGAGGTCACAATTATTATTCGATTTAAAAAACCGTTTGATTATATCACCGTTACACCCTAAGGAAGGTTGAGTTCGAATTTCGGGAAAATCGGACGAAAATTGCCATACAAAATGGCCGCCGTTTGTACGCGAATACTGTTAAAAAATGGTATATCAAGGTTGTGGACCCTGTGGAGGTCACAATTTTGATTCGATTTTGATGAAACTTGAAATTCATGGTTATAACCCAAAGATCTTGCTTCCTTTCGATATTTGCGCATATCGGATCTTAACTTTCTGAATTATGGCCCCTGATTATACGCAAAATCGCCTTTTTTTTAGCTTGGAGGTCACAATTATTATCCGATTTAAAAAAACGTTTGATTATATTACCGTTACACCGTAAGGAAGGTTGAGTTCGAATTTCGGGAAAATCAGACCAAAATTGCCATACAAAATGGCCGCCGTTTGTACTCGAATACTGTTAAAAAATGGTATATCAAGGTTGTGGAGTCTGTAAAGGTCACAATTTTAATTTGATTTTGATGAAACTTGAAATTCATGGTTATAACCCAAAGATCTTGCTTCCTTTCGATATTTGCGCATATCGGATCGTAACTTCCTGAATTATGGCCCCTGATTATACGCAAAATCGCCTTTTTTTTAGCTTGGAGGTCACAATTATTATCCGATTTATAAAAACGTTTGATTATATTACCGTTACACCGTAAGGAAGGTCGAGTTCGAATTTCGGGAAAATCAGACCAAACTTGCCATACAAAATGGCCGCCGTTTGTACGCGAATATTGTTAAAAAATGGTATATCAAGGTTGTGGACCCTGTAAAGGTCACAATTTTAATTTAATTTTGATGAAACTTGAAATTCATGGTTATAACCCAAAGATCTTGGTTCTTTTCGATATTTGCGCATATCGGATCGTAACTTCCTGAATTATGGCCCCTGGTTATACGCAAAATCCCCCTTTCTTTAGTTTGTGGTCCCTCTAGAGGTCACAATTATTATCCAATTTAAAAAAATGTTTGATTATATCACCGTTACACTGTAAGGAAGGTTGAGTTTGAATTTCGAGAAAATCTGACCCAAATTGACAGACAAAATGGCCGCCGTTTGTACGCGAATACTGTTAAAAAAATGATATATCATGGTTGTGGACCCTGTATAGGTCACAATTTTAATTCGATTTTGATGAGGAAGGTTGAGTTCTAATTTCGTGAAAATCGTACCAAAATTGCCGGACGAAATGGTCGCCGTTTGTACGCGAATAGTGTAAAAATATGGTATATCATGGTTGTGGACTCTCTACAGGTCACAATTCTTATCCGATTTTGATGAAAAGTCACATTTCTAGGTTGTGTACCGTCACACCATAATCATTGTCGGTTTCGAATTTCATTAATATCAGACTGGAACTGACCAACTAAATGGCTGCTCCCAATACAGTATGAAATACAGGACTTAAAGATGTAGGAAAAATCATTTTCGGTACTGCTTGTTCTCTGTCCATCTCTCGAAAATGTGGGTGTATCCTGCCTGGCAGTGCCAGCCTATCTTTGTTGATTCTGTTTCCCTTTTATTTGATGTGTGCAATGTTTATGTGGAAATCTGTTTATCGGTGCCATTGGTTCAAGGGCAACATGGGAGCGAAAGTGACATAAGTTTAAAGTTAACGTGGCACCAGTGAAACCCGTCATTGCTGCATGCAGGTCTAGTTCAATCTAATACTACAAAAGCTTAGTACATATATCACATCATTCAGTAGCCCAGTCCGGATATCCAAATAATTTCCACTTGTTTATATGATTTTAAATGACACAGTCAAATGGGCAGGGAGCCTTCTAGTCCATGCAAATCAGCATTTTTAAACAATTCCTTAGTCGTCCCTCTGTTCACCATAAACGGAAGCAGTTGCTCGGGTGACACAGCACTGTGCAGGTCCATCCGAGATCCTTTTTGTGCTCCGGGCCCCAAAGACTATATAAAGGGAACACCCGCACAATTTTTTTTTTGGGGGGGGGGGCTAGTGGTCTAGAGTGCCGCGCTTCGACCTCTAGCTGGCCAGTCACCTCTGGCTTGCGGCTGGTTTCGAGCCCAGGTGTGAGCGTATGTGGCATGGAGATAGGGGCTCCTTCTCAACCTCGTGGGTTTCCTCCGGGCACTCCGGTTTCTTCCCACAGCAAAGACCCCTGCGCATGCGCTAAGATAATGAAAATATGAAAAATAAGACTTGTCTGCGATATCACCTTCGGTGGAAGCGGACATTAAACACCACAAACAACAACAATTTCATGCAAGCCTGACGAGTTCGAAATGAACGAAACTAGTAGCTTCTTGAGAGAAATCTGGGACGACTACCCGCCACTCATAGATTTCACTGCGGAGTAACCTTACCAGCTAAGAATTTCATAACTCCGGTCACCTCAAACGAGGAACCGTACCCAGAGTCAAACATTACTAGGGAGAAGATTCCCCTTTACCCAAACGACTCAGATAGATTTTACGTCCGGAACATTACCGGAGTATATCTGCCAATCAGAAAGCAAGCGTTTGTTCTGCCTTCAGCCACTATTCCGGAGTACAAAATACTTCATAAATTGAACAACAAATTCATACCGTTATACCTGAGTCAAAATTCTCCGGAATATGATTAACAAATTAAGGCGATTTTGATTAAATGTTGATCACTATAATAGACCGAAAATTAATTCTGGTCCTTATACGCCTTATAAAAATATGAACACCCAAAGCGGGGTGAAAATTATTTTTACTTAACCGAAACGAAATTCAGTCGTTTATATAACGGTTTATGATCATACCATTGTTCAATTTAGTAAGCCCTCTCAAATCGTTTAAAATAATGATATGTAGAAATGTTACGATACAAATAATTGGGATGTCAATGACTGAGCCCGTCTGAGACATAAATGATATGTCACGTTGGGTAATTTTTGAATCTTTTTAAATCGAAATGGATTCACACTTTAGAACGTTTGCATCGGACGGCTATATAGTTTTATAAGATTTAGTCCCGAAGGGGCCCCCTATCTTTATATATTTGTTTTATCTGAATTATAATTTATTCACATGTAGATTTCTATCTAAGTTTTCCGGATTTATAATTTATTTGCATGTATTTTATTTTATAGAATTTATCCCAGGTTAGAAGATTATTAATAAATCAGATGGGTGATGGACCTGGTAGAACAACATCTCGTTCTTCTACACCATTATCATCACGTAACAGTTCAAGGTATAATAATATATCTAGTGACCAGGGAAAATAAAATTATGTATTCCAATCACCACAATAAATTTAAAAGTTATTTATTACAGTCAGTCACTTATTTGGGATTTGACCCTATTTGTGTTTTGCTATTCGTAGCTATGTGCACTCATGATCACCAACTTCTTGTCAATTATGGTAACTCTTGCATCAAAATTTGCCTTTTATAAAATATGTAGGAGCGAAATTTGTGTTGATGGAATGTAAGATAGTAGTTTTGAAGGATTATCTATGAATTATATATTTTATATATTACAGATCAGCAACACCATTGATAGGTATAAAATGTAAAGGTGTAACAAGAGCTGGTTCTTCCTGTAGAATGCCAGCTTCATCAGGATTTGATTATTGTTATAGACATAGATAAATTATACTCGTTAATTCTGTTTTGTTTATTGGTTAACTTTCAGTGTGTGATGAAATGTCTTTCAGTCAAACTAGATTGAAATAAAAAAAAATGTACAATATGTAATGTAAAGTATATGATGTACTTAGTGTCTGAATACAGAACATACAGTTATCTTCTTAACTCACCTGAGATGTCTTATGTACATTACAAACTTTAAGCGTATCAGGAACGGTTCCAGTTACAGCATGCTTCGTTATTTTGTAGTGTAAACGGGTCAAACTTCAGCGTGCCGAGCCTGGTGCAGTGCCAATCTTGCCAACTGAAGTGCGGTGGTCTCGGAACGGTACCAGGCACGACTCGCTTTAAATTTTCGTATTGCAAACGCTAGCCAATCTGAGCACAGATTAATGCGCATGTGTGAAACAAACCTTGACCTTTTTCCCCGTAAACTTTAACAGTTCTGTTTTTAGTTCTGTCAAAATTGCTGCTCAAACTAAATCAGTTATCATAATTGTTTTCATCTAGGAATTTGTACAGGGATTGAAATTAACTTTTCTGTGAAGAGTTCCACATTTGGCGTGCTCGGCACAGTTCTGAGACCGGTTATTTTAGAGTAAAGTAAACCGGTCAGTTTCTCGAAATTTATCACAACCTGGTACCGTACCCAGAACGGCACGCTTACCGCGGCCAAGTGTAAACGGGGCTAGTGGTTGCAGTTTTGACAAGATGTGTGCATTGAACGTAACCATCATACTCATCATACATACCTGCCTTGCTTCTCCATTTTAAAATTAAATCATTAAATGACCAAACTGTTCTAATCTACATAAATTCAGAGCCATTCAATGGCATCTAAATGTAGAATTGAGTATGTTCTTTTCTTGCTTATAAATATAAATGTGCAGTACATGTACTTGGATTTTAATTTCTACGCTCCTTCTTTGTCGAGCACTCTGTACATTCGCTGGAACTAACATGGAATCAATGAACTTTGGATATACTACCAAGAACATCCCAATACCTTGTGAACAACAATATACAAGGAAACTTATACAACAAACGGAACTTTTGTGCAGAAGAGTGCGATGGAAGGCTTTTTTCTACTTGAATCCTGAAAACACTGATGAGCAAAAAGAAACATTTGGATTCAATTCAACAAAAACACCACCTACCGTAAATGAACTGATTAACTTTGAGAAGCAATTATCTTCTATCATTAAAGATTTAAAATTTCGCGAAGTGAACTGCCAATTTCAAACACGTCTTGCAACAGATATTAAATATAAGATTAACCGAACAAATGACCTACTCGTGCCAGCGGATATAACTACTAACTTCTACAAATTTGAAAAAGGTACGTACAGCAGAACTACAAAAAGATAAGCCAGGACACTGTTCGGGCCCGTATCTACCCCGCCTGAAATGCTCGCCCCCCCGCTCAGAAATTGCTAACAATCATTAAAGTAGGGGAGACCGGGGCTAGTTCGACCCTGGGGCAAGTACAACCTTTCTTAAAATCTCAAAAAATAGATGAACCCTTTAGAGTAACCTCTCCTTTTTGTGACCACATGGTCGCAGCGTTTCCGTTAACGTACATTTGAAGGACGTCGGGTCAAATAAGACGAGCTAGGCTGTGGAAAACTGTTTATGTCAACTGTGAGTATATTTTTACATGTTCTGTCATGTCTATCTTTACAACGTAAATATTATAGCATAATCGTCATTGCATGTTCAGTTATTGTTGAGGGAGTGAACTTCATTTTGGAAGACAAATTTCTGCATTGCCTTGAACGTATCCGATAGAATCACGTGGTTTCTAAAATAGAACAGTTGGGGCAAGTACAACCACCAGACTCGGGGCAAGTTTGACCAGGGGGTCGAACTTGCCTCAACATGGGTTTATCGTGTTTCATGGCTGTGTAATCGAACAGTATTCAATTACCCCCCTAATTAACTGTTTATATCATTTTTAGATCACAACATGGTTCGAGTCTATTATAGGAAGAGACCAGAGAGGACAGCACCAGATGTATTACAGCGAGCTTTGGAACATTCCAAATCGACATCTGATGGGTACAAGAAAACTGCAGCTCTTTTCAATATTCCTGCCTCTACTCTGCATGGATATATAAATAAATATAAAAAACTGGACCAGGCAGAACTTTCAACATCAAAGATGTCCTTTGGCTACACTAAACCGCGGCAAGTCTTTACTGACGAACAGGAGAAGCAGCTTGCGACCTTCCTGCAGCATGCTTCATCAATTTACTTTGGATTGTCTCCACGGGAAGTGAGGATGTTAGCATATGGATGTGCAAAGCTCTTCAATTTACAGATGCCAGTTTCCTGGAGCGATGTCCAAATGGCTGGACCTGACTGGTTCTCTGCCTTTCTGAAGCGTCACCCACAGCTGGCAATACGCGTCCCCGAAGCTACAAGCCTAGCAAGAGCATCAGCATTCAACAAGGCAAATGTCAGTGTGTTTTTTGGAAAGTTGGAGGTGGTAATGGACAGAAATAAGTTTGATTGTACTAGGATCTGGAATATTGATGAAACGGCTATCACCACAGTCGTCAAACCAAATAAAGTTGTCGCTTCAACTGGCACGAAGCATGTTGGATCCTGAACATCACAGGAGAGGGGCCAGTTAGTAACCTTGTGTGCAGCTGTCTCAGCTGCTGGACAAGCAATTCCACCATTCCTTGTCTTTCCACGTGTCAATTTTAAGAGCTACTTCCTGAATGGTGCACCTCCTGGAGCTGACGGAAGTGCACATCCATCTGGTTGGATGATGCATGAGAACTTTTTACTATTCCTGAAACATTTTGTTAGTATTGTTCAACCATCAAACCAAAAACCTGTACTGTTGTTGCTTGACAACCATCAGTCGCATCTAGCCATAGAAGTTCTTGACTTTGCCAAGCAGAATGGCATTGTCATGCTATCATTCCCTCCACATTGCTCCCATCGCCTCCAGCCACTTGACATCTCGGTATTTGGGCCTCTCAAGAAAAAGGTGTCACAAGCTCAAAGCAATTGGCTGAGAAATCATCCCGGGAAACCCATTGGAATCTATGACATTGCGAGCATTCTGTGCGAGCCATGGAAGCTAGCTATGACCATGACCAACATCTGCAGTGGCTTCCGAAAGTCTGGAATCTATCCTTACAACTGTGACATATTTAGTGACAGTGAATACATGCCATCAGATGTGACAGACCGCCAACAAGAACCAGCCTCTGTTGTGCCTGACGATCACAGACCGTGTGGGCCAGATCAAGACCAGAACCGAAGTTCGAATGAGTCGGTGGTTCAATCATCTGATAGCCCTGACTTGACAAGTTACCTGGACAGGAAAAGTATCTGCAGGATCCCGGTGGGGAGCGATGGGCACTGTCTGCTGTATTCGGTATGCTCATCTCTGGCTGCCTCAAATCAAGGAGCATACACAAGTGTTGAATTAGCCCAATTCATCACCAAAGAAGTTGAAGAAAATCAAGCATACTACAAGAACTTTGTTGTCACAGAAGATGCACCCTTACCTGCCACAGTTCAGGCATACCTCGTCAACAAGGAGTTCAACAACAACACTTGTGATCTGATACTGAATTCGCTATGCAATGCAATGAATATGAAAGCTCTTGTCATCAGAGAAACGGGAGGTGCCATATCAGAATTGGAAGTTATGCCAGGATGCCAAGGTGTTCAAATTCAACGAACAATCTATCTGGTCCTACAAGGCTTTGGCGGTGGTGCACATTACAATGGTGCAATCTGCAGGAAGACGCACCCATCCACTGTTGAAAGCCTATCAAATAGGTCATTAAAAAGGCCTTTGTCACCAAATACATTCTCGCCTGAAATAGTGAAGCCTCATCCCAAAGCTCATCAACGTAGCACAAAGGCCCAGGTGTTGAATCGTAAACTGAGAAAGTCTTGCATCCTAACGGACACACCCGAAAAAGAAGTCCTTCGAGAAGAACAAGATAGACGCATTAGTAAAAAACTGAAACAAAAAGTAACAGTTCCAAATAAACTACAGTTAGAAAGAACACAGCGAATTGAACAGGACAAACAAACAGGAGTTGGGGTTAAACGAAAGTCAAGAAACCAAGGATCTGAGGATTCTGACTCCGAAGAGATTGAATCGTTTTGCTTGCTCTGCATGGAGCCCTGGTCAAACAGTAGATCGAGAGAGAAGTGGATCCAATGTGTCAGCTGCAAACTTTGGTCGCATGAAGAGTGTGCGGATACATATGGAAAAGCCACGTATGTGTGCCTGAACTGTGACTCTGATGACGAAACAACCTGAAGTTATGCTGTTCAAAGTTTTTTTTTATTGCACTTGACGCTGATGACTAGTAGGCATAGGCCTAGGCCTAGTGATCGAAATAAGTTGAATTATACTGTTCGAAGTTATTGTTATTGAGGTTACTGAACATGATAAATGGAACATATATGTAAATATATATTTCTGAATAACAATGTTTGTTTTGATTCTGAATAAATTGTTTGAAGTTAATGACAGTTTAATGTTCTTGATATAAGGATTGAACTTGCCCCAAGGGAGGGTCAGACTTGCCCCGACACGGGGTAAGTTCGACCAAGTTCAATGGCTCCTTTCAACAGCAAAAATTTTTCATGTGTGGTATTTTGCAGGGTTATACTCTTGTGATTTTGAAGGTAAAGTAACAACTAATATGTTTATCGATTTTTAAGCTTGAAAACTTTTCTGGTAATAAGGTTTTGTCTGAAAAGTGGTCGAACTAGTCCCGGTCTCCCCTATACACAGTACCTTATATTTACCTAAAAAAAGCTAATTTTTTTTTTGTTTGAATACTTATTTTAAAATGCTTATTAGACGCCTAGGTAACTACATAGCATGATGATTACAACAGTCTGTTAGAATGACCTTTCCAAAAATTTCCTCAAAATGTTCGCCCCCTACCGAAAGGTAATGCCCCCCCGCTTAATGGTGTCTAGATACGGGCCTGACACTGTTTCAGCGATCGAAACTCGAGGATAGAATCAAAGTTTCCGCTAAGAAAGACCCTTTTATTACTTTAAAAGACCACAAACCAAATTTCCAGAACAACCCAACATGTCGGAAAAATAAGCAAAACCATCCTTGAAAAATTAAATTCTGAGCTCCGAGATATCCTGAAACTCAACCAATGGAAGAACACAGCATCAGTTTTAAACTGGTTCAACAACGTTGAAAATAAACACCAATGTAAATTTATCTAATTCGATGTTGTCGACTTTTACCCGTCTATTTCTAAAGATTTGCTAAACTCAGCACTGGACTTTGCATCACAATATTGCACCATTAACCAAGATGATCGAAGAATTATATTACACTCAAAAAAATCTTGTTTATAGCCTATAATTGTGACGAACCATGGGGAAAAACAGAGTCGCCAAATTTGTTGTCTCCCGCCTTTCGAAGAAAGTTGGGGGACTATTAAAATGGGTTTGTCCGTCCGTCTGTCTGTCTGTCTGTCTGTCCGTCACACTTTTTGGGACACAATAACTCTCTTCCTAATTGAGCTAGAATTTTCAAACTTGGTGTATGTGTTTATTAGGTCGATGCCTTGATGGAGTTCGAAGATGAGCATTTTCCGCTTAGGGTAAGCAGAGATAAGCAATTTGATTGGTTGATGCTTTGGGACACGATAACTTTAGTTCTAATTAAGTGGGATTGATGAAACTTGGTATATAGTTTCATTACAGTAATACCTTGACTAAGATCGATAATGAGCATTTTCTGCTCAGGGTAAGCAGAGCGATAAGCAATTTGATTGGTCGAGACTTTGGAACACAATAACTCTCCTTCTAATTGAGTTAAAATGTCCAAACTTGGTGTATATGCTTATTATGTCGATGCCTTGATGGAGTTCGAAGATGAGCATTTTCCTCTTAGGGTAAGCAGAGATAAGCAATTTGATTGGTTGATGCTTTGGGACACGATAACTTTAGTTCTAATTAAGTGAGAGTGATGAAACTTGGTGTATAGTTTCATTACAGTAATACCTTGACTAAGATCGATAATGAGCATTTTCTGCTAGGGGTAAGCAGAGCAATAAGCAATTTGATTTGCCGAGACTTTGGAACACATTAACTCTCCTTCGAATTGAGTTAAAATGTTCAATATTGGTGTGTATGCTTATTAGGTCAAAATGCCTTGATGGAGTTCGAAGATGAGCATTTTCTTCTTAGGGTAGGCAGAGATAAGCAATTTGATTGGTTGATACTTTGGGACAAGATAACTTAGGTTCATCTTGATTGATGATTTTTATGCCAATACAATGACTGCATTCTCATTCAGTAATGGATTTGACAGTAACAGTGTATAGAAACAATTGACTCGGACACAAGGGCCCTTTCCCTTGGCCAGAGGGGCCCTTTTGTCAAGTCTGGGGGGCCCTTTTGTCTGCCTTTAGGGTCCCCCTAACTAGGGTACATTTTCATTTTTCTCGTCGGCTTTAGCATTTTTCTTTATAAAACACTTTTAGATGACACTTCGTGTACAGTTTGATTGCTCGATGCGTTTGAAAAAAATAAATGTGCGATTAATTAATATTTGTCATCTATTTATTTTGGGATTTCGGCGGGGGACATCAGCCTCACTGTTGGCTTGTTTGACATTAAAATGGGTAGCCATGACGGGGCCGAAGTATGTGAACTATATCTTCTAAATGAAATTACAGAGAAGCATGGGAATATTTTTGGATTATACAGAGATGATGGCCTAGGCATCACCAAAGCTCCACCAAGACAGGTTGAACTAATAAAGAAAGATCTCTGCTCCATATTTCATAAACACGGATTAAAAATAACCATTGAAGCAAACAAAAACATAGTGAACTTCTTGGATGTAACATTGAATCTTGCAAATGGTAAACATTCCCCATTCAACAAGCCGAACAATACTCCCCTATATATGAACATAAAGTCTGATCATCCCCCAAGTATACTCAAAAATATTCCTGAGACCATAAACAAACGTTTAAGTGAAATATCAAGTGATCGAGAAACATTTGACAAGGCTGCCCCCCTATATCAAACAGCATTGGATAAAAGCGGATATACACACAAACTCTCTTACTCCCCGAGTGTACCACTGAACTGCTGCAAACAAGTCGACTCCCGAAAAAGACAGTGAAACATCATTTGATTTAACCCGCCATATAGCAAAAACGTGCAGACAAATGTTGGGAAACTGTTCCTAAAATTATTAGATGAAGAATTTCCAGCTACCAACAAACTTCATAAACTTTTCAACAGGAACGCCGTTAAAATAAGCTACTGCACGATGAGTAATATCCAACAAAGTATCAATAATCACAATAAATCGATCCTGAATAAAAGTGAACCTCATCCAAATAATAAAGTATGTAATTGTAGAACGCGCCAAGATTGTCCCTTACAAAATAAATGTTTAACGGAATCCGTAATATATCAAGCTACAGTCTCTGCCAAGAACAAACAAGATGAAACGTATGTAGGTCTAACAGAGGGTCCCTTTAAAGGGACAATAACATTCTTGCTGGCTTGGTAGCTCCAGAAAATAAATAATACCCTTATTCTAAGTACTAGATGTTTAAATGTCCTACCTGTTGTGTAAATGATCCATTACAACCTATTTTATTTGTCCAGAGGGTTCGAAAATATTTTAAAATCCAAGTCACATTTGAAAAGGTTTACGTTAGACTTTTCAAATCAATTGGTTGAATTTTTCCAATTTTTTAAATTAGGTGTGTTAAGATGAAATTTATATCATCATTTAATTGGAATATTCTAAAATAATACGATTTGTTGACCAGAATGAAGATTGGGACATATTTTTCAGTTACAACAAGAGTGTTATTGGGGCTTTAAAACAAGATTCAACAACCATACCTATTCTTTTAGAAACCCCAAGATGACAAACAGCACATAATTAAGTAAATATATATGGAAACTAAAGGAAGAAAACACCAACCACATTATCAAATGGGAAATTTTAAAGCGATCCCTACCATACAACCCCTCGTCTAATAGATGCAACTTATGCCTATGGGAAAAATATTTCATAATTTGTAAACCGGAACTTTCCACCCTTAACAGAAGAAATGAACTTGTAAAAAACTTGTAGGCATGTTCATAAACATTTATTACAAAACTTTAAGTGATAGCTTTTACCACGTGTTTCCTTTCGACATCAGTAAATGGTTATTGTTGTTTTGTTGTCTTGTTGCCTTGATGACGTCATTAACGTAACTATGTTTTGTATATTCAAATTTCATTTTATAATTGTCTTCTGAAGAGTGTGCATCGCACATGAAACTATTAGTAAAGACTTTTTGATTCTATATCTTTTATTGTGTAATTTATAATTTATATAACATTTAAGGCCCAAAGAAAATCCTGCAATGCATATTTTGCACTTACATAATGCCCGTTTAATAATGATTGACTTAAAAGAGAACTTCCACAATTCTTATTACTGTAAATATTTGTTTGTAATTGATTTTAATACATGCAGATTATATTTTGTAAAAAAACCAAACATTTGTATATACCTGTATGATGAGTTGGGATAGAGATAATATCAAGGTATTGTTTTTATAAACTGAGTAATTGTGTTATGATCACTTGATATGAATGATATGATTGTTGATGAACGAAAATAGTTGGGAGTGATATTTCTCACCTATAATTTAAAATGGTGTATTATATAAGTAGATATGAATATCTATATAATATATATATTAAACGTAGAATTTGTTTGTTGAATAGTGTTTATATCCTCTTCCACCAAATACAAGTGGATGCTAAGCAACATTCGCTCACATTTTGAAATAGATGGAGAAGAAGACTGAAGCGATTCTCGCTTGCGACATTGCTAGTATCGAAAGAAACCTAGATCTTTGGGATAAAAACATACATTTTAAGTGGTTGCGAAGCAAGATACGTCCGATTCGTGCAAATATCGAGCAAATTCTCAGAGAATGCTTTGTGAACTCGGGGCCTGATATCATAGAGAACTCAGAATAAGCGGATCGAGAACTAGTTTGTTTTTGTGACACTGACTGACTTGACTGGAATTCAATCTGGTGAGTCTGCACTTTACATTAAAGGACAATATTGGTGCCAGTCATTATCACATATGTGATAGAACTGATAATATTAACACAGAGATCATCGCTACCATAGAGGAGTAATAAAGGATTCATGAATCGGAAGTGACGAACGCCAAAGGAAAACACGAGTTATTCCTCTATATAACTAACTGAAGTGACTAGTGATAACAGATACATGGGCGAATATCTGCTCACTAATAATTCCCTCGAAGACCTAAAGTTGCTGTGTGACACTGTGAGAGAATATCTTACAATTCATAAAAAGAATTGACTGCCACTAGATAAGAGAACACGAAAGAAAAACAGAAAAAAGTCCGTGCATTACCATGTTTTTATAAGGTAGGGGAGACCGGGGCACATTGAACCACCATGGATATATCCTATATAAATAATACTATACAACCCAACACTATACAGAAGTGAGATAACTTCTTAGAACCATTTCTCCATCAATAAGCCACATGCTGTCAATTAGGCAGTGAATTTTTCAAAAAAACGCTTAAAAGAGAAAAAAATTTCCATACATGTTAACTTCTTAGCCTAGGAAATTCTTGTACTTAAAATAAGTTCATCTATGTCTAAACTATTCAATCCAGATAAATCCGGGTTTGATCCATACAAGAGGGCATATTGATTTTTTTTTTTTTTAAATTTTGATCATGAAACTGTGATGGGGCAGATTGAACCACTGTCAGCGGGGTACTTTGAACCGTGGTTCAATAGTCCCCAGTGAAATTATAGACTATATATCATGTAATAATTTGTTTAGCCTAAGAAATTCTTGTGTGTGTAATCTACAATCCATATAAACAAGGGCTTGATCCGTTTTGAATTTTTTAAAAATATCTTTGAAAATAAAAACAAAAGATTTAGAATATCAGTTTATCCAACTCTGTAGGCCTATCGTATAAAAGGAATTAAACTTGTTCGAAACTACCAACTTATGTGCATTTTACGACGATTTGTCAAATCTGTCGATATTTGTTTTTAGCTATACACTGCTGATTGTTTGCAGATTAATTAGATCACTACGAAATAAGTGAGTAGGTTTAAGATCTAAATCCAGATCTATGTTAACATGGAATTTTTATCGGTGTTCAATTTCCCAATTATTTGGTTAAACCTGCCCCGACTATTTTGTTAGAGGGATACACTGAACCATTACGGTCAAGAGGATTAACATATTTTTTTTTTCTTTTTTGTTGTTTTTTTCGGGGGGTAGGGGGGTGGGGGGGATGGAAATAGCACCTATGATATGTCTTTAAATAATACCATAAAATTAAGAGATCTTCGAATAAAAACATTTGATATGAAATGAGGACAAACATGTATGTGAACAAAATGGTTCAATGTGCCCCGGTCACCCCTATTGAATGAATAAAAACAAGGGGCTGTACGGAGTATTTCTATTTTCCCCCGTGTTCTCTTATCTTATGACACTTAAGTACTTTATTGAATCGTCAGATATCCTCTTGCGGTCACAGATAACTACGTTTTGTCTTCGAAGGAATTGTTAGTGACCAGAAATTCGGCCGTTTATCTGTTATCGTCAATTCAGTCATTCACATAGAGAGATAACTCGTGTTTTCCTTTGGTGTTAGTCACGTCCGATTCATGAATTCTTTATTACTCCTCTTAGGCTGTGATTTAGCCACGAAAATCGTTTCATTTTGTCCCAGCAAATTCCAGGCGAAAATCTGACGCTTTGCTGCACAAGTAAACAAGTAAGTCGTCACTGTAGTACACATTTCTATTGCGATGTTTTGTACAATCAGACCAACACTCGAATTACGCCTCGGACTATATTTGTCAAGTGTAGCCATAATGTGGTGAAGAAATCATATTCTAAGCCAATCAGAAACCATAAAAGCAATCAACGTCATTAGGTCAGGGGTCAATAGCCATAAATAGACCAGGGAATACCTTTTACGAGACGGAACACGTTGGCTTGTTTACATTTGTATGAGAGAATTTTTCTGCAAATATGCCTGAATTACGGGACAATAACATCAGATAAATGTTGTGCTGACACCGTGAACACGGCTGGCCCGTGATTTGCGGAAAAAATATGGTCAAAAGCGAAATTGTATCAATGAATGTGATATTTCCTGGAAAAAGTATTTTTTCCATTTTATTTCAATAAAACAATATGCAAAAGAAATATAAATATAGTATACAGATGAAAACGATTTTGGCATGATTGAAATACTGGTTCGGTATAATAATTATATATAATGTTGAGAAAAAAACAAAAAAAATAATACTATCTACATGAGCCCACTGATACAACAGAATATTAATAATGATTCACCTAACAACCCTGAACATGCAATTATACTTGTTTTTTAAAAAAAAAAACAATAAAGACATATTATAAGAGATGTCAAATAAGTATACATTTATTTTATAGAAAGAAATACAGTACTAAAAAATAAGAAATGAATGCAATTTTATATACTTCCTCATACAGTATTCCACAACATCACTCGATGGCATGAGATTTCTCCGATATTAAATAGATTAAAATGATTCAGCGATACTTTGATTTAATCAAATATGGAGGACCGTGACTTAGCTTTGATCAAACAGTACAGTGGTTGAAATTGTTGAACATGACTGCCAAACCTTTAAAGGCTAATATCTTTGCTTGCAATAGAGTAATTTGAATGAAATTTATTCATTCAAATTATTCATTTTACATTATCTACTTTTGAACTATTATAGCAAGAATGGCTAGTTCTTTATCTAAATCTTATATAATGTATCTTTAATGAAAAATGTATATAATAATAATAACATCATTTATATAGTGTATTAATACTGGAGAATGGTTTCTAATCTGCTTTTCAGATTTTTATATCCACAGAATCGGGCCCGTCGCCAGCTCATAAAATTGGGGGGGGGGGGTATAGAATTTTTTGGAGGGGCTGAGGATGTGGCCGGCTAAGAATACTCCTAAGAAATCATCAATTTTTTTTGGGGGGGGGGGGGGGGGGCTAAACCGCACAGACTACATGCATTTACACACAGATCAGGTCTTGTGTCCGTATACACTGTACAAAATTAAAAGATATATGCCAGTAAAGAAAAGTACATATAAGAGAAAAACAAACAGTTAACTAAATAAAATGGTTCCAGTAATATGAATAAGAAATGAAATGGAGTTAAACGCCGTCCTACTGTTCTGCTGTTATACATGTACATGTACGCTATACAGTGTACTACGAGGAAAATTTTGCCTGGGCACAGCACTATGGCCTACTCTTATATCGAATTCCAACTGCCTAGGGACCTTTTTACGTGCACACCAATGTTACACAGGAATTCGGTTTTTCGTCACATTTGAACGACTAGACAGCAGTCCTTGTACCTTGTCAGCCCCTCTGCCTGCACCACTGACAAGGAGAAACCACGTCTGAATTGAATTGGAATAAAAAAGGAAAATAAAAACATATATGTCAACTTAAAATAGCTAAATATGATATGAACATTTATCGACATGTACAGTACATTTAAGTAAAACATGTTTAAAATACAAAAATACATATGTATACAGGTTGAGGCCTACTCATAAAAATCACAATTTCATCAATTTGATTTGGCTGTCACTTTCATATTTGAACAATTTTCACAAATCCATACTAGAAAACTTTCACTTCTAAAAAATACATCTATCTGTAGCTCCTATATACATGTACTGGGTTAAGGAAGACGGGCGTGCGCTATACAGTTTATTATGAGGGAAATTTTGCCTGGGCACAGCACTATGGCCTACTCTTTTATCGAATTCCAACTGCCAAGGGGTCTTTTTACATGCACACCAATGTCCAAACCGCTTACAAAAATACATACAGGTGTAGGACTATTCATAAAAAATCATGTAATTTCATCAATATCATTTGACTGTCACTTTCATATTCAAACAATTTTCACAAATCCATACTAGAAAGCTTTCACTTGTAACAAATACAACTATCTGTAGCTAATGCAGCCTGATTTGCATCCACAGAGAAAATATTGTTTGGTTCTTGGTCTCTATAGTCAACCTAACCCTGTCATTTGTTACAGTTGAGTTTAACAAGAAGGGCATAAATTTCTGCAGATACAGTAAGGCAACTTTAAAGTAATGCACATGGTATTTCACCTCAATGGTGACACAGTCATTTCCATAGTGGTCTTTTGTCTTGGTCTGAGTTGTCATACATTTAGGAATAGGAGAATATCTTCATCAACTTGCATTTGCAATAAAATTGGAAAATGTTAAGATAATGATCCCCTTAACAAATTAACCAGACCTATTATTCTTTTTCTTATTTCGCTGGTAAAATATTAGCTGCTCTAAACATAGTTCTTTATTCATACACAGTTGTTGGGGTTTTTTTTACGTTGGTAATGTATGTGGATGAATCAAAATATGCTGAAATTAAACACCGAAAAGACAGAGGCTATCCTGTGTGCGCCTCCTGGCCGACTGCAGAAATGTGCGATTACTTCTCTTAATGTCAACGATACAACTATCCCCTTCTCTTCATCTATAAAAAACCTTGGTATTCATCTGGACTCGTCTCTTACAATGGAACCCCACATCAGCTACTTATGCAAGGTTTCACACTATCACCTACGAAACATAGGATCGATAAGGCACCTTGTAACCAGGGATGCAGCCGCTACCCTTGTACGCTGTATGATTATGTCGAGGCTTGATTACGGAAATAGTTTGTTAGCAGGCATTTCAAAAGAACAGCTATATCGGCTTCAACAAATTCAGAACCGCTGTGCGAGAATCGTCACTAGGACTAAGCTGCGTTCTCACATATCTCCAGCTCTAAACTCTCTCCACTGGCTTAGAATTCAGGAACGGATCGAATTTAAAGTGCTCTCTTTAACGTTTCAAACGGTTTCAAAAATGGCTCCACCCTACCTACAGGATATTGTTCATCCATATGTTCCATCCAGGTTCCTTCGCTCCACTGATCAATGTCTGATTGAGACGCCCAAATTCAAATTGAAAACATTTGGTGCAAGATCTTTTTCACATATCTCTGCAACGCTTTGGAATTCATTGCCCCTAAAAATAAAGTCTGCTGAAACATTAACTTCATTCAAATCAAACCTAAAGACCCATCTTTTCCAACGTTATGTTTGAATATGACATTATCATGTGCATTTTGTAGTGTTGTGTGTTTTGTGTGTAGTCAGCGCTTAGAGCATTTCCCTATTGTGACGTGGATTTTAGCGCTTTATAAGACTCCTTATTATTATTATTATTATTATGTGAGAAGTCTGTATTGTTAGAATGAGAGAGAGTTTTGTCTGCACATTCCTGCAATTCTTTGTCCAACATATCATTCAATATTTCCATCTAATTTGATCCACTGGTTAGCACATACCCTAGATTTTTCCCAGTTTCTCACAGTAAACGGTTTTACATCAGTGTTTTAAACAAAATCTACACGGAGTATACAGTTCTAGTTATTCTTCCGCTTGTTTACTATCGAAACGTAAACAAACCGGTGACTTTCACTCTACACGACCCGTTGACCTTTCGTTGTGTGCGTCTGATTGGTGAGCTTTGTCACGTGATCTATTAAAACCAAATCACCGCGAAATTCAAATACCATCGCACATTGATAAGTAAGCCCATTTTTATTTTGACGTTTTCTGTCAAACGTCAAAGAATTGATAAAAGAAAAGTTGTGTGGAAATACAAAGTAATACTAGAAGAATTAGATTATGTAGTTTGTTTTCCGCCTGAAAATCGTCGGGATGGAGCAACAGAAGCAAGCTTGCTAGAAATTTCACATCACGGCCTATCTATGGGAGCGATGATCTCTGTGTTAATATTATATTTGGAAAGTGTTTAATCAGTTCTATCACATATGTGATAATGACTGGCACCAATATTGTCCTTTAACATTAGGGGTGACCCAAATGTCCAACTCGTGAAGCTGAGCCGCCTGATTGATTACATTCGCTCCCTTGGTGGGGAGCTTGACCCCCACCATTATTTAGGTTATAGCCACAAATTATGCACGTATCCTTGGCGAAATACAGCTCTTTTCACAAAATTAGCAAAAAAGTTTCAAATATCTGGGGAAACCCCAGACTGAACTCCAAGCCAATCACAAGAATTTGACTTTTGACCCCCCCCCCCCCCCTGCTCAGACTTGAAAAAATTTTATGCGATTTTATTGGCGACTTTTAGACCTGTAATTTTGGAATTTACCTTCCGGAAATACGTCAGAATGCACCCAATTGAATCTAATTTACCAAATTTTTCTGGGGGAGGGCCCCCAAACCACCCGTTAATTGGTTGAGTGCCTTTTATCAAACCTAGACCCTCCCCTGCAAAAAATCCTGGACCCCTACGCGCAAGCGACTTATTGATATAAAATTAAACCATATGTTAGTCCCGAAATGACCTAGTTTGTGTTGAGTGGACGTTAAACCCCATCTCTCTCTCTCTCTCTCTCTCTCTCTCTCCAATTAGTGTACAAAAACAAACAAGATCACAGCCCGCTTATTCTCATTGTGACGTCATGGCGTTATTGTGACTCTAGGACGTCAAACTATGTATGACCTGCTAGCGTTGTGATCATTTTATTTTCCGATTTGTTTTTATCACTTCTGTATCTAACGATAAACCTTACATTTGTCGATTTACATTTAACTTTGGCCTTGGAGGTATTTTGATTTTATTATTGCCGGTTTTTGTCGACGAAATATTCTGTATTTAACCATAAACCTTACATTTGTCGATTTACATGTAACTTTGGCCTTGGAGGTATTTTGACTTTATTATTGCCGGTTTTTGTCGACGAAATTTTTTTTTTTTTTTTTTTTTTTTTTTTTGGGGGGGGGGGGGGGGCTCTTGTGGACGCTCTAGGGGCCAAAGTTAATATCCGATTGACTTTTAAGTTTATACACAGTGTTTAAGGTCATGAGACGACGAATACTATTGATTTTCAGCGAATTCCTATAATTACTGCCAGAGTTATCTCCCTTGATCAATTTGAAAAATCTTTTCTGATAATTTATTATTACTTTATGAGTTGTTAATAATCTTAATCAGATTTCAGAGTATTATAAATGTTTCATTACCGAAAAAAGTAAGAATATGCGACAACTCTTGTTGACTGCCCGGGCGATTTAGCTGCTGTGGGCATATGTTTCGTTGCCTGGCAATCTATCTTATATTTTACGCTGACATTTTATTACTTTAAATCTTCTTAGTGCAAAAACGGACAATTTGACCTTTTGACCTCCGGCGTCACTAAGAACAAAGATGAATTTGGCAAGTTTACATTTTTATACGCCCACATTTTCATGTGGACGTATTATGTCGTCGCCCCTGTCCGTCCGGACGACCGTCCGTCCGTCCGTCCACAATTTGTTTGTAGACTCTCTACAGGTCACAATTCTTATTTTTTTCGGACGTATTATGTCGTCGCCCCTGTCCGTCCGGACGACCGTCCGTCCGTCCGTCCACAATTTGTTTGTAGACTCTCTACAGGTCACAATTCTTATCCGATTTGGACGAAACTTGAAATATAGGTTTATCCCCAAAAGATCTCGGCTGCTTTCGATATTGGCATGTATCGGATCAAAACTTCATGGATTATGGCCCCTGATTGTACGAAAAATCACGTTTTTAGCTTGTGGACCCTATAGAGGTCACAATTTTGAACCTATTTTGATGAAACTTGACATGCATGTTTGTAACCCAAAGATCTTGGTTCCTTTCGATATTTGCGGCTATCGGAATGTAATTTCCTGAATTATGGCCCCTGATTGTCCGAAAAATCACCCTTTTAGCCTGTGCTCCCTCTGGAGGTCACAATTATTATCCGATTTAAAAAAAACGTTTGTTTATAACACCGTTACACCCTAACCGAGGTTGAGTTCGAATTTCGGGAAAATCGGCCCAAAATTGCCATACAAAATGGCCGCCGTTTGTACGCGAATACTGTTAAAAAATGGTATATCAAGGTTGTGGACCCTGTGGAGGTCACAATTTTGATTCGATTTTGATGAAACTTGAAATTCATGGTTATAACCCAAAGATCTTGCTTCCTTTCGATATTTGCGCATATCGGATCGTAACTTCCTGAATTATGGCCCCTGATTATACGCAAAATCGCCTTTTTTTTTAGCTTGGAGGTCACAATTATTATTCGATTTAAAAAACCGTTTGATTATATTACCGTCACACCCTAAGGCAGGTTGAGTTCGAATTTCGGGAAAATCGGACGAAAATTGCCATACAAAATGGCCGCCGTTTGTACGCGAATACTGTTAAAAAATGGTATATCAAGGTTGTGGACCCTGTGGAGGTCACAATTTTGATTCGATTTTGATGAAATTTGAAATTCATGGTTATAACCCAAAGATCTTGCTTCCTTTCGATATTTGCGCATATCGGATCCTAACTTCCTGAATTATGGCCCCTGATTATACGCAAAATCGCCTCTTTTTTTAGCTTGGAGGTCACAATTATTATCCGATTTAAAAAAAACGTTTGATTATATTACCGTTACACAGTCAGGAAGGTTGAGTTCGAATTTCGGGAAAATCAGACCAAAATTGCCATACAAAATGGCCGCCGTTTGTACGCGAATACTGTTAAAAAATGGTATATCAAGGTTGTGGACCCTGTGGAGGTCACAATTTTGATTCGATTTTGATGAAACTTGAAATTCATGGTTATAACCCAAAGATCTTGCTTCCTTTCGATATTTGCGCATATCGGATCGTAACTTCCTGAATTATGGCCCCTGGTTATACGCAAAATCCCCCTTTCTTTAGCTTGTGGTCCCTCTGGAGGTCACAATTATTATCCAATTTAAAAAAACGTTTGATTATATCACCGTTACACTGTAAGGAAGGTTGAGTTTGAATTTTGGGAAAATCGGACCAAAATTGACAGACAAAATGGCCGCCGTTTGTACACGAATACTGTTTAAAAAATGATATATCATGGTTGTGGACCCTGTATAGGTCACAATTTTAATTCGATTTTGATGAGGAAGGTTGAGTTCTAATTTCGTGAAAATCGTACCAAAATTGCCGGACGAAATGGTCGCCGTTTGTACGCGAATAGTGTAAAAATATGGTATATCATGGTTGTGGACTCGCTACAGGTCACAATTCTTATCCGATTTTGATGAAAAGTCACAATTCTAGGTTGTGTACCGTCACACCATAATCATTGTCGGTTTCGAGTTTCATTAATATCAGACTGGAACTGACCAACTAAATGGCTGCTCCCAATACAGTATGAAATACAGGACTTAAAGATGTAGGAAAAATCACTTTCGGTATTGCTTGTTCTCTGTCCATCTCTCGAAAATGTGGGCGTATCCTGCCTGGCAGTGCCAGCCTATTTTTAGCTTGTGGACCCTATAGAGGTCACAATTTTGAACCGATTTTAATGAACCCTGACATATATGTTTATAAACCAAAGATCTTGGTTCCTTTCGATATTTGCACCCATCGGATTGTAACTTCCTGAATTATGGCTCCTGATGTCCCTTTTTAGCTTGTGGTCCCTCTGGAGGTCAAAATTATTATCCGATTTAAAAAAAAAACAGTTTGATTATATCACCGTTACATGGTAATGAAGATTGAGTTCAAATTTCGTGAAAATCGGACCAAAATTGACAGACAAAATGGCCGCCGTTTGTACGCGAATAGTGTGAAAATGTTATATCAAGGTTGTGGACCCTATAGAGGTCACAATTTTGAACCGATTTTGATGAAACTTGACATGTATGTTTATAACCCAAAGATCTTGGTTCCTTTCGATATTTGCACCCATCGGATCGTAACTTCCTGAATTATAGCCCCCGATTGTCCAAAAAATCACCATTTTTAGCTTGTGGTCCCTCTGGAGGTCAAAATTATTATCCGATTTAAAAAAAAAAACGTTTGATTATATCACCGTTACATGGTAATGAAGATTGAGGTCAAAATTCGTGAAAATCGGACCAAAATTGACAGACAAAATGGCCGCCGTTTGTGCGCGAGTAGTGTGAAAATATGTTATATATCAAGGTTGTGGAACCTATAAAAGTCACAATTTTAATCTGATGTTGATGAAACTTGAAATGCATGTTTATAACCCAAAGATCTTGGTTCCTTTTGATATTCAACGGATAATATCGGATTGTAACTTCCTGAATTATAGCCCCTGATTGTACGCAAACTTGACTTTTTTAGCTTGTGGTCCCTCTAGAGGTCTCAATTATTATCCAATTTTAGAAATAATATTAAATGTTTCGTATACAAAACGTTAGCATGGGGCAGAATTTTATGAAAACCAAACAAATTCTAATGATTATCTGATAATTACTTAATATGCGACAACTCTTGTTGACTACCCGGACGATTTAGCTGGTGTGTGGGCGTATGTTTCGTTGCCTGGCAACCTATTTTTAATTATTTTTAGCATATTTTCATGATAAAAGAATGGCTGCGCATTCACTTTTAGTGCATATGAACTCATTTGAACTTTGACCCCGAATATCTCGAAAACGCCCCAACGGCGGACTGATTACCATTCGACATCGTATTCTACGCAAAATTTTAGTGTAGGAAAGTTGGGTCTGGTTTTGTGCCCTTTTGATGGACATCCCTCCACATTGAGCCTCTGGTCTAATACTTTTTGGGTAATTCGACATTCCGGGCGGACATGGGATATGAAATGAGATAGTGTACCGGTGAAGCACTGTGGTTTTTGAAGACACTGTAAGATGATGACGTTTGGGTATTGTGACGCGAACTCATTGTAAAGGACCCGTTGGCGCACGGTTTTGAAGGCAGTCCTGATTTGTTCTCGAAAATGGCCAATGTATTTACGAAGAGGAATAAATGTCCAAAAACTGTATATTTAAGCGATTTTAGTTGCCATGAAACTAAAAAACGAGTTAATTTACCACGAATACAATCAGCTACGCGTATGGGTAATCCTCATCCGGAAGGATTAAGATATCAGGCTTTGAACAGTGACGAGGTAAGATTAGTAGTTATAATAATATACACTTTATAAGATAACAATCCATGTTTAGAAAATTAGAGAATGTTCTGTAATGAAGTTGAATAAATGACGTTTAGAGTCAAACATCGTTTCCAAAATCATCAGAATACAGATGTGAAAGAATCATCACCTACTCGTTTAAACTTATTGACGACAGGGTTATTTTTACTGATGTGCTTGTTTTTGGCTATGATTAAATATAAGCTAAATTATATAGTTCCCTATAAGAGTTACCCTCTTCTTTCTAAGTCTACAGGATGATCTCCCCGGCCTCTATGGGAACGCCGTGGGCCTATGTTGTGTCTGTGAGAACGCCGTTCAAGAACCCCCAACGATGTCTGTATTCTGCCCTGTAAGCCAAGTCAGCTATCAACGCCGGATTAACGTGCACGGGGCCTCTGAAAGCGATATTCTGCGCACAATCAATGTCGAAGAAACCATTGCAAACTTCGCCAGGGTCAAAAAAAGAAGAATGTTCATCCATTGATCATTATCATTCAACTTGAACTCCGCGTAACTTGACCCCGTATATAACGAGAATTATCGCCTAACTCGAACAAAATAAGTTGAATGAACACTTTCTTTCGTTTTCCTTTTATAAAACATCGCATAGCTCGGAAACTGTAACACGAATTATCGCATACATAGCTCGAACCAAATTTCCGGTACAGTCCTCATCGAAATCTTATTTATTTACATCGCCTAACTGGAACTGTAAATAATGGATCTTGCAGGCGAGTGTGCCTTGGCAACTTTCCTGGAAACTTGAAGATTTGAAAAGTAAACGCTTTTTGTGGTTTTATCTAAGGGTGTAATACATGGTCTATAATTGCCGTGAGGTCTTCTATCGGACCGAACATCGTTTAACTCGAATTATCGTTCCCATCATTCCGAGTAGCGCGAATTTTGCCTCAGATTGACGTATATACGATTGTATATAAGCTGTTGTTGTTGTTGTTGTTGATGTTTGTTGTGAATATGAGCTGAATTTGAAGAGATGCACATCGTGATCACACGAAATATTCAGATTTCTTGGTTAAATCGTGTATTACCTTTTGGTACTTATAGTTTTAGACGTTCGAGCCCGGCTTGGTCGTAACGTTATGGCCTCCATTCAGCAAATCATCGTGGGGGATATAATACGATTCCGAATCAAGTGACCCCATTATTTATCACTGAGCGACTTCAAAATTAGGTTTGATGTAGCTCTGCTCACTTACAGTGGCGGATTTAACGGGCTCAATGGCTCCAGCCCCCTTCCTTAGAAATGCCATCATTAAAAAATTTCATAGCACTCACATAGATTGGTCCACTGAAATAACGTCAGAATGCGCTAATTTTGAGGCAGAATTTTATTTTTTTTCTGGGGGAGGTACTTCTAAATGGCTCCGACAAAAGTGCCTGAAATACCCCGAAATTACGTTTCCGGCCTCCATGCAATTTCTGAAAATTTCCTGGGGAAGACCACCCCCCCTCTAGACCCTGCGGGGCTTCGCGCTTTCGGCGCTCGCCGGCCACAGCTACGCGGTCGGTGATCAGGCCCCCCCCCCCCCCAAAAAAAATGTACCAGGCACCTGGGCATCCACCCACCATGGTTAATCCGGCGTTGGCGGCTATACGTCCATCTAGGGACGGCAATGATGATTTACTGAATCCAGTGATAAAACATCTAATCTAATTTTGGTCAAAATATGAAAAGGGTCACCATAAATTTTAATGTTGTATATTCTTTTCATGTCTCCAGAAAGTTAGCATATGGAACCCAAACTTCTACAAATATGCACAGAGATTAACTGCCATGCTGGAGCATACAGGTTAAGCCATATTTTTCTGTTTACGACAATCATATTTTAATGAAGCTTTCAATTTCTAGTAGTTTTTAAAATAATCCTGACAAATTTATTTTTAACTTTAAATAATTCACAGCAACGTGTAATTTAAATTATCTATGTTAATGCTTTATATTTTCAATTGGCAGGAAAGGTGAATTTTACTTGTGGAAAATTTAAAATGGCGCCAAAAATATTAGGTTTGTATTTTAATTTGAGGGCTAGTGTTATTTATAATTAATTGAGAGTCGAATTTATTGTTATCTCCTTGTTAACCATACAGTGTCTATTAGCCGTTCGCATTTTGAACAGTTTGTTGGGGGTCACCGTAATCAGCTCGCTGGAAACCACGAGGGTTGTTCAAAGCAGAGGCGAACTGTCCTTTTAAAGAACCCAACAACATAAACTAAATGTAAACCCTATATTCAAAATGTGTCAAAGCGATTTTTTAGGTTTTTTTTTTTATAAACCATATTTTTATTCAGGGGAACAGACTTAGCCCATGTAAAACCCCTCTCTCTAAATAATTTATATGTTATTAATGCAAAATGGGTGTATATACATAGTTAAAATGGCAAACACATTATTATATGAATACAATAAAAAGGGTGGAAATGTACAGCATATACATGTATGGTAGTTAATCATTATACATATACATATAAAAAGTCCTACCTTGTTAAAGAATAATCCTATAATTAACTATTGCCAGTTGAGAAATTGGCAAAAATATCATTTTCAACTTCAAATTCAAACGTTTGAAGATGGCCGTCCATGGAGAGGAATGGGAAAACAAGGGAGGTAATTGTGTTACTATTTCCTCAATCAGCCTGTGTCAGCCATCTTAATGCCTGTGAAATTTTGCCCATGATCGTATAATAGTGAGTTGACAACCTTAGGAGCAAAAGACATAGAAATAATTATGTTTTGACTTTCTTAGAAAATATGAAATTGGAACTTTAACATCAAGACTATAGGTTGTGGAGCCGAATAAAAGACAGTTTAATAATAATAATAATAATTTATTTTTAATATAGCGATTTACATTTTGAACAAAATCTCAAACCGCTGTACATACATGGCAATTTCACACGATTAAGTTTATATATTTTTAAAATCATATTGTAATTTGTCTATGGTTTCTGTTCGTGCATTTGAATGTAAGGAATATCGCAGAAGGTAATAATAGGGATCTTCAAATATATGGCCGTAGATGGTAATGATCGGAATCTTCAAATATATTTTTAACATTATAGATTGCATAAAATCTTTATAAAAATGGCCGCTTGATTTGTGTGAAAATGTTTAAAAAATAAAGCCATACGGAGATTTGTCTAGAAACCCGATTTCCTTAAAGGATTTTATTGGTGTCAGTCATTATCACATAATATTTGATACAACTGGTTAAACACATTCCAAATTTAATTTTAACACATAGATCATTGCTACGATAGATGCGTAATAAAAGGTTTCATGAATCGGAAGAGACGAACGCCAAAGGAAAGCACGCGTTATCCCTCTATATAACTGACTGAAGTGACGAGTGATAACAGATACACAGTCGGATTTCTGCTCACTAATAATTCCTCCATTTAATTGCGATAGAATGTTCAAACTTGATGTACATGTATGTGTTTATTAGGTCAATGCATTGATGGGGTTCGAAGATGAGCATTGTCAGCTTACGGTAAGCAGAAATAAGCAATCTGATTGGTTTATGCTTTGAGGCACGATAAGTTTGGTTATAATGAAGTGAGAGCGACAAAACTTCAAATATAGATTCATTATGTCATTAACTTGACTAAGTTTGGTGGTGAGAATTTTCTGCTGGGGCTTTGGAGTGATAAGCAATTTGACTGGTCACTTTGGAACATAACAACTCTGCTTTTAATTGAGGTAGAATGTTTAAAAACTTGATGTAGATGCCCATCAGGCGAATGACTTGACCGAGTCAATGATTAACATTTCGAGCTAAACCTAAGCGGAGTTAAACAATTTCATTGGTCGATAAAAAAAATAATAAATGTGCGATTAATTAATATGTGTCATCTATTATTTTTGGGATTTCGGAGGGGTACACCAGCTTCGCTGTTGGCTTGTTTGATTGGTTCGCGTAGACCTCATCCACAATCTAGGCCAGGGCAGATAATTTGAAATCAATGGATTAACCCAGGGTACAGTGCCGGACTGGTGGGCCAAAGGCCCACCTGTCAGGTCATTTACCAAGGCCCACACAAGTACGCACCGAGGGCGCGTCAGGAGTGCGAACGTCCGAGGGTGTGTGCGAGAGAGGGGGGTTATCCCCCCAGAAATTTTTTTGGAAAATTAACAACCGCAAACCTATTTTCCATGCATTTCAGACCAAAGTAGAAGAAGACAAATTTTTGATTTCCTGATACAATCAGAATTTGAGAATTCTCTTGAGTGTCAAAAACAAAAACCCCTCCTTCCTTTTCTTCCCTCCCCCACTCCTTTCTTTCTCTTTCTTCTTTTTAGGCTTAGACCCACTTTTTTTTAATGAGCTTCTTTCTTTTCTCCCCCCCCCCTCTTCTTTCTTTCTCTTTATAGGCTAAAGCCCACTTTTTTAAAATGAGCTTAGGTCCACTTTTTTCTATTTTTTTCTTTATAAGCTTAGGTCCACTTTTTTTTTAATGAGCTTCTTTCTTCCCCCCCCCCCCCCTATCTCCTTTCTTTATAGGCTTAAGCCCACTTTTTTTTAAAATGAGCTTAGACCCACTTTTTTATTTCTACTTTTTCTTTCTAGGCTTAGGTCCACTTTCTTTTAATGAGCTTCTTTCCCCCCCCCCCCCCTCCTTTCTTTCTCTTTTTTTCTTTATGGGCTTAGGCCCACTTTTTTTTAATGAGCTTAGGCCCAGTCCGGCACTGCGAGGGTATAGTGGAATAGGACGGAATGAGAAGACTGTGCATACCGAGGATTAGTTCGGAGAAGAACAGTTGGACGTTAAACCCCATTTCATTTCATGATGCTGTGTATGTCTGTTTTATCTTGCCGCCATGCTATATATTTATCATGTTAGTTTTCTCTTGTCATTATGCTGGATTTATTATATCTTATAGATTTCATCTTGTCATGACGATGTGTATGTTTTGTCGTGTCATGACGCTGTGTTAGCTTATTATACATTTACCTTATCACGAAGTTGTGTAAATATGTATATTTTATCTCGTCGTGACGCTGTGTATGTATGTTTTCAAGGGAAGCCGCCAGACATTCAATATACAGAAAATACAATATCCAGGGTTAGTTTTCGTGATCCAGCAAGATTCAAATGTTTAAACTTTAAACAGAATACTACAAGATACGGTTATACACCTACCCAAGTTATTGCTAAAGGAATAGGTGGGTACTCATTTTTGTTATTATGTACCTCAAAAGATAGATTATTGACACAATGTTTTAATTAATATTTGCCGATATTCCCCCATGAACTTTTTTTTTGTTCTGCAGCAGCAACCACGTGGGCTATTTTCATTCTCTGTCTCGCAGACCTACGGAGGATTCGAATGCATATTATGACTCAAATCATAAAACGAATTAAATGAAGTGTGCAATACGGTACATACACATTCTTTATTTTTGTTTCAGTGCCTGATTTAACGCCACCGGCATATAGAATACCTCAATGAACATTACATACATACAATTGCGTATTGCAGGTCAATGACAATACATTTGAAATAAAATTTCCTTGGTAGTGGACATATTCTTTCTTTTATGATTTATATATTTTGTATCATTTTAAAGATAAACCGTGTTTTGATATAATATGGACTAAAACATATTCAAACTAATTTTATCTATCAAAAGTTTGTTTCAAACACCCTTCAAAACTACCCATAACGAAAATGTGATTCCCTTCCCCCCGCCACTCCCCAAGAATGCACTGTAGATATCTTTAGAAAACTACACTGGTAATCTAAAGGAACTTATGCTAAGGGTATACTTTGACTGACAGATTATTTGAGGTGGGGATGGGGGATCATGGTGGCTAAGTGGGTAAGACGCTGGCTCGCTAGCCTGGGGGTCAGCTGTTCGATCACTGCATTGGCCGAGAAAGTTCATTCAGATTTTCCGCCCCCCCCCCTCCGTCTGTGATGCAGGACGGAGTGCCTGACAAGGACAGCTGTGTAGTCGTTCGGATGGGACGTAAAACCGAGGTCCCGTACTCCCGTGTTCACATTGGCGTACACGTATAAGATCGCTTGACAGATAGAATTCGTTAGATGAGTAGGCCGTAGTTCCGCTGTCCGGGCAAACTTTCCCTCATAGCACACTGTATGGCGTATGCCCGTCTTCATTAGCCCAGGTGTGGTGGGATGGCCTAGTGGTCTAGAGTGCCGCGCTTCGACCTCTAGCTGGCCGGTCACCTCTGGCTTGCGGCTGTGGTTTCGAGCCCTGGTGTGAGCGTATGTGCCATGGAGATAGGGGCGCTTTCTCAACCTCCTGCATGGGTTTCCTCCGGGCACTTCGGTTCCTCCCACTGCTAAAGACCCCTACGCGCAAGCGAATTATTGAAATAAAATTAAACCATATGTTAGTCCCGAAATGACCTAGTTTGTGTTGAGTGGACGTTAAACCCCATTGCTCTCTCTCTCATTAGCCCAGTACGGAGCAGAACAATAGGACATTACACCCCATGAAATTCCCCTCAAAAGACTTTAACGGAAAGAAAACTACTCTTTCAGAAAATGTGCCCCCCCCCCTCTTAAATTAATATATGGGACCCCCACCCCACCCCCCCCCCCAAAAAAAACAAAATACGCACACGCTAAAATGGCCCATAAACAATGGTCTTGCGAAGTTCCTCACAGCGGTTGCACTCAATGGGAAAAATGATACTTATTTTCAACTTGCTGCTGAGGGCAGTTTGAGCAAAATCGCAGATGTGCAGGTATATTCTTGTATCGTCCTCTCTCTATTTCGAGGGAATGTGTGTTTAGTCTAAGGGGGGACATCGCGGTTCAGTTTTAAGATTTTTAACAACTTGCAGGTATGGGCACGGTAGCGTTGATGTTATTTTAAACCTGTAAAATGTTCGTAGTTTCTGGTTATCTGAAGAGCATAGATTGGCATAAACTATGGCGGTAGATTAAAAATTCTAACATACTATCGTCTAATTTCTAACTTCCATTCATGTAGGCCTAATTTCTAACTTCCATTCATGTAATTCTTAAATTTAGACAATGTATAGTCCAATTTCTTTATTTGTTCAGTGTAAATCCTAATTCTTTTTCATCTTATTTCTACTATTGAGACGAAAAATGTCTACTCGATTGCCACTTTACATGTTAAGCATGACATCGTTTGGTGTCGCCACCGTGTGCTCAATTTGGCGATTGAGCAACTGATTGGGACTATTCTGTTGATACAAACGACTCGCTCTTCGTCAGGTTGAATGGTTTGGCGTGATGAAGAAATGAAATGGGGGGTTTAACGTCCTATTCTTCTGCTCCTATACTGGGCTATTGAAGACGGGCTTGCGCCATACAGTGTGCTATGAGAGAAATTCCAACTGCCATGGGATATTTTACGTGCACGCCAATGTGTAATATATGGGTACTCTGTTTTGTGTCCCACCCGAAGGACTACACAGCTGTCCTTGCCAGACCTTCCATCCTGCACCACTGACTCGAAGAAACCACGTTCGGAACTTTCTCGGCCAATGCAGGAATCGAACAAACAACCTCCAGACTAGCGAGTCAGCGCCTTACCCACTGTGCCTTCGGAATGGTTTGGCGTTGTGTTAAATTGAAAACAACATCGTGAGAGAAACGGGGGAGTAGACCGGGAGCCCAGAGGGTCGAACCTAGACGAACGAGGTACCAATATCTGACCGTATAGGCATCTACATACTAACCTGGAATGCACAGAAGTGGGCGTCTGCCGGGGCCCAGTCCATGGGTGTGACCCTGGTGACCCCTATAATGACCCCAAAAATGGATTAAACTCATACATTCGAGGTACCGGCCAAAACCAATTTTAAATGAAAGAATACACTCTACTGAGTACGAAAATGCCCATAACAGACGATTTTGGCCCTGGGATGGCCCAAACTGACACCCCAAATATAGATCCCAGAGGGCTTGAAATAAAAGTTATATTCATACATTCGAGGTACCAGTTGAAACCAATTACAGATGAAAGAGTATATCCCACTGAGTACGAAATTACCCATAACAGACGATTAGACCCCTAGGGTGGCCCAGACTGACACCCCAAAGTCGACGGGGTGGGGTGGGGAAAAATAGGGTTTGCTCATACATTCGAGCTACCGGTCAAAACCAATTTAAAATGAAAGAGCACATCTCACTGAGTACACAATTGCTCATAACAGAAGATTTCGGCCCTGGAACTTCCCAAAGTGGCACCCCATCCCAGGGGCTTAAAAAGGGTCATATTCATACATTCGAGTTACCAGTTGAAACTAATTTCAAATGGAAGAGTATATCCCACTGAGTACAAAATTACCCATAACAGACGATTGGACCCCTGGGATGGCCCAGACCAACACACCAAAGTCGAAAAGGGGTGGTTGGGGAGGGGGGCAAATAGGGTATACTCATAGAATCTGTGGTACCGCTCAAAACCAATTCTCTTGCTCATAACAGGAGATTTCAGCCCTGGGACTGCCCAAACTAAAACCCAAAACATGACCCCCTGAGTTTTTAAAAGGGTTACACTCATACATTCACGGTACCAGTTCAAACTAATTCTAAATGAAAGAATATATCCCGCTGAGTACGGAATTGTCCATAACAGAAGATTACATGTGACTGAGTACGGAATTGTCCATAACAGACGCTTGTGACCCTGAAACGGCCCAAACTAACGCCATAGTTATGACCCTTGGGGCTTAAAAATGGTTATATTCATGCAATCGAGGTACCAGTTGAAACTAATTTTAAATGAAAGTATAGACCCAACTGAGTACAAAATGGCTCAAAACAGATTTACACCCCCACATTGTTTTTAAATTATCTGTTATATATGGTCCAGGTTAATTGGTTTCCCTTTAATAGTTTTAAATACATTGATCTTGATAAATCAATAGGTTGCCAGCCCACTGCCTTTTAATGCCTGAAAGAGTTTCCGCTGCCATGGTTCAGTTATAAATGTCCCCCTAATCGAAGGTCTTGCGTTTTTATTGTATATCATTTTTGTGTTTGTGTTCTTTGTATATTTGTGTACTATTTATATATTTGCATTGTCTGTGTTATCACCCTAGGTAGGAGTGGACTTAAAACCCCGGGAACGAGCGAACATATCTGTATCATTTGCTTGATAACGTCGAGAGTATCCTTGTGGAAACATCGTTTAGTACCTTGTACATGTATATAGACGATTTTGGTCTAAACTGACACTCTAAATTTTACATCCCTAGGCTTGAAAAAAGTTATTCTAACAAATCTGGCCTCACAATACCATTTTATGCATTTTGTCAGATTGAACCATCATTTTTTATGGGTCATTTCGTTTTCAGCGAGATGCACACTTTCATTTAAAATTAAATTGAACTGATACCTCGAATGTGTGAATATAAATTTTTCTCGAGCCTCGAGGTCGATATTATGGTGTCAGCTTGGTATTATGGTGTCAGATTGGCCTGTTATTGACAATTTCGAACTCAGTGAGATGTACTCTTCCATTTAAAATTGGTTTGACTGGTACTTCGAATATATGAGTATAACCTATTTTTGACCCTTCGGCTCTGCGGTCCATATTTAGGGTGTCAATATGGGCCGTCCAACTTCTGTTATCTGCAACTTCGTACCTAGTGAGATGTACTCTTTCATTTAGAGTTAGTTTTGACCGGTACCGCAAATTTATGGCCCCATCGTCTTCGGGCGTCAATTTGGGCCCTTCCATGGGCCCAATCGTCTGTTATGGACAATTCCGTAATCAGCGGCATATACTCTTCCCTTTAACATCAGTGTCTACTAATAGCTCGAATGTATGAATATAACCCTTTTTTTAAGCCGCCCAGGGAGGATGGGGGTTCAAATTTGGGGTGTCAGTTTGGACAGTCCCAAGACCAAAATCGTCTGTTATGAGCAATTTCGCACTCAGTGAGATGTACCCTTCCATTTAAAATTGGTCTTAACTGGCACCTCGAATGTATGAGCCTCGAGGTCGATATTATGGTGTCACCTTGGCATGCAGGGCCGAAACCAACTGTTATGGACAATTTCGAACTCAGTGAGATGTACTCTTCCATTTAAAATTGGTTTGACTGGTACTTCGAATATATGAGTATAACCTATGTTTGACCCTTCGGCTCTGTGGTTCATATTTAGGGTGTCAATTTTGGCCGTCCAAGGGCCACAAGCGTCTGTTATGGGCAACTTCGTACCTAGTGAGATGTATTCTTTCATTTAGAGTTGGTTTTGACCGGTACCGCAAATTTATGGCCCCATCGTCTTCGGACGTCAATTTGGGCCATTCCATGGGCCCAATCGTCTGTTATGGACAATTCCGTAATCAGCGGCATATACTCTCTCATTTAACATTAGTGTCTACTAATAACTCAAATGTATGAATATGACCCTTTTTTTTAAGCCGCCCAGGGAGGATGGGGGTTCATATTTGGGGTGTCAGTTTGGGCAGTCCCAAGTCCAAAATCGTCTGTTATGAGCAATTTCGTACTCAGTGAGATGTACCCTTCCATTTAAAATTGGTCTTGATTGGTACCTCGAATGTATGAGCAAACTCTATTTTTGCCCCACCCCACTCCCTTCGGCTTTGTGGTGTCAGTCTGGGCCATCCCAGGGATCTAATCGTCTGTTATGGGTAATTTCGTACTCAGTGGGATATACTCTTCCATTTGTAATTGGTTTCAACTGGTACCTCGAATGTATGAATATAATTTTTTTTTCAAGCCCTCTGGGGTTCATATTTGGGGTGTCAGTTTGGGCCATCCCAGGGCCAAAATCGTCTGTTATGGGCTATTTCGTACTCAGTAGAGTGTATTCTTTCATTTAAAATTGGTTTTGACCGGTACCTCGAATGTATGAGTTTAACCCATTTTTGGGGTCATTATAGGGGTCACCAGGGTCACACCCATGGACTGGGCCCCGGCAGACGCCCACTTCTGTGCATCCCAGGTTAGTATGTAGATGCCTATATGGTCAGATATTGGTACCTTGTTCATCTAGGTTCGACCCTCTGGGCTCCTGGTCTAGAGGCCGGGGATGTGGGGTAATGTCCAGTCGACACAAAACAAGGTAGGGGTCTTTAGCAGTGGGAGGAAATCGGATGACCAGGAGAAAACCCACGAGGCTGGACAGGCGACCATACTAGTACTACACATCACGTAACAACTGGAGAATCGATACTAGTACCACACAAGTTGACTCCTTGACAGAACTTATGATACAGCGGCAAATGCTGACCATTATTCGGCCACTCAAACCCCAAACAACATTGAACGTGACATGGTTTACAAATGCAGGATTTGGAGAATTTAATTTGATTTTTTTTTTAAAAGTTGAGCCCATTAATATTTACATGTATAATACATTATTGGTCTATATTAACACAGGGTACAATTTTATGGATAGGCCTACGCGGTTACTGAGTTTAATACTATATAAGCGGCGTTTCGACGACGATGCCCTCGTCTTTATCAAGCATCTCTCTCTCTTTCCCTCTGTCTCTCCAATTGTCAGCACTCAGTCAACAAGACGAAGGGCGGGTCGTTTATATCAACATAATGGTCACGATCAGGTGCGCAATCGCCAAATGAGAGCACAGTGGCGACACCAAACGACTTCATAATATGGCGATATAATATTGGAATCAAAATTCTAACGTGCTTTCGTCTAACTTCGGTTCATGTAATTTTTAACTTCTTTTCATTTTTAGTCTTAATAATAGAAATAAGATGAAAAAGAATTAAGATTTACACTGAACAAATAAAGAAATCGGATTATACATTGTCTTAATTTAGAAATTAGACGATAGCATGTTTGAATTTGAATCTAAAATACCGCCATAATAAACTTCGTTGAATTTTTCTTGTAGGCATTTAGTAATTTGATTTGATGGACTGCGAGATGATATATTAAAAGTATTCAATTCAGCAATGCGGCTGCGGTCCAAGAGAGTTTAGGATTAATGGTTCCTAGTACTATTCTCTTTAAAGGAAGCAAAAAGAATTAGGTTATTTATACAGAGTTGTGGGTTGGATAGTAAAATATGACAACATTCTACAATATACATCAACTTGTGGCGGGAATATTTGAGCTTCGGCTAAGCAGCCAATATTCGATGACTCTGTGAGTTGCGCCTAAATGGACTAAGCACACATCCCTGTTTAACCCTCGCACCGAATGTATTTAATCAGAAAGATACATAATATAAATTTTGCTTTTTATTCTTGAATTTGTTAAGCAATGTTATCAGAATAAAGATGTTATCCGAAGTTATACGATCTGCTCTAAAGACACATTGTGATTGGTCAAGAAGGTTACTGATATGCGAGTGTCATCTGCAACGTCATGTCACGTGATTTAACATCAGCTCATTAATTTTCTGATGTTTCCGTAATTGCGGAAATCCGAAAGTATTTTTTAACGTTATTTGTGACAAAACTTAAAAAAAAAAAATTCTGAAATACGTTATACAATGGACTATAGCATTCTCCTTTAAAAAAGATATGTTGTTGAATAAGTTCTGTAGCAGTGTTACAAGCAGACTGAAATGTGAAGCAATATTGACTCTTATAAAACCGTAATAGATAATATATATAACTCATGCAGTTTCAATGGAGGAAAATAATGTAATTATCGTTTTGGGGGAAGTATTTATGCAAATAAAAATGGTTGGATTGAAGAAAAAACATATCTGAGTGAATTGGCACAGGTTAGATTGCCTGACATTACGAATTGTTGAAAAAAAAATTAGGTTGCCAGGCAACGAAACACACGACCACAGTAGCTAAATCGTCTGGACAGTGAGCAAGAGTTGTCGTATAGTAAGTAATTATCAGAAAATCTTTAGAATTTGTTTGGTTTTTTTTTTAAAGTTCTGCCCCATGCTAACGTTTAGTATACGAAACATTTAATATCATGGATTTAGCTGTTCAATTATCAATTTTTAAGAAATTAAAACTTAACCATCATTAATGTGAAACGGGGATATAGTCAAACGTTTTTTTTTTTAATTCGGAATAAAATTGTGACCTCCGTAAGTGTCCACAAAGTAAAAAACATGGTTTTTCGTACAATCAGGGGCCATAATTCAGGAAGTTTCAATGTGCCCGAATATCGAAAGGAACAGCGATCTTTGGGTTATGAACTTACATTTCAAATTTCATCAAAATCAGATTAAAATTGTGACCTCTACAGGGTCCACAACCATGATATACCATATTTTTACACCATTCGCGTAAAAGTGGCTGCCATTTTGTTTAGCAATTTTAGTCCGATGTTCCTGAAATTCGAACCGAACATTCATTACAGTGTAACGGGGACATTATCAAACGTTTTTTTTAAAATCAGGTAATAATTGTGACCTCCAGCCAGACCACAAGATAATAAAGGCGATTTTTCGTACAATCAGAGGCCATAATTCAGGAAGTTACAAACCGATATGTGCAAATATTGAAAGGAACCAAGATGTATTTCATGTTTTATCAAAATCGAATTAAAAAGTGTGACCTCTATAGGGTCCACAACCTTGATATATCATATTTTTAAAACTATTGGCGTACAAACGGCGGCCATTTTGTTTGTCGATTTTGGACCGATTTTCACGAAATTCAACCTAGATTACTCTGTAACATTGATATAATCAATTTTTTTTTTAAAAATCAGATAATAATTGTGACCTCCAGAGGGACCATAAGCTAATAAAGGCAATTTTTCGTACAATCAAGGGTCAAAATTGTGACCCGGCATAGCAAAATGAGTCAGAAATTGTTCAAAAGTGAGGTTTTGGCATAATCAAAGGCTGGTCTCAGCTTTCCAATGATATATTAACCATTGCTTTACGACGTTTCATCTCTTAGAAATTGCGATTTGAAGTTGGGTGGTCTGGACATCTCTGGTTTCCTAAATCAGGAGAAAATGGCCTCTGAAAATGACACTTAGATTTTTGCAACATCCCTGGGACAATAAACATTTATTTTGAAACTCAATAAAACGTCAGATGCTTTCCCATTGCGAAATGGGCTACAAAAAACGAATATAAAATAATTTTTCAAAAAATAATTTTTCAAAATGGCGGCCAAAAATGAAGGAAAAGATAGGCTGGCACTGCCAGGCAGGATACGCCCACATTTTCGAGAGATGGATAGAGAACAAGCAATACCGAAAGTGATTTTTCCTACATCATTAAGTTAGAATTTGATATGTGCAAATATCAAAATGAATTAAGATCTTTGGGTTATAAAGGTGGAGCCATTTTGTTGGTCAGTTCCAATCTGATATTCATGAAATTCGAAGCCGAAAATGATTATGGTGTGACGGTACACAACCTAGAAATGTGACTTTTCGTCAAAATCGGATAAGAATTGTGACCTGTAGAGATTCCACACCCATGATATACCATATTTTTACACTATTCGCGTACAAACGGCGACCATTTCGTCCGACATTTTTGGTACGATTTTCACGAAATTCGAACTCAACCTTCCTCATCTAAATCGAATTAAAATTGTGACCTATACAGGGTCCACAACCATGATATACCATTTTTTAACAGTATTCGCGTACAAAGGCGGCCATTTTGTCTGTCAACTTTGGTCCGATTTTCCCAAAATTCGAACTCAACCTTCCTTACGGTGTAACAGTGATATAATCAAACGTTTTTTTTTAAATCGGATAATAATTGTGACCTCCAGAGGGACCACAAGCTAAAGAAAGGGGGATTTTGCGTATAACCAGGGGCCATAATTCAGGAAGTTACGATCCGATATGCGTAAATATCGAAAGGAACCAAGATCTTTGGGTTATAACCATGAATTTCAAGTTTCATCAAAATCAAATAAAGATAGGCTGGCACTGCCAGGCAGGATACGCCCACATTTTCGAGAGATGGATAGAGAACAGGCAATACCGAAAGTGATTTTTCCTACATCATTAAGTCCTGTATTTCATACTGTATTGGGAGCAGCCATTTAGTTGGTCAGTTCCAGTCTGATATTCATGAAATTCGAAGCCGACAATGATTATGGTGTGACGGTACACAACCTAGAAATGTGACTTTTCATCAGAATCGGATAAGAATTGTGACCTGTAGAGAGTTCACAACCATGATATACCATATTTTTACACTATTCGCGTACAAACGGCGACCATTTCGTCCGGCAATTTTGGTACGATTTTCACGAAATTAGAACTCAACCTTCCTCATCAAAATCGAATTAAAATTGTGACCTATACAGGGTCCACAACCATGATATACCATTTTTTTTAACAGTATTCGCGTACAAACGGCGGCCATTTTGTCTGTCAATTTTGGTCCGATTTTCCCGAAATTCAAACTCAACCTTCCTTACGGTGTAACAGTGATATAATCAAACGTTTTTTTTTAAATCGGATAATAATTGTGACCTCCAGAGGGACCACAAGCTAAAGAAAGGGGGATTTTGCGTATAACCAGGGGCCATAATTCAGGAAGTTACGATCCGATATGCGCAAATATCGAAAAGAACAAAGATCTTTGGGTTATAACCATGAATTTCAAGTTTCATCAAAATCGAATTAAAATTGTGACCTTTACAGGGTCCACAACCTTGATATACCATTATTTAACAGTATTCGCGTACAAACGGCGGCCATTTTGTATGTCAATTTTGGTCCGATTTTCTCGAAATTCGAACTCAACCTTCCGTAGGGTGTAACGGTGATATAATCAAACGGCTTTTTAAATCGGATATTCCCGAAATTCGAACTCAACCTTCCTTATGGTGTAACGGTAATATAATCAAACGTGTTTTTAAATCGGATATAATTGTGACCTCCAGAGGGACCACAAGCTAAAAAAAAGAGATTTTGCGTATAAACAGGGGCCATAATTCAGGAAGTTACGATCCGATATGCGCAAATATTGAAAGGAACCAAGATCTTTGGGTTATAACCATGAATTTCAAGTTTGATCAAAATCGAATTAAAATTGTGACCTCCACAGGGCCCACAACCTTGATATACCATTTTTTAACAGTATTCGCGTACAAACGGCGGCCATTTTGTATGTCAATTTTGGTCCGATTTTCTCGAAATTCGAACTCAACCTTCCGTAGGGTGTAACGGTGATATAATCAAACGGCTTTTTAAATCGGATAATAATTGTGACCTCCAGAGGGACCACAAGCTAAAAAGGGTGATTTTTCGGACAATCAGGGGCCATAATTCAGGAAGTTACGATCCGATGGGTGCAAATATCGAAAGGAACCAAGATCTTTGGGTTATAAACATACATGTCAAGTTTCATCAAAATCGGTTCAAAATTGTGACCTCTATAGGGTCCACAACCTTGATATAACATATTTTCACACTATTCACGTACAAACGGCGGCCATTTTGTTTGTCAATTTTGGTCCGATTTTCACGAAATTTGAACTCAACCTTCATTACCATGTAACGGTGATATAATCTAACGGTTTTTTAAATTGGATAAAAATTTTGACATCCAGAGGGACCACAAGCTAATAGGGCAATTTTTCGAAGAATCAGGGACCATAATTCAGGAAGTTAGGATCCGATGGGCGCAAATATCGAAAGGAACCAAGATTTTGTGGTTATAAACATGCATGTCAAGTTTCATCTCAATCGGTCCAAAATTGTGACCTCTATAGGGTCCACAAGCTAAAAACATTATATTTCGTACAATCAGGGGCCATAATCCATGAAGTTCCGATCCGATACATGCCAATATCGAAAGGAACCGAGATCTTATGGGGATAAACCTATATTTCAAGTTTTGTCAAAATCGGATAAGAATTGTGACGGACGGACGGACGGACAGGGGCAACGACATAATATGTCCACATTGAAAATGTGGGCGTATAAAAATAAAGATAGGCTGGCACTGCCAGGCAGGATACGCCCACATTTTCGAGAGATGGACAGAGAACAAGCAATACCGAAAGTGATTTTTCCTACATCTTTAAGTCCTGTATTTCATACTGTATTGGGAGCAGCCATTTAGTTGGTCAGTTCCAGTCTGATATTAATAAAATTCGAAACCGACAATGATTATTGTGTGACGGTACACAACCTAGAAATGTGACTTTTCATCAAAATCGGATAAGAATTGTGACCTGTAGAGAGTCCACAACCATGATATACCATATTTTTACACTATTCGCGTACAAACGGCGACCATTTCGTCCGGCAATTTTGGTACGATTTTCACGAAATTAGAACTCAATCTTCCTCATCAAAATCGAATTAAAATTGTGACCTATACAGGATCCACAACCATGATATATCATTTTTTTAACAGTATTCGCGTACAAACGGCGGCCATTTTGTCTGTCAATTTTGGTCCGATTTTCCCGAAATTCAAACTCAACCTTCCTTACAGTGTAACGGTGATATAATCAAACGTTTTTTTTAATTGGATAATAATTGTGACCTCCAGAGGGACCACAAGCTAAAAAAAAGAGATTTTGCGTATAAACAGGGGCCATAATTCAGGAAGTTACGATCCGATATGCGCAAATATTGAAAAGAACCAAGATCTTTGGGTTATAACCATGAATTTCAAGTTTCATCAAAATCGAATTAAAATTGTGACCTTTACAGGGTCCACAACCTTGATATACCATTTTTTAACAGTATTCGCGTACAAACGGCGGCCATTTTGTATGGCAATTTTGGTCTGATTTTCCCGAAATTCGAACTCAACCTTCCTTACGGTGTAACGGTAATATAATCAAACGTTTTTTTAAATCGGATAATAATTGTGACCTCCAAGCTAAAAAAAAGGCGATTTTGCGTATAATCAGGGGCCATAATTCAGGAAGTTACGATCCGATATGCGCAAATATCGAAAGGAAGCAAGATCTTTGGGTTATAACCATGAATTTCAAGTTTCATCAAAATCGAATCAAAATTGTGACCTCCACAGGGTCCACAACCTTGATATACCATTTTTTAACAGTATTCGTGTACAAACGGCGGCCGTTTTGTATGGCAATTTTCGTCCGATTTTCCCGAAATTCGAACTCAACCTTCCTTAGGGTGTAACGGTGATATAGTCAAACGGTTTTTTAAATCGAATAATAATTGTGACCTCCAGAGGGACCACAAGCTAAAAAGGGTGATTTTTCGGACAATCAGGGGCCATAATTCAGGAAATTACATTCCGATAGCCGCAAATATCGAAAGGAACCAAGATCTTTGGGTTACAAACATGCATGTCAAGTTTCATCAAAATCGGTTTAAAATTGTGACCTCTATAGGGTCCACAAGCTAAAAACGTGATTTTTCGTACAATCAGGAGCCATAATCCATGAAGTTTTGATCCGATACATGCCAATATCGAAAGCAGCCGAGATCTTTTGGGGATAAACCTATATTTCAAGTTTCGTCAAAATAAGAATTGTGACCTGTAGAGAGTCCACAAACAAATTGTGGACGGACGTCCGGACGGACAGGGGCGACGACATAATCGTCCACATGAAATTGTGGGCGTATAAAAATGAAATCCCTTTATATCATGTCCAAATCACTGTATACATGGCTTTCATGGTGTCTAACATGGAACGTTGAGAGTCGCAGAAATCGAATATGGACAAGATGGCGGAAATCCATGATGGCGACCAAAATTGATGGAAAAATGAAAATTCCTCTATATTATGTCTGCTTTCTTCTATTTTACATAGTTTTCATGTGTGTAACATGGGTTTTTTTGGGCACAACAATAATATCAAAAATCCAAGATGGCGACCAAAATTGATGGAAAAAAATGAAAATTTCTCTGTGCTATGTCTGGATTGCAGTATACATAGCTTTCATGGTGTGTAACAAGGGATTGTTGGAGTCGCCAAAATCAAATATGGACACTGAAAATAACTTAATTCCAAGAGGGCGGAAATCAAAGACGGCAACCAAAATTGACCATTGACAAAAAATGACAATTCCTCTTTATTATGTCTAGATCGCGGTTTACATAGCTTTCACGGTGTGTAACATGGGATTTTTGGGGACGTTGAATTCAAATATGGGCACAAAATATGATATCTAAAATCCAAGATGGTGGAAATCCAAGATGGTGGCCAAAATGTCACGATTTTCTATTATTTTGGGAAGCACTGATAGGATATGGCTTGTGTTGTGCCAAACAATGGGTTCTTGGGGTCGCTGAAATCAAATATTGGACTGAAAATTAATTTTAAAACTACAAAATGGCGGAAATTCAAGATGGCAGTGAAAATTGACGGAAAAAATGAATCTTGCTCTATATTATGTCCAGTACATGGTATACATAGCTTTCATGCTTTGTAACATGAGATTTTTGGGGACGCCAAATTCAAATAAGGACACAAAAATCCAATATGGCGGAAATCCAAGATGGCACTAAAATGTCACGATTTTCCATTATATCGGGAAACATAAATAGCATACGGCTTTTATGATGCCGAATATGGTGTTCTCGGGGGTCGCTGAAATCAAATATTGGCCCAAACATTAATTTTGGATAAAGATGGCGGACAAGACTGTTTATGAAAGTTATGCGGATTCCCGGTCTTTTTTTTTTTTTTTTTTTTAGCTCATAATGACGTAGAATTATTATAATGAGTAACACAAGCAGCAAGGGGAAACCCTCCTCTTTATATTGATACCCGTATGTTAGGAATTCCCCGCTTGGATATTTTACGAAAACAACAAGTAAATGTTTTGCTTTATTCCGAGATTATTAATGATGTCCTTACTGATTGCCTTTTATAAAATGCGATTTTTGAACACTAATAGATGTTCTTTTCATGAAAATTAAACTTTTAATCGATAAAAGAGGTACTTATCTTATGTGGCTTTTAATGAGGAAATGTGAATTTTGAAAATTTTGACCTACTGAACCATTATTGCACGCGAAATCTGGCATTGCGACTTCCAACTCAATTAGCTATGCCGGGTCAGAATTTAGGAAGTTACGATCCGATATCCACAAATATAGAATGGATCCAAGATCTTAAGGTTATAAACATGTATTTCAAGTTTTATCAAAATCGAATTAAAAATTGTGGCCATTTTGTCCGCCATTTCTAACTCAACCTTCATTACCATCTAACGGTGATATAATCAAACTTTTTTTTTAAATCGGATAATAATTCAAACCTCCCAGAGTTACCACAAGCTAAAAAGGGCGATTTTTCGGACAATCAGGGGCCATAATTCAGGAATTTACGATTCTATGGGTGCAAATATCCAGAGGAACCAAGATCTTTGGGTTATTAACATACATGTCAAGTTTCATCAAAATCGGTTCAAAATTGTGACCTCTATAGAGTCCACAAGATAAAAACATGATTTTTCGTACAATCAGGGGCCATAATCGACGAAGTTTCGATCCGCTACATCCCAATATCGAAAGCAGCTGAGATCTTATGGGGATAAACCAATATTTCAAGTTTTGTCAAAATCAAATAAGAATTGTGACCTGTAGAGAGTCCACAACCTTGATATAACATATTTTCACACTATTCGCATACAAATGACGGCCATTTTGTCGGTCAATTTAAGTCCAATTTTCACGAAATTCAAACTCAACCTTCATTATTATGTAACGGTGATATGATCGGATAATAATTTTGACGTCCAGAGGGAGCACAAGCTAAAAAGGGCGATTGTTCGGAATATCAGGGGCCATAATTTGGGAAGTTACCATCCGATATGCGCAAATATCTAAAGAGGTCACAATTTTGAACTGATTTTGATGAAACTTGAAATACATGTTTATAACCTAATGATCTTGGTTCCATTGCATATTTGCCCATGTCGGATCGTAACTTCCTGAAATATGGCCCCAGATTGTACGAAAAATCACCCTTTTTAGCTTGTGGTCCCTCTGGAGGTCACTATTTTATCTGATTTAAAAAAACGTTTGATTATATCACAGTTACACCGTAGTTATGGGTGAGTTTGAATTATGATTTTCTGATGATTACTTAAAATGCAACAACTCTTGTTGACTGCCTGGCCGATTTGGCTGCTGTGTGGGCGTATGTTTCGTTGCCTGGCAACCTATTTTTAGCCTTCAAAACAGGTATTTTATTCAAATGAGTCTGTTTTGAAACCTTTTTCAAATTATGGTATTTGATGCCAATCAACAAATAGAATGAACCCATACGATCATACAGATACCACAAAATGGTTCCTAACTTGTACGGTTGCAGAGAAATAGCCGATTTTCTACAAGTCACTTTTCAAGTTTTTTGGTCTTTAAAAGTGGCAATTATTATTCGATTTACATAAAATTTTCACTTAATGATATCATATGCCATTTCTGATTTCATAAGACTAATTGAACATTTTCATTAACACTGGAAGTAATTTAATTTTGTCAAGATCATTTACAAGAAACAAATGTATAAAATGAATTGATATTGCTGGATTTGGTTGATTCTGCGTCCATTTTATTTGTGTGCAATGTTAATTTGGAAACCTGTTTAGTGGTTTCGTTGGTACCGGAAGTGGCATATGTTCAAGGGTAACTTGGCACCAGAAGTGACATGTTTAAGGGTAACGTGGCACCAGTGAAGCCCGTCATTCCTGCATGCAGGTCTAGTTATTAAGCTTTCATATGTAATATGAAAGCTTATTGTTTCTGTTAAGATTATTATTTCAATTATTATTTTTTTTTTTTTGTGTGTTTTATCCACAAATCGGATTTCTCAGAATCTAACCATAGGATCTTTCTGAAACTTTTATCTATCCCCCCAAAAATGGGTGGTGGCTGTTGATTAAATATATTTTCAAAACGTTTTACGAATCCGAAATCACCGAATTTTACGAACGAAAAAACTGACAATGCGTAGCCGTAACTTTGTTATTAACCACAGGAATATTTGTGACAATTTAGTAGAGAATTTACGGCCGACTTTGTTTTTCGGAGCGGAACTGTCATCCTCGTGGTTCGATGTTGAAGAAGGGGGGTCGGATTCATTGACAGCAATATCATCATCTCGCTTTCTTTTGTTATTCTGGGAGGTGAGGAATTTCAACATTTTGAAATGATATATAGAATGCTAACGTTCTTGTATATATATATCATTTGCATGATTGACATGATTAACTCTTGTGATCAAGTGAAGACATCAAAGAAAAGTTTTTCAATTTGTTTGATGTTCAAACAGTGAATTGCCGCACGAATGATGAAAGTCGGTAAATATGCTGTAACAACAACTCAACAATGATCACGCTCACAGTATTACTAATTATAAAACAAAACACAACTAAGTAAATTGATTTAATGTTTAGCTTTTAATCTGTTTGATGTAGCCCCTTTGTTAATTGTGATTAGAGCAATATACACAAGGATAATTGATTGGCAGTGGTTTCCATTCGTGGGCTACTGAACACTGTTAATTTTATTATACCCGATAGTTTACATCACGCCACGCACGGAGTTTCGTCGTCTCCCGGATTTTATGATTTATCACAAAATATGCTATTTTTCCGGCGTGCAAAATGACCTACAGGTCTGATCCAGATTCGGTCATTTTCCAAAGCCGTAGGTCCCGACCGGCATATACGGCCGAAATGGAACCGATGGTTCATACTGTCTAGTTCGGTATGGTGTATGCATATATATGGATAGAAGGTCAGATTCCTGTGCTTTGGCACAGGTTTTAATAAATTCATAGTCTATAATGCACCAATAATGTACACTGTTACATTAGACTTTATCCAACAACTGAAATTACATATAAGTATACAAAACTCTACTTTAAATGAAATTTGTCCGTCATTAGTTAAGTTAGTACCCACTTCCACTTAAGGAAGACAAATGAAATGTCCAGGATAGTTGTCAACGGTCGGTCAAGCTTGACAGGCAAATCCAGTGTAGAACTGAAATGGTAAAACGAAAAAAGAAACTCACAGCCCCCAGAAGAAGTGTGCCTTTTGACTGTGTGATGGAGTAACTTGTCTTTGACAATCTGAGGAAGTATTGTCTAAACAGTAAACATAAGTGTAAGCTATACAATTACTCTATTACTATTAGAACATTAATTTCTTTATGAAACATTCTTTTAATTTTTTGGATCTGACACAACAATTATAAATTGTTTGATAGTCTGGATTATTTAGTATTAATTTTATATGTCATATGATCTATTGTCTGGTAACCCTGATTTATATATTTATTTTACAAGTGTTCATATAGTCTACATTTAGACGACTACCATGAACAGATTGTATTAAACTCTGTGTATTATTAACTATATTATACAATGAAAGCTTCCATAAATTATTGTTTAGTTTACGGATATTCCTGAAAATAAAACAGAAAAAATTATTTAAAAATGCAGCAAATAATTTATAATTCATCACAAATAACAAAACAAAGTTCCATTTTGAAGTAAACAAGTCAACAGTGAGGTTGATTTCCCCCGCCGAAATCCCAAAATAAGTAGACGACACATATGAATTAATCGCACACAGGTCAGCCATGGTCCGAATCAGCTTGGTTTCGATTTAATGACCCCCAAAACAATACCAGGAATTTTTTTTCTGAGATTCCAAAAATCAGTTTTCACATATATTCGAGAGAACGTTCCAAGTAATTCAAGATCATCGAGACATATTCACATCTTGAAAATATAATTCCAGGTTGTGTTGTATTCCGAATTGTATCGGATTCAATGCAGCACGCGCGCAAACGAAAATTTCAGCCAATGGCATAACTGCCGTAAACAGTTTGCTTACTTGTTTATTTTTTCCAGTACATGTTTTAACTATTTTAAGTGTATAAGAAGATGTCAATAATTATTTTAACTCTAAAATGTGTTGAAAACTATTTGATAACAATTCTATTAGCTCACTTACACCTTACGATGTTGATAAGCAAAGGTTGTGACCTCTTGTTTACATGCAAAGAGTTGCATCCTTTAGTTCCACAATTTTGGCAAGAAAATTAAAGATAGGTTGCCAGGCAACGAAACATACGCCCACAGCAGCTAAATCGTCCAGGCAGTCAACAAGGGTTGTCGCATATTTTTACTTTTTTCGGTAATGAAACATTTGTAATACACTCAAAACTGATTAAGAGTAACAACTCATTATGTAATTATCAGAAAATCATTAGAATTTGATTGCTTTTTATAAAGTTTTACCCCAAGCTAACAATTAGTATATACATGAAACATTTAATATCATGGATTTAGCTATTCAGTTATCTAAATTCATTGAAAATCAAAATACTTGTTCGTTTCAACACCTTAAACTCTATGTATCAATCTGAAGTCAATCGGATGGTAACTTTGGCCTCTATAGCGTCACAAGAATTTTTGAAGTTATCAAGGGAGATAACTCTGGCAGTAATTATCGCTGAAAATCAATAGGCTTCTTCTTCTCATGACCTTAAACACTGTGTATAAATCTAAAGTCAATCGGATATTAACTTTGGCCTCCAGAGCGTCCACAAGATTTTTTGAGGTGATCAAGGGCCATAACTCTGGCACTAACTATCGGAAATCGCTGAAAATCAATAGGCGTCTTCGTCTTATAACCTTAAACACTGTGTATAAATTTAAAGTCAATCGGATATTAACTTTGGCATCTAGAGCGTCCACAAGATTTTTTGAAGTGATCAAGGGCCATAACTCTGGCACTAATTATCGGAAATCGCTGAAAATCAATAGGCGTCTTCGTCTTATAACCTTAAACACTGTGTATAAATTTAAAGTCAATCGGATATTAACTTTGGCCTCTAGAGCGTCCACAAGATTTTTTGAAGTGATCAAGGGCCATAACTCTGGCACTAATTATCGGAAATCGCTGAAAATCAATAGGATTCTTCGTCTTATGACCTTAAACACTGTGTATAAATTTAAAGTCAATTGGATATTAACTTTGACCTTTAGAGCGTCCACAAGATTTTTTAAAGAGATCAAGGGCCATAACTCTGGTACTAATTATCGGAAATCGCCGAAAATCAATAGGCTTCATTGTCTTATGACCTTAAACGCTGTGTATAAATTTAAAGTCAATCGGATATTAACTTTGGCCTCCAGAGCGTCCACAAGATTTTTTGAAGTGATCAAGGGCCATAACTCTGGTAGTTATTATCGGAAATCGCTGAAAAACAATAGGCTTCTTCGTCTGATGACCTTAAACACTGTGTATAAATTTAAAGTCAATCGGATATTAACTTTAGCCTGTAGAGCGTCCACAAGCAATTGTGGACGCCGGACCGACGGACGGACGGGGGCGACGACAATATATGACCACATTTCAATGTGGGCGTATAAAAATAGGTTGCCAGGCAACGAAACATATGCCCAACAGCAGCTAAATCGTCCGGGCAGTCAACAAGAGTTGTCGCATATTAAGTAATTATCAAAAATCATTAGAATTTGTTTGTTTTTTTTATAAAGTTCTGCCCCATGCTAACGTTTAGTATACGATTCATTTAATATTATGGATTTAGCTGTACAATTATCAAAATTCATTGAAAATCAATATATTTGTTTGTCTCAAGACCTTAAACTGTTTCAAGTTTCATCAAAATCAAATTAAAATTGTGACCTCTACAGGTCCACAACCTTGGTATACAATATTGTTACACTATTCGCGTACAAGCGGCGGTCATTTTGTCCAGTCATTTTGGTCTGAATTTCACTAAATTTGAACTCAACCTTCATTACGGTGTAACGATGATATAATCAAATGGGTTTTTAAATCGGATAGTAAGCGTGATTTTTCGTACAATCAGGGACCATAAATCAGGATGTTACGATCCGATATGCGCAAATATCGAAAGGAACCAAGATCTTTGAGTCATAGACATGCCTTTCAAGTTTCATCAAAATCGGTTCAAAATTGTGACCTCTACAGTGTTAACAACCTTGACATACCACATTTTTACACTTTTCGCATATAATTATAAGCGGCAGCGATTTTGTCTGTCAATTTTGGTATTTTCACGAAATTCGAACACAACCTTCTTTATGGTGTAACGGGGACATCATCTGACGTTATTTTAAATCGGATAATAATTATGGCCTCAAGAGGGACCACAAGCTAAAAAAGGCGATTTTTCGTAAAATCAGGGGCCATAATTCAGGATGTTACGATCCGATATGGGCAAATATCGACAGGAACCAAGATCTTTGAATTATAGACATGCACTTCAAGTTCACAACCTTGACATACCATATTTTTACTCTTTTCGCGTAAAAGTGGTGGCCATTTTGTCTGTCAATTTTGGTCCGGTGTAACGGTGACATAATCATACGGTATTTTCAATCGGATAATAATTTTGGCCTCAAGAGGAACCACAAGCTAAAACATAGGTTGCCAGGCAACGAAACATACGCCCACAAGGGTTGTCCCATATTGTTTCTAATGTCAGGAGAACATTTACATCAAATGAAGATCTTATTACGAGTAATAGCCCATTAGAATTGTTTTGATTGTTTGATCAATAGGATACTTCGTCTCACTGTGTACAAATTTAAAGTCAATCGGATATTAACTTTAGACTTTAGAGCGTTCACAAGGTTTTTCAAAGGGTCATAACTCTGGTAGTAATTATCGGATATCGCTGAAAACCAATTGGTATTTTTTGTATCATGACCTTAAACACTGTGTATAAATTTAAAGTCAATCGAACATTAACGTTAGCCTCTAGAGCGTTCACAAGATTTTTCAAAGTAATCAAGGGTCATAACTCTGGTAGTAATTAGCAGATATCGCTGAAAATCAATAGGCTTCTTCATCTCATGACCTTAAACACTGTGTATAGATTTAAAGTCAATCGGATATCAACTTTAGCCTCTAGAGCGTTCACAAGAAATTATGGACAACGGACAGACAGACGGACGGAAAGGGCGACGACAATATGCGACCACATTTCCATGTGGGCATATAAAAAGGTGATTTTTCGTACAATCAGGGACCATAATCCATGAAGTTACAGTTCGATACATGCCACTATCGAAAGGAACCGATATCTTGGGATGATAAACCTATATCAAGTTTCATTGAAATCGGATAAAATTGTGACCTGTAGACTGTTCACAAACAATTGTGGTCGGACGAACAGGGGCAACGACAATATATGTCCACATGAAAATGTGGGCGAATAAAAATATTCTTTGTTGAAAATACAGTAGTTATCTGTTGGACACAGGTCACCAAATATTCCCGCGTTACCCACGAAACAAGGCCCAAAGTTATTTATGTCTTATTTCTCTCTCTTTCCTTTTATCCCCCTTTTGCATGGCGATTTTTGTTGAATTTTTGGTGGAGAATCAAACCAAAGGGTTTGAAAATACATTTTCTGCCAGGTTTTGATGAATATTCATGATTTTGAGGCGGACGGATACAAGAGTTGTGAGGCTGGTTTCTCTACTTCCAGCTTGTGTATCTCAAGTTTTTCATGGCGAACCTCGTACATGCTTTCAGGTAGACCAATCACCGGAATTCATTTACAATCACAGGAATTCATATATAATCACCAGAATTCACAGGAATTCATTTCGCAAACCCCAGATTCTTCCCATAAAACTCATTTATTTTATATGCATAATAGGCCTACATGATGATAACGTAGGGCGCATGTCTTATTACCTAAAATAACAATTTGCGTCAAATTACCCAATAACTCCAAAATAACCACCAATAACTCCAAAAATAGGTTGCCAGGCAACGAAACATATGCCCACCAGCAGCTAAATCTTCTGGGCAGTCATCATCATTAGAATTTGTTTGGTTTTTATAAAGTTCTGCCCCATGCTAACGTTTAGTACGCACCCTACGTTATCATAATCATGATGCATATATGAAATGAATTCTGGTAGTCTTTCAAATAAATCCTCCTACCGCGCCTTCATCTGGCCCGTGGAGAGATCAAAATAGTTATTCTTTATAAATGAGTTTTTGTGGGAGGAATCAAGGGTTTTCAAAATGAATTCTGGTGAATTCCTGTGATCATATGTGAATTCCGCTGATTGTAAATGAATTCCGGTGATTAGTCGGGCCCATGCTTTTGGCCAAGAGTTTGCCACATGTTGCTCCATCTGTGGCAGAAAATTTGGGAAAAAGTTAGAGCCAGTCTAAGAAACGAGAATTAACATTAAAGTAAATGGGAAAATATTTAGTGATATGTGGCCTGTTGCCGCGCAGTAGAATGGTACATGGGGCCATTTCGCTGCAGTCTATCATGTGATGCAGTAGAGTTGACAGGTTTGCATAGTAAGGTTGCAAAGATACAGAAAGATAGGTTGCCAGGCAATGAAACATACGCCCACAACAGCGAAGTCGGTCAGGCAGTCCACAAGGGTTGTCGCAATTGTTGTCAGTAAGGAGAAAGTTTACAACACATGAAAATCTTTAGAATTGTTTCGATTGTTCGTATCATGGCCTCTGTTCACAAGGTATTTCAAAGTGATCAAGGACCATAACTCCGACAGTAATAAATGGAAATCGTTGAAAATGACTAGGATCCTTCGTCTTTGTATAAACTGAAAGTCAATCGGAAATATACTTTAGCCTCTTAGAGCATCAACACAATATTTCAAAGTGATCAAGGGCCATAACATTGGCAGAAATCATCAAATATCGCTGAAAATCAATAGACTTCATTGTCTCGTGACCTTAAACACTGTGTATACTTTTAACGTCAATCGGATATTAACTGTAGTCTCTAGAGCGTTCACAAGATTTTACAAAGTGATCAAGGGCCATAACTCTGGCAGTAATTATTGGAAATTGCTAAAAATCAATATATAAATCAATATATGTATATAAATTTAAAGTCAATCAGCTATTAACTTTGGCCTCTACACTGTTTACACGATTTTTTGAAGTGATCAAAGGCCATAACTCTTGTAGTAATTATTGGAAATCAATAGCCTTCTTCGTCTCATGCCCTTTAACACTGTGTATAAATTTAAAGTCAATCAGATATTAGATTTAGTCTCTAGAGTGTTCACAAATTTTTTTAAAGGGATCTAGCCATCTAGGGTCATAACTCTGGCAGTAATTGTCAGAAATAGCTGAAAACCAATAGGATTCTTTTTTTTAGAACCTTAGACACTGTGTACAAATTTAAAGTCAATCGGATATTAACTTTAGCCGCTAGAGCGTTCACAAGATTTGTCAAAGTGATCAAGGGTCGTAACTCGGGCAGTAATTATCGGATATCGCTGAAAATCAATAGGCTTCTTCGTATCATGACTTTTAACACTGTGTATGAATTTAAAGTCAATCGGATATTAACTTTATTCTCTAGAGCGTTCACAAGATTTTTCGAAGGGATCAAGGGTCATAACTCTGGCAGTAATTGTCGGAAATCGCTGAAAATCAATAGGCTTCTTCTTAACACTGTGTATAAATCTAAAGTCAATCGGATAATAATATTAGCCTCTAGTGCGTTCACAAGAAATTGTGGACGATGGACGGACAAACGGACGATTAGGGGCGACGAAAATAAACGTCCACATGAAAATGTGGGCGTATAAAAATAGGTTGCCATGCAAGGAAACATACGCCCACAGCAGCTAAATCATCCGGGCAGTCAACAAAAGTTGTCGCCGGACCACATTTCAATGTGGGCGTATAAAAAGGTAATTTTTCATACAATCTGGGGCCATAATTCAGGAAGTTACAGTCAAATGTGCGCAAATATCAAAAAGAACCAAGATCTTTGGGTTATAAACTTACATTTCAAATTTCAACAAAATCAGATAAAGATAGGTTGCCAGGCAATGAAACATACGCCCACAGCAGCTAAATCGTCCGGGCAGTCAACAAGAGTTGTTGCATATTTTTACTTTTTTCGGTAATGAAACATTTATAATACACTAAAATCTGATTAAGAGTAACAACTCATTATGTAATTATCAGAAAATCATTAGAATTTGTTTGCTTTTTATAAAGTTTTGCCCCACACTAACAATTAGTATAGGAAACATTTAATAATATGATGGATTTAGCTGTTCAGTTATCAAAATTCATTGAAAATCAAAATATTTGTTCGTTTCAACACCTTAAACTCTGTGTATCAATCTGAAGTCAATCACATATTAAGTTTGGCCTCTAGAGCATCCACAAGATTTTTTTAAGTGATCAAGGACTACAACTCTGGCACTAATTATCAGAAATAGGTTTCTTCGTCTCATGACCTTAAACACTGTGTATAAATTTGAAGTCAATCGGATATTAACTTTGGCCTCTAGAGCACCCACAAGATTTTGAAGTGATCAAGGACCATAACTCTGGCACTAATTATCAGAAATCACTGAGAATCAATAGATTAAAATTAAAATTGTGACCTCTAATAGGGTCCACAACCTTGATATATCGTATTTTTATACTATTCGCATAAAAGCGACGGTCATTTTGTCTGGTAATTTTGGTCCGATGTTCATGAAATTTGAACTGAACCTTCATTCCAATGTAACGGTGATATAATCAAATGATTTTTTAAATCTGGTAATAATTGTGACCTCCAGAGGAACCACAAGCTAATAAAGGTGCAATCAGGGGCCATAATTCAGGAAGTTATGATCTGATATGTGCAAATATCGAAAGGAATCAAGATCTTTAGGTTATAAACATTCACTTCAAGTTTCATCAAAATCGAATTAAAATTGTGACCTCTACAGGGTCCACAACCTTGATATGCCATATTCTTTCACTATTCGCGTACAAGTGGCAGCCATTTTCATGAAATTCGAACTCAGAGGGACCACAAGACGATTTTTCGGACACTCAGGGGCCATAATTCAGGAAGTTAAGATCTGATGGCACAAATATTGAAAGGAAGCAAGTTCTTTGGGTTATGGCCATACATGCCAAGTTTCATCAAAATCTGTTCAAAATTGTGACCTCTATAGGGTCCATAAGCTAAAAATGTGATTTTTTGGACAATCAGTGTCCATAATCCATGAGGTTTCGATCCGATACATGCCAATATCGAAAGCAGCCGAGATTTATGGGGATAAACCTACATTTCAAGTTTCGTCAAAATGCGATAAAAATTGTGACCTATAGAGAGTCCAAAGACAATTGTGGACGTCCAGGGGCATATAAAATGTAGGCGTATAAAAACAATGTCACGATATCTCACAATATTGGTAAAACAAATTATCGCGATATCATTATTATCGTCCGTAGTAAATTCTCGCGATAAAAATTCACAATTGTGATTATAACTGATATAGAATTGTTATAATTTGGGGTTATAAATGGATTAATGTATCTAGTGTATCCATCTGGGCCCTGTTTCACGAAATTTTAACTTAAGATAAAATCCAATTTTAGTAGATACTTCAATTTTGATTGGCTAAGCACTAAAATCAATCTAATATTATCCAATCAAATTACAGTGAAATCCCGCTTAACGACCAACTCAGAATTACGGGCAACTCACGTATACGACCACATATTAAAAGAACCAATTTTTTTTCTTCTATATTCCTTATAAATTGAACTCAGTATTACGGGCAACTCACTATTACGGATTACGACCACCGAAGCCCGTCCCAATCAGTCAATTTCATTGTTTTTGTGACTCGCGATAACGACCACTGATTGGGATTAATCAGCTCCCGACAGAGATCAAAACGATAACGACCACTGACAGGGATTAGTCAATCTAACGACAGATCAAACAGTCGTGGTTGACTGATTTATCGCAACAATTTAACGCGGCGCTAATCTTTCTTTGTTGATTTAATTTTTTAAACAATGGAATTTCTCATTGTTTGTTTAATTTAGATAGAGTAATTAATAATGATTAAGTGATTTAAACTCTTACAATTTATACGAGTAAATTTTGTCAAGATTATCATTTTTTATTCGGCCTTCGTCTGTTTGTACGATTAAATTTTGTCAAAAGGGTATCATTTCTTATTCGACCTTCACCTGTGTAATGGAAAAAACCCGTAAATAAGCGTACTCGTGTAGAATTAAGCAATTTAAGCCTGAAAGCAAAAGTAGAACTTATCAAAAGAAAGTGAGGGTAGAAGCCAAAAAACAATTACAGACGATTTTGAAAAGAAAGGCAGAAATTCTTGATGGATACGAAGAAAATAGAGACAGCGACAGGAAACGTCTCTGTGTTCGCTCGCCGATGGAAGAATGTGGGCGTGGCTTCAGCGTGTGCGTGACAATGATGTGCCGATCTCCCGTACTACGCTTCGTGAAAAAGTAGATTAAGAGAAAGACAACAATTCATTTTACAAGATGTACGTTGAAAGTGGTAGCGTAAATGACGACGTTGTGAAAGAATGGACTGATAGTGTACCTGACATTGTCATTGGTTACGAAGCTCAGGATATCTACAACATGGATAAGAGAGGAGTAAATTATCATGGCCTCCCAGATTCGTGGCTAAACTTGTTCTGGTGTCAAAATAGCAACATGTATAGAAATTTCAACATTTCTCGTCTGCCGGTTACGTGAAGATCCAATAATAAAAAAGCTTGGATGACAGGATTATTATTTGAACATTTTTCGTCTGCCGGTTACGTGGAGATCCAATACTAAAATAGCATGGATGACATAATTTTTGTTTAAAGGGTGGTTGCAGGATTTTAATCGAAAAATGAAGATAAATAAAGGAAGCATTATGAATTAAAAATTATAACGTGATCAAAGACTTTATAACATGCATAATTATTATGACGTGTTTTAACATTACATCTGTTATTAGTAACAAAGTGTGTCTTTACTGTATATAATTTACCTAACACTGTCTGTTTTTCTTTGAATTTGTCTAAAGCATGCTCACTCAGTAATAAGACCAACTCACTATTAAGACCACATCTAGACAGTCCCACATGTGGTCTTAATAGAGGGATTTCACTTGGGATCTTATCTTAGTTAAAATTTCGTGAAATAGGCCCCTGGTATTTAGCATTGTATGTGAGATGTACTGATGAACTGAGATGTATATACATGTATATATGCTAGGGTAAGAATATTCCTGTAGGTATCTTCACCTCTGATCATTCTATTCACATCAGCTGGAATGCCCGAAATACCAAATAAATATTCATTAACCCTTACGTGCCCAGTCTCGCAACTTTGCGAGAGGCCCAAAGTGACTGAGAATTCCCTCGCTCGCAATTTTGCGACAGGTAAAAATGGCCGAAAATTCCCGACCTCGCATTTTTGCGAGCGATGAAAGATGGTCGAGTATTCCTAATCTTGCATTTTTGCGAGCGATGTACATGCCTCAGATCTTCGTTCCCTTTAAAAAAGCCTTTCCGCATTGTAGTAGGACTCCACTATGACTACCTTCGTCTGTTCACGCGCTTTCCAATGATCTATAAATAACCCAGTGTTTCTACAGTACATTTATGAGTAAACACGTGATGAAGTTCTGCTTTTGATTTGCTGCGTTTTTATACGCCCACATTTTCATGTGGACGTATTATGTCGTCGCCCCTGTCCGTCCGGACGTCCTTCCGTCCGTTTCACGAAACTTGAAATATAGGTTTATCCCCATAAGATCTGAGTTCCTTTCGATATTGGCATGCATCGGATCGGAACTTCATGGATTATGGCCCCTGATTGTACGAAATATCATGTTTTTAGCTTGTGGACCCTTTAGAGGTCACAATTTTGAACTTATTGTGATGAAACTTGACATGCATGTTTATAACCCCAAAATCTTGGTTCCTTTCGATATTTGCGCCCATCGGATTGTAACTTCCTGAATTATGGCCCCTGATTGTCCGAAATATCACCCTTTTCAGCTTGTGGTCCCTCTGGAGGTCAAAATTATTATCCGATTTAAAAAACTGTTTGATTATATCACCGTTACATGGTAATGAAGGTTGACAAACAAAATGGCCGCCGTTTGTACGCGAATAGTGTGAAAATATGTTATATCAAGGTTGTGGACCCTATAGAGGTAACAATTTTGAACCGATTTTGATGAAACTTGACATGTATGTTTATGACCCAAAGAACTTGGATACTTCCGATATTTGCACCCATCGGATAGTAACTTCCTGAATTATGGCCCCTGATTGTCCCAAAAATTGCCCTTTTTAGCTTGTGGACCCTCTGGAGGTCAAAATTATTATCCGATTTAAAAAACCGTTTGATTATATCACCGTTATATGGTAATGAAGGCAGAGTTCGAATTTTGTGAAAATCGTACCAAAATTGACGGCCAAAATGGTCACTGTTTGTACGCGAATAGTGTGAAAATATGTTATATCAAGGTTGTGGACCCTATAGAGGTCACAATTTTGAACCGATTTTGATGAAACTTGACATGCATGTTTATAACCCGAAGATCTTGGTTCCTTTCGATATTTGCGCTCATTGATTCGTAACTTCCTGAATTATGGCCCCTGATTGTACGAAAAATCACCCTTTTTAGCTTGTGGTCCCACTGGAGGTCAAAATTATTATCCGATTTAAAAAGATAGGTTGCCAGGCAACGAAACATACGCCCACAGCAGCTAAATCGTCCGCGCAGTCAACAAGGGTTGTCACATATTTTTACTTTTTTCGCTAATGAAACATTTGTAATACACTAAAAACTGATTAAGAGTAACAGCTCATTATGTAATTATCAGAAAATCATTAGAATTTGATTGCTTTTTATAAAGTGTTACCCCACACTAACAATTAGTATATACATGAAACATTTAATATCATGGATTTAGCTGTTCAGTTATCAAAATTCATTGAAAATCAAAATACTTGTTCGTTTCAACACCTTAAACTCTGTGTATCAATCTAAAGTCAATCGGATGATAAGTTTGGCCTCTATAGCGTAACAAGATTTTTTGAAGTTATCAAGGGAGATAACTCTGGCAAAAATTATTTGAAATCTCTGAAAATCCATAGGCTTCTTCGTCTCATGACCCTAAACACTGTGTGTTAATTTAAAGTCGATCGGATATTAACTTTGGCCTCTAGAGCTTCCACAGGATTTTTTCGAAGTGATCAAGGGCAATAACTCTGGCAACAATTATTGAAAATCACTGAAAATCGATTGATGACTTAGTCTCATGACTGTAAACACTATAGGGCTGGACGATATTTGAAAATTTCAATATTGCGATATTTTTTCAAAATTCTTCAATATATTGTCAGTATTGCGATATTTTGGTGCACCAAGCAAGTGTTGTCGAAAAGCCTTAGAAAAGGGGGTGCTAATCCTCTCCAACAGCAATGAGGCACCCCTTGAGTTTATTACCTTACTGGTTGTTTTAATTAATCATCCTGCATCATACTAAATATATATTTCATTTAACTAGAACCATGTCATGTTCCGTTCCGAGTTCAGAAAAACAGTTGATCATAATTATTACAGCCAATTAGGCCTACTTCTTCAGAAACAAAACACTTTTTATTTTATAATCAGCATATGTATATGAACACAAAAAGTGAATAATGAAATTAATTTTGTTACAATATAACATTTATCAATCATTCATCCACACTACAGTTATTTTCAGTTCTGTATCACCAAACAATTATACAAAAAATTAAACAAAACACGACTGCAGTTGAAGGGTTTTAAAATAAAATAAAATTAAATCATTTTAAAAACAAAACCAAAAAAAATTTTTTTTTACAGTTTTGTAATGCACTGGAGTAAACCCCCAGTTTACGAACCACGCTTGTTAATCTTTGATTTTAAAATGAAATAACACAAGACGTGATAAATTATGTCTTCTTCAAAATATTAAAACCCGAGAAGAGAGGCCTACAAATTACTTGTGTTTCCATTCTTGGTAGCTACGTTTCTTCTACATAGTCTACATAAAATTTTATTTTGACCAGTATTGTTTACGTCAATCCGAAGTAGGCCCTAATGCCGAATCTGGCTTGTACAGTTTCTCTTCGGGACTCTGAAGTTGTCCGTTCAACTTCCAACTTCAACTACGTCGTCCGCCATTTTGTAAATCTACCGATAGCTTTATAGACATCGACGACCAGCCGCAACTTTACAAATTAAAATTGAACATTGATAATCAAGACTAGATAAATGCCGAAAATAGCATCGGTTTTTTCCGAGGTTTTTTATTTTGACTTTCGACTTTTTTGTTGTCTCGATGTACCAGCCACGAGGTCTCATTGTATACTGTGTGACTGGACATCGACTGGTCCGGATTCACCCGATAAATATGTATATTTCTCAATTAGTCCAATTAACTTTAGGTTATTCGGGGGTTTCTAAAGCAAGTTCGGGACTAAATTAAGAGAATATTGCAGTGCATACCGCGGTATATGGCGTCAAACGATATATTGGAATATTGCGGTTTTTCTGAGGGTCTTAAAATTACCGTCAATATAATTTCCAAACCGCGATATATTGATTTATCGAAATTACCGTCCAGCCCTAAAACACTATGTATAAATTTGAAGTCAATCGGATATTAACTTTGGCCTCTAGACCATCCACAAGATTTTTTGAAGTGATCAAGGGTCATAACTCTGGCAGTAATTATCAGAAATCGCTGAAAATCAAAAGGCTTCTTCGTCTCATGACTTTAGACACTGTGTATAAATTTAAAGTCAATCGGATATTAACTTTGGCCTCCAGAGCGTCCGCAGGATTTTTTGAAGTGATCAAGGGCCATAACTCTGGCACTAATTATCGGAAATCGCTAAAAATCAATAGGATTCTTCGTCTCATGACCTTAAACACTGTGTATAAATTTAAAGTAAATCGGATATTAACTTTGGCCTCTGGTAGTTATTATCGGAAATCGCTGAAAAACAATAGGCTTCTTCGTCTCACGACCTTAAACACTATGTATAAATTTAAAGTCAATCGGATATTAACTCTAGCCTGTAGAGCGTCCACAAGCAATTGTGGACGCCGGACCGACGGACGGACGGACGGGGGCGACGACAATATACGACCACATTTCAATGTGGGCGTATAAAAACGTTTGATTATATCACCGTTACATGGTAATGAAGACGGAGGTAAAATATCGTGTGAATCGGACCAAAATTGACAGACAAAATGGCCGCCGTTTGTACGCGATTAGTGTGAAAATATGATATATCAAGGTTGTGGACCCTATAGAGGTCACAATTTTGAACTGATTTTGATGAAACTTGACATGCATGTTTAAAACCCAAAGATCTTGGTTCTTTTCGATATTTGCGCCCATTGGATCGTAACTTCCTGAATTATGGCCCCTGATTGTACCAAAAATGACCTTTTTTCTTAGCTTGTGGTCCCTCTGGGGTCAGAATTATTATCCCATTTAAAAAAACGTTTGATTATATCACCGTTACATCGTAATGAAGGTTGAGGTCGAATTTCGTGAAAATCGGACCAAAATTGACAGCTGTTCTTGTTAGGCCATCCATCCTTCATCACTAACAAGGTGACACCATGCCAGAAAATCTAGATGAACTTTGTCACCCAATGCAGGGATTAAACACCCAACCTCAAGGCTACCGAGCCAGCATCTTACCCACTTAGCAACATGATCCCCAGTCGAATTTGAAGCCTACTGAAAAGAACCTTTATAACCCAAAGATCTTAATTCATTTCGATATTTGCACATATCAAATTCTAACTTATTGATGTAGGAAAAATCACGTTCGGTATTGCTTGTTCTCTATCCATCTCTCGAAAATGTGGGCGTATCCTGCCTGGCAGTGCCAGCCTATCTTTAGATATCAGGGTGGCTATAGACTGGCCCAGTCTCTTCTATTTATTTTACATTTCGATTTATATAAAAGTAGTAATTTTTAGTAAACCAACACTTTCGTTTCCATTTGTATAAAAAAAAAATTTGAGTAAACCTGTAACCAGCACCAGAGACTGGACAATTTGCGAGCTTCACAATAAAATGGGCGTTTCTTGTCCTGTTTTACGTTGTTCCTTATTTGGAATGATTGACAGTTGTCAAGCAAGCCCCGAGTCATGCTGAAACCGTCTGCGGGCTGATGTCACGTTTTTGTTTCCATTCGCCATTCGACTTCGTCCCGATACGCATGAACTGGCTTCGTTAAGTTGTTATAATGATGTCGTGTGTAATTATTTATGTTCATTCACCTCATCCCATACGTTGTATCCGTTCATTCGACAGATATTGTCCGTCAACAAAATTCTTAGATCGTTAAAGTATCACTAAATAACAATAACTGTTATCCACAACAAACATCTCGCACCTACACCAGTTTGCCAGTGCAAATGCAGTAATCCCGTGCACGACGTCACACGACCTACATAATGCAGATTGACCTACTAGATGAGAATGAAGCTCTATTTGCCCAGTCTCTAGAGATTACGTTTTTTTTTTCGGTTTTTTTTTTTGAGAGGACTGGCCAATTTTTGGTGTGTGGAGAAGACTGGCCACCAGTCTAGGGTGGCTAAGACATTAACTGAAGATGAAATCAGGGCAATGTTTATAGATAACGGTTCAGGGGACTCAGATCTCAACACAAATGACGATGAATTTTAACTACGAACCAATTTTGGACAGCTGAAATGAGAGAGAGAGAGAGAGAGAGAAATGGGGTTTAACGTCCACTCAACACAAACTAGGTCATTTCGGGACTAACATATGGTTCAATTTTATTTCAATAATTCGCTTACGCGTAGGGGTCTTTAGCAGTGGGAGGAAACCAGAGTGACCGGAGGAAACCGACGAGGTTGAGAAGGCGCCCCTATCTCCATGCCACATACGCTCACACCAGGACTCGAAACCACAGCCGCAAGCCAGAGGTGACCGGCCAGCTAGAGGACAAAGCGCGGCACTCTAGACCACTAGGCCATCCCAACCCCCCAGCTGAAATGAGAGTTACAGTGATCGTCAAAACCTGAGGACAATGGCAATGCCAATGTACGTAGGGTGGTCGGACTTGCTCGCTTTATGGAGAAGACACCAGATAAACAAAGGTCCTACGGTGCAGTTTGTACTATTCGAGTAAATAACAAATGCATGCCCCGAAAACAGACCCAGAGTCTGTACAAAACTTGCGTGCCAAACATCCCGCTTTGCGATATTACTTTCTTTGTTGATCGATCATTCCAAAGTAGACTATAAAGGTACAATATATACAGTATCTATTTCTATGGTAGGCTATAACTATAAGTATAAGTAAGACAATTTCATGCAAAAGTAGCACATAAGTAATATTGCAAATACTTCACATTATTTTATGAAATTTCCAGAAAAAAAATGTTTAGGAGATAAAAATCGTCAAAATCTGGTGGTTTTCGTGAAAAAACACATTTTTTTCCAAAAACATTTCACATGTTTGAAAATTAACAATTGTCAATGTATAGTTCAACCAATACGCTAGATAAGTTTCAATTATTCTAAAACTGTATCTCCATAAATAAAAGAGTCACAGGCATTCAAAAAAAAATGGCGGGCAGGCTGGTGACTACCTTTAACAAAATGGCGGACATACTCAAATTTTTTTGCACCTAAATGGTGGACCGCCTCAGTTGTTTTAGGGAAAATTTTGTGGGCATGTAAGGGTTAATATCTGATAAACAGACTTGTCGGATGTTCTTTTTAAACTACAATAGCCCCTTATGAGTGACAGGAAAATGATCTTTTTCTTGTCAGCAGCTGTTTGTTTTCAAGGTCTACTGAACTGTCATCAGAAATATTCGATTGACATTGACAGTTTCAAGCCCGGAAGCCATTTAATTCAAAGAATAAAAGAAATATTCTTTAAATGACATCTAGAAGCACGGATCACTATTCATAATAAAACACAACACAATCTTCTGATTATTATTAAATTGTTGCAAGCTAAAATTATGTATAAATAGGCTGACTAGATGGATATTTGTCATTAACTTGAAAACGTGACCTGTATGTGTTACGAAACGTCGTTATTAAATTATAGAGAAGTAGTTATATCCATATATACCTTGTGTTGTGTTTTATTATGAAAAGAAATATTATCGGGACGGATTTTCAATGTAAAACATCAATATAATTTTCAACAGACTGGGTAATCAACAATAAACCACCTCTTTGTTACTATGGCGACGTATATTGTTACGTGCAGTTTAACTGTATCATTCCGAGTAGGGGTAATATATTAAAATATTGCAGATGCTTTCTTTGAGGGGGTACTGGACCAGACTATATGAAAGTGCAGCCAACACACGTATGATAATGATTAATATTACTCAGTGAAAAGTACTTCATACATGAGACTAATGTCGGCTAGTTGGACATTTGCGTTAAAAGCGTCTGTTTCTAAGTTTGTTGTGGAATCTAGAATTGGCACTTGTTACAATATTTTTTATAGTTATCGCGATATTTCGTGAGAAAGCAATATTTGAGACTTCAGACAATAATTTAATTGTCTGACCTAATTATTGCGATATATCGCCATCCCTGGGGTATTGCTGCAACCTTACTGCATTGGGGACATGATTTTTTAGCAATAGGAAAATTAGTGGAATGTAAGGTTAGAATAAGAGTAAATTACGGTCCTCGTTTTAAACCTACCTGTACATAAATTTGAGTATTAAATCAACTTGTTCTAAATTTTGGTCTAATATGAGTTGACCTATATAGGTAGTTATAACATCTACATCTTCTTCTTGAGGTTCTGTTTAAATATAAATAAAATGAAATGGGATTTAACGTCCTACTTTTCTGCACCAACTGGCCTACGAAAGACTGGCTTATGCATACAGTCACAGTGGGATATTACAGCGAAATTTTGCTTGGACAGTGGTGTTACAGCCTTCAAATTATCTCCTTGAGCATGAAGACCACCATTTTAAAGTCTCTAAATGGTATATCTTTTAACGACTTAAAATTTTTATCATCATAAAACATACTGAGAAGCATGATTGTAAATTTTGTTTGAGAATTACAATTTAATCTTGCAATTCTGAATTCAATATGAGAATCACAAAAATAAACCACTGGTCTTGAAAACTGCATGGTAAGAAAATAAAATCTACAGGTACAGGAGTTATCAAATATAAGGATATCTATAGAGAGTGGCATGTCATCCCCTCCTCCCAGATATTTAAAATGTAATATAACCCTTGTTATAGATACCTTGACATGTATATAACCATTCTTTAAGTAACGATCTGACTTGCGATATTGTTATAGCACCACACAAACTAACACTATCATTAGCAGTATCTATATCAGTACGTTTATCCGGTTCTTGTGTAGGTATTATATCCTCTTTTATACTTATAAAATCATCATCATACTCTCTTATATTATTCTGAAATTGAAGGTATAAATAAGTAGCATTTTCATTTGTAATGACAGAAATAATTCCATAAAAATATTTGTACTAACTGAGCCAAAGACTTCCACTTTGTAGTTTGAAAAAGCCCAGTGAAGTACTTGGACCAGCTTATCTACACTTCATATGGATGAAAGCAGTAGCGATACACAGAGTTTACTTTCCATTTTTCACTAATCATATGCCCATTATGGTGCAAAAATTGCACTCAGATTTGCAGCAGGATTCCTCTTTTGGACTAGCTGCAAATGAAATGAAATGTGGTTTTATGGCACGTCAACACCATATTGCGCCAAACATATGATGAGTTATACGAGACAAACTAAATAATAATCACAATAGTAAATTATATATACATAAATAAAAACAAATATGACAAAAATTATCAATTAAAAACAACTATCACAACACTTTGTGTATACATGTATATAATTAAAATATAAGAAATGAAAATTACAAATATATAATTAAAATTTTGTGTAAAAATTTGTCTCTTTTAAAAAGTCTAGTAATCTACAATATAGACCCGGTTTGGCAAATAATTGATATAAGGACTGGCAAAGGTAATAATTAGATCTAATATCCTTAAGATGCTTGCACTCAATCAAAATGTGCTTAACTGTCAAAGGAACATGACAGTGTTCACATTCTGGTTGAGGCTCTCGCTTTAAAATGAAAATGTGAGTTAAAAAAGTATGACTTATGCGAGAGCAACACAAGACAACATCATCCCTCCTGTTGGTTCTAGAGGAGCTTGGCCATTCTCCTAAGAGAGGCTTAATGTGATGAAGTTTGTTTGTGCCTGCAAGATCCAAAGCCCGTTGCCAGCGGTCATAAATAAAATGATTAATACACGTTTTAAAATCTTTATATGGTATTAAAATATTTGATAGGGGAAGATCTAAAGCAGCTTTGGCAGCTATATCTGCTTAATCATTCCCCTTTATATCAATTGACTCGTAAGATAGTAGCAGAGGATAAACATCTGCTATTAATGGGTGTTCAAGCTGTTAATTGTTAATTGCTTGAAGCGAGGAGAGAGAATCAGTAAAGATGACTTGCTTTAAAGCTGACGAGGACTGGATGAACTCCAAGGCCCAAAGAATGGCCTGCAGCTCAGCTGTAAATATTGAAGAAACAGGTGGAAGACATACAGAAATGGTCTTAGATGGCGTCACAGTAGTCGAAGCTACCCGATCACCATCTGTAGAACCATCTGTGTAAATAGGAACATAATCACCATTATTAGACCATAACTCTCTAAAGATAGATTTGAACACCGTAGAGCTAGTATCTCTCTTTTTATGTCAAGTAAGATCAAAATCGATCTTTGGCAGAGATATAGCCCACGATGGAGTCATAAAGAAAGGGGTATTCACAATACTGTCAAGGCTGATACCTGCCTCAGACATAAGGGGTTGTATGCGAAATTTGGTTTCATCCACAACTGGAAGGCGGTTGCCATCCAAGACAAGTTCTGGATCTGGATGTAAACCTTGTTTTGTTAAGTTTACCACTCTTTTAACTCCTAACAGTTTCTACAGTTACACCAATGACTGCAATTATAATACACTGATCTCAAGTACACAGATACTTACTAGCTCAGGTTTATTGAGGGGTTTAGGTTTTTTATTAGAAAACAACTTCTTGGGGCTAAGTTTTCTTTTATTGCCAGGTCGACCTTTAGGAACTTTAAATAATGGACTAGATTTTCTAGTCTTTCCTGGTGAACAATGTTTAGTAGGTGACTGCAGATGAGTGACAACTGTCTGATGGTTAGATTGTTGTTTGTAAGCAAATTGAAGTTCTTCTTGTAATTCTCTAGGTAAAGCATTCAGACAATCTAAATCAATCTGAAATCAACAGTCATTTATATTTCACTTACTTGTGCAGTTATTATCTCATATGATTATTTCCTCTGACGGTCCTGTATTAATATGCCAAATGTAACATAATCAAAGCCATATTGTTCTTATCCTGGTTTATCATTTTATTTAATAGTTAGAAAATTTGATGAAGAACTTAATTGGATTTCCTGAAAATCTGAGTAATACTATAGAGTCAATGTAGACTGGTCTAGAGTCCTTTAATAATATTAACTGGTTGTGTTTTATCTTTCTCAGTCAGGTTTTGTCTTTTATTCATAGCCTGGATTGGAGTAATAGAAAACAATTCCTGGTCAAAGCTTTAGACAACTGATTGACAAGCTGTGTGTGTCCTGTCCATGAACAGCTTGTCAATTATGTGAAGCTTCATGATGTGACATACTGTTGAAAGAGACAATTTCTTTAGCAACCACTCGCAATTAACAATGGGGGAAAAGAATAATCTTGAGATGATCTCAATGATAAGAATCCATTGCAAAGAAATATTAACTGTTTACAATTTAGGACCAATGTGATAAGGGCGAGTCCAAAGATTCTTGGATTCCTTAGAATTTGTTCTTGTCGGCACTATTACAAAATGTCTTGTTATTTTGCTCTACTTGCTATCAGCTAAGACAATTTATGACATAAAAAGTGTCATCTAAATATATTTCGAAATATAAATGAAGAAAGTTTATGTTTACCTGGGAAGGTGATGGTAAAGCAACTATAGGACTATCATCTTCAGACAATTTATGACATAAAAAATGTCATCTAAATATATTTCGAAATATAAATGAAGAAAGTTTATGTTTACCTGGGAAGGTGATGGTAAAGCAACTATAGGACTATCATCTTCAAGTGATCTACTTGTTATTATAGACAGGTCAGAGGTCATACTACCTGGCCAGTGAGAACAACAAGCTTCCTGACTATTGTGTATTGTTGTTATGGTGTCAGTGTTACATTTAGTCTTACGAGAACTCATCTCTTTTTCTATCTGTTCTCGAATATCTGATGGTAATTCATTTAAAACCTCAGGATCAACCTTATATAAATAACAATGTGACTAATAAGACTTAACTAAACTGAATTATGTGGGATTTTTCCCTTATGTTATTATATTGGTACTAATGCAAAATCCAGATTTGCTTATGGTTAGAAACACAGTCAATTATCTGTCAAATAAATAGCAACTGTGAAAAAAGATATTGACCTTTGAAGAAGGGGATAGTAATCAATTTTAGCACATCCGCAAGAGGACCACACAAAAAATGATAAACCTGGGGGTCAGCAATTTTTAATTATATCTGCCGTATCTCGAACAATTTTTTGCTAAAATTTCAAAACGCTCTTACTCTGAATGTTGTGACCCTAAAATTTTGATATTGGTCAGGTATGATAGGCCAAGTGGTGGCCTTAAAATCCTGCAGTCTTTTGGGAATTACTGGATCATGTGTAATTTTCTGTGAATTATCTTTAAGTGGTCATTTTGCGTATGTTGAAAAAGCATGTATGCATGTAGCTACTTCTTGGCGGGTCTGACCTAGAACCGCTGGGTGCGATTATGAAGGGCATTCGGCCAGGGCTCACACTGTTGATCGCCAAAGTCGCAATTTGCAATAAAAATATGAAAGTGGTGATTAAAATTTGATTTTGGCGATAATTTTGACAAAATTTATTAAAACTCAGTCAAAAGTTTCATGTTCCTTTATGAGTCATTCTATATTGTCTTATTCATTAGACAATAACAAATGGCTTTATTCTTTTACTAGTCAGTTTAAAGGGACAATACCATTCTATCTGGCTTGACAGCTCCAGAAAATAAATAATAGCCTTATTCTAAGTTCTAGATGTTTAAGTGTCCTACCTGTTGTCTAAATTATCCATTACATCCTATTTTACTTGTTTAGAGGGTTCGAAACTATTTTTAAAATCCAAGTCACATTTGAAAAGGTTTACGTTAGGCTTTTCAATTCATTTAGTTGAATTTTTCCAATTTCTTTTAAATTAGGTGTGTGAAGATGAAATTTGTATCATCAATTAATTGGAATATTGTAAAATAGTACAATTTGTTGACCAGAATAAAGATTGGGACATATTATTCAGTTTCAACAAGAGTGGTATTGGGCCTTTAATAGCAATTCAATATTAAATTAACCTGTGATGGTGAAGGGAAATAATCTATTGGTGAATCATGATTAATACTGGTAGAAGTAGATACAAGTGACTTGGCGTCTGGTGTATTAAAACTAGGTAATGTAGGTAAAGGTGGTAAAAAACCCTTTGCTGTTTTACGTCTGTAATAGACAACACAGAATAACTGCACAACAAAACATAAATAGGACAAATGACACAGGAATACAGTAGAGTTTCAAAGTTAACAAGTCAGTAATAACTTACTTAACTGAATTTGATCTGGCTGATTAAATTAATTTACCACCATTAAATGATCAAGCATTAGGCTAACCTTGTAATTGAGATAAAGTTCACGTTGGCTTTATACAGAAATAAAGACCACATTTCAACCTTTACTTTTGTTGCATTGAAATAAGTAAAATTAGTCTTCTAGCAATATTAAAAGTCTATTCATCTGTCCAAATTTTTAGTCTATCACAATGAATAAAAGGTACCATTATTAATTTACCTAGCTAATTCATCAACCAATGTGTAACCACTCATTAATGTTACTCTATGTTTACTAACTATGGACTGTGAAGATGTATTTCTCTCGTTTCGTTCTTCATCATCAACATGAAAATCTTTAAAAGTATTAATATCTATTGAAGGTGGACTCTTCACTTTGGTAACTTTTGAATCCTTCACCGCATTTATATTATTTTTGAGCTGGTTTGAAGCAGATTGTGGTTTATCAGTAACAGTTGATTCAATTGTGTGATGCATTATTGTTTCAGTGTTTGTTTTAGCAACAGTAAAGTTTAGAATACTTTGATTGCCTTTTTCGTTTTTATTATGTGTGGTTCCAGCTTTCATCTCAAGCCTCTGTATCTGTATTCCCATCTACATCAATAGAGAAATACACACAATATGAAATCACTGAAAACTATCTGTGCTGAACATGTGAGTCATTAAATTTATATTATACACTATAAACCTCAGAATGCCTCGTTCGGCATTTCTGTCCAAACGAGGTAAAAAAAAAAATGCCTTGTTGTCTGCAGTTCCAAAAAAAGTTTTTTTTTAAATTGCCCTGTTTTTGAAACGAGGTGTTTTGTTCAGAACGAGGCTTGGTAAAAATGCCTCGTTTACTAAACGTGTTTTTTTTTCAAGATAGTTATTAGCCGTATTTGCTATCAGCGAATTTGTAAAAGTTAAAATTTATGTTATATTAATTTAATACGAAAATAAACCAGTCCAAACTATGATATTATAATCAGAGAAATAGACAAGACAAGAATACACGCCATAGGTGAAGGAGTAAAACTACTGCAGATTCACAGGGTTCTATTTCACGAAATTTTAACTAAGATAAGATCCCAATTTCAGTAATTTGATTGGATAATATTAGATTGATTTTAGTGCTTAGCCAATCAAAATTGAAGTATCTACTAAAATTGGATTTTATCTTAAGTTAAAATTTCGTGAAACAGGGCCCAGATACATAACTTGATTGATTTATTGCTCCAATTATATATAGGTGTTAAGTAACAACTGGGGTGTTGTGAAAGCTAAATTGGGGTTGTAAATTAATCAAGGTACAGGTGGCTGTGTGTTTGCGCCTCCACCTGACTGATATCACAGACAACAAATTAGTGTTTATCTGATCTAAATACAACAAATAATCCATTGTTATTAATCGAAAAAGCATTAAATTTCATCACATATTTCCAATACGCCAGTTTATTTTTTATATTTATTGTAAAAAAATAATTTGACCAAGGCATTGACACATTGCACAAAATATTATTGGAGCAAAGTTATTTAAATGCACACCGATAAATTTGTCAGCTTATACCAATTGTCAATTAAATGGGAAATAAAGCACACCTCATACATTAAAATTTAATTAAAACGTTTAATTAAAACATTAACACATATGGATATTAATAAGGCGAAAATAATTTATGGTATGGCATGTATTCTTGTTTTGTCTATTTCTCTGATAATAATATCATGATTTGGACTAGTTTTTATTTTCGTATTCAATAACATAAATTTTAATTTTTACAAATTCGCTGATAGCAAATACTGCAAATAACTATCTTGAAACAACCAAGTTTAGTAGACGAGACATTTTACCCAGCCTCATTCTGAACAAAATACCTCATTCCAAAGACAGGGCAATTTAAAAAGCCTCGTTTTGGAACTACAGACAACGAGGCATTTTTTTTTACCTCGTTTTGGACAGAAATGCCGAACGCATATTCCTGAAGCAATGGCCCGAGAAATCCCTCTCTGGCCATTGCTGGAATAGCGTCTGTTTCTTGAACTTATGCGGGAGTGTGTCTATTCTTTCCGTTCAATGAAAGCTATCACTTAAGTACAGCAACATGACAGTCCTTCGTTTAATCTGGTCTTCCCTAAAACTTTGGACAGTGATTTAAGGTATTAAAAACGGTGAAAGTATGTTCGTTTCCAAACAGTATTGTTTACATTTCATTCAACTTTGGAGCCTCGTTTGTCACGCAATTAGTTTTACTGCAGTATTCTGCTATGCACAGGTTAATTAGGCATAATAAAATTGTGAGCCATGACGTAACATTATGTAAACATATTTGGTCCAATATTGGCACTCGTTTTAAATGTAAAGCTTTTGTAGGGCAGCTAGTGATTGGCTGGTAGACAGACTACTGACCAATCAAAATCTAAAACAACAATATCCACTCATAATAGCAGTGTGTAGTGGGATTACCTCTAATCAAACGAAACACTGCGTGGAGATATTTTTACATCTAAGAATTTGTGTGAAAATTTGTGGATATTCTTGAGTATGTGTCACAACTGTCTTACAAGAGATTATCAAAGTAATCAACAAGGACCTAATTGATAATTGATTGGTGATTGCTTGTTAATCTTTTGTGGCCTCACACCCCCGAATGAAAGTCCAATTATACAGTGTTGATTCAGTGGAAATCTTGGGATGGAATGGCTGATTGATGTCGTAATTCGGAATATTAAGAGTACGGATTACCCAGAGATTTTTTGGTTGAAGTAATCAGGAAATAAATCGGGACATGAAAATGATGTCAGATTTCACAGAGTATCAGAGCAATCATAGGTTGGATGTGACAGACTTTATCATGATATTTTTAATGGGATTACTTCTTCCATTTAAAGCTGTTTGTAATTTTCAAATTAATTCCATGCAATTTTAAAAAGGGCAATGTGCACAAAATAATTATAAAATGTTTAGTGCAAATACTCTTCATAACAACTTGCGAATAAAGTGCAAATATCGCATGAAAAAGATCAAGATACATGGTTTTCCTTGCTTCAACTATAAAATGTACAACATATTCACTGAGAAAGTCAACATGTTCTTGAAAGATATTACATACCCAGCAGTTTGAAATTTTTTTTTACAATGGATAACTTACCCCTCTAAGATCTTGTATATTGATTTTCATTGCATGAAGCATTCTAATACATTCCTTACTTATACATGTGGCATCATCTGTTGCTAATGGTACAGTTATAGATTTAGATACATTATTACATATACCATGTCCTGTAATAAATAATTATACTAAAGACGTAAAGATAATGGTACAGTTACGGATTTAGATATTTTATTCCATTATACCTTGGCTGGTATAATAATCAATGATATATTATTACCCATACCATGACCTGCAATAAAGAGTTACCATTTATAACTTTAGATATTTTATTCCATTATACCTTGGCTGGTATATATAATACTATTCAAAAAAAGTAAGGGATATTTGATTTTTAAGTGTTATTAAAGTCACCTAATGAAACTGACAAAGAAACAAATGACAAAATGAAATGAAGTTCACATTCATCGATTTATTCCAAATGATCGTTAGACTAAGTAAGGCACAGACTGACCATTATTATAAGGGTAAAATGATACTCGGGGTCAAACAGCAAAGTTACCACAGCATCACAACAAAGTCAGTAACGGGTAAATCCTCCTCTGTTTGCCAAACAAGCATTGATCCGACGTGGCATACTCCTAATGAGACGTCTAAGGTCATTTTGGTCCAGATTGTCCCATTCCTGTAGCAACGCAGCAGCAAGTTCTTGGACATTGGCAGGACGTTGTTGACGTTGACGTAACCTCTGTCCAAGCATGTCCCAGACATGCTCGATGGGGGAGAGGTCGGGACTCAGTGCTGGCCAAGGTAATGTGGTGATGTTCTGTTGTTGGAGGTAACCTGTAACGATCCTGGCCCTGTGACATCTTGCGTTGTCATCCTGGAAGATGAAACGGCGGCCATGACTTTGTGCAAACGGCACAACATGGACTGCCAAGATGTTGTCCCGGTAGTACTGGCCTGTAACACGCCCTGCAACAACATGTAAAGCCGTTCTTCCAGCAACAGTGATGCCTCCCACACCATAACAGAACCATCCCCAAATCGATCATGTCTGATGACGTTAACGTCTTGGAAGTGCTCGTTTCGACGACGCCACACCCTCCTACGTCTGTCCAAAAAATCAACAGTGAACCTTGATTCATCTGAAAACATCACATTGCTCCAGCGTCGATTATCCCAGTGTTGACGATCCCTACACCAACGATGTCTTGCCTGAATGTGATGTTCTCTCAAACAAGGGATCACGCGAGGACGTCGGGCGCGAAGGTGACCCCTATGCAGTCGATTCCGAATCGTCTGGCCACTCACTCTCACACCAGTGTCTGTTTGAAGACGAGCGCTGATCTGATTTGCTGTGATGACACGAATTCTCAAGACAAGGTACGGATAAATCGATCCTGGGCTTGAGTTGTCGCACTTGGTCGACCTGAGCGTGGTCTGTCCTGTACAGATTGTGTATCACGGTATCTGGACCATAGCCTGCTTATGACAGACTGAGAAACATTCATCGTCCGCGCCACAACCGCCTGTGTTGTGCCGATCTGTAGCATGCCAAGGGCACGTAACCTTTCATTTTGGGTAAGCCGACGCATATCAAAATTTGTTTTCTGGTCACTAAAACAATTAAACTGATGTTTCCACCCTGGAATTCAATGCCACAATGACTGTAACATTCAAAGTCAGAGTCGTGCAAATCTTGGGTTGGACCCCCATGATGATCCCAAGCATCACCTGCATTCCATGCGGTAGCTATTGGTGCGTTTTGGCGTCACATGTAACTGGAAATGTTTCTTCTGTTAGGTTCTATAGTGACTTTTTTCGTAGTCATTTGCATATTTCAATATTATGCCCCCAAAATCAAATATCCCCTACTTTTTTTGAATAGTATATAATAATCAATGATATATCATTACACATACCATGACCTGCAATAAAGAGTTATAATTTATAACTTCAATTTTACATATCAACATATGAAATTTAGTATACTATTTTCTCAAATCTGTACAACTTTTGTGGAAATTAATATCACAGTGTATTTGGGGATCACATGGCTAAGTGGGTAAGATGCTGGCTCGCTAGCCTGGAGGTCAGGTGTTCGATCCCAACATTGGCCAAGAAAGTTCATTTAGATTTTCCAGCAGTGATGCAGAACGTAGGACAGCTGTCTAGTTATTTGGATGGGATGAAAAACCAAGATCCTGTGTACACATTGGCAGCACGTAAAAGATCCCTTGGCAGTTGAAATTCAATATAGAGTAGACCATAGCGCCGGTGCATGGGTAAAATTTCCCTCATAGCACACTGTATGGTGTATGCCAGTCTTCCATTAGCCCAGGTTAGGTGCAGAACAGTAGGATGTTAAACCCCATTTTAATAAATTATTTTTTTCCTATTTATGTAATTGAGTAACAATGCAACTGAATTAGAAATGTAGTTACCCATAAATTTAGCTGTTTCTTTAGGAGCATCACCTTTTCTCACTTTAACTTTCAATGTTATAACTTTTCCTTTTAATTTTACTTTCACAAGTCGATTATGAACTTCCTCGGATAAATCAAATATAAATTTAACACATTCATGTTCCTAATATAAAAGAAAAATCCATCAATTGATATGATGTGTAAAATGATTTTAACCATGGTGTATAGCTTGAATAGCTTATTTCTTAGTTACCATATAGTCAGTTTAATTCATATTCAAGAATAAAGAAAATTCAGGATAAAATCCATATTTATTTATTTATTTTCAAATTCAAATCTTAATGGAATGGCTTGAAATATGTAGTAAAAACAGAATAAAGAAACAAAAGACATTTCATAAAAGTTTTTACACTTTTTTAGACATGTATTTTTTCTGTTTTATCTGTAATAGAAGCCATATTGGACCATTTCTTAAACTGTGTACAGAACTTCAGGGTTGATGTGTGCGAGATAGTGTTAATTTATGACACATGATTTGGATGAAAGTAATTTCAAACTCTGACTTTAATTCCAAATTTAAAACATTACACTTTAGGCTTTTATTTATCCATGTAATCCTTATCCAGTGTATCCCCACACCAGTCATAGTTAATCTATAATAATGAATATATACAATCAACAGGTATCATGTTGAATTGTTCAACAAGCCAACAGTGAGGCTGATCCCCCCCCCCCCAAATCAGAAAAGTATGAGTAATCAAACTAATTATTAATAATACACAATACACTAAGTTTCATCACTCTCTCTATCAGATAGAATCAACCTAATGAACATCATGATCAACTTTAAACATTCTACCGTAATTAAAAGCAGAGTTGTTATGTTCTTGACAATCAAATTACTTATCACTCTGCTTACCCTCTGGCGATAATGTTCATCATCGCACTTAGTCAAGGTATTGATGTGATGAAACTATACACCAAGTTTCATCATTCTCACTTAATTAGAACTGAAGTTATCGTGTTCCAAAGCATCAACCAATCAAATTGCTTATCTCTACTTTACCTTAAGCAAACAAGCCAACAGTGAGGCTGATGTCCCCCGCTAACATAACCAAAATAAATAGATGACACATATTAATTAATCGCACATTTATTTTTTTCAAAGGTATCGAGCAATCAAACTGTAAACGAAGTGTCATCCAAAAGTGTTTTACAAAGAAAAATGCTAAAACCGAGGAGAAAAATGAAAATGTACCCTAGCTAGGGGGACCCAAAAGACAGACAAAAGGGCCCCCACGCTTGACAAAAGGGCCCCTCTGGCCAATGGAAAGGGCCCTTGTGTCCAAGTCAATCGTTTCTATACACTGTTACTGTCGAATCCATTACTGAATGAGAATGCAGTCATTGTATTGGCATAAAAATCATCAATCAAGATGAACCTAAGCTATCTTGTCCCAAAGTATCAACCAATCAAATTGCTTATCTCTGCCTACCCTAAGAAGAAAAAGCTGCTCTTCGAACTGCATCAAGGCATTGACCTAATAAGCATATACACCAAGTTTGGACATTTTAACTCAATTAGAAGGAGAGTTATTGTGTTTCAAAGTCTCAACCAATCAAATTGCGTATCGCTCTGCTTACCCTGAGCAGAAAATGCTCATTATCGAACTTAGTCAAGGTATTACTGTAATGAAAGTATACACCAAGTTTCATCACTCTCACTTCGTTAGAACTAAGGTTATCGTGTCCCAAAGCATCAACCAATCAAATTGCTTATCTCTGCTTACCCTAAGCGGAAAATGCTCATCTTCGAACTCCATCAAGGCATTGACCTAATAAACACATACACCAAGTTTGAACATTCTAGCTCAATTAGGAAGAGAGTTATTGTGTCCCAAAAAGTGTGACGGACAGACGGACAGACAGACAGACAGAAAGACAGAAAGACAGAAAGATAGACAGACGGACGAACCCATTTTAATAGTCCCCCAACTTTCTTTGAAAGGCGGGGGACAAAAATGCTCATCTTCGAACTCCATCAAGGCATCGACCTAATAAACACCTAGGCCAAGTTTGAAAATTCTAGCTCAATTAGGAGAAGAGTTATTGTGTCCCAAAGTCTCGACCAATCAAATTGCTTATCGCTCTGCTTACCCTCAGCAGAAAATGTTCATTATCGAATTTAGTTAAGGTATTGATGTGATGAAGCTATACACCAAGTTTTATCACTATCACTTAATTAGAACTAAAGGTATCGCGTCACAAAGCATATACCATTAAGCAAAAAAATGTTCATTTTAATAGTCTCCCACTTTCTTCGAGAGGCAAGGGACAAAAACAAACTTCCTAAAGAAAGAGTTTATACCTTTTGAAAACGTATACCATAATTTATTTCAGCAGAAACTGATTTCCTCTCTTTTTCCATTTTGATTGGTCGTTCATCTTGACCTCTGCATGATTTGTATAAGGATTGACCTGTTTTAGGACCGAATTCTTTCTGTAAAGTGTCTAATGATATATTCTGTAGATCAGCACAGGTTGTTACATTCAAGTTCAATAACTTCCTGTTCATTGACCAACCAACACCTTCAAACCAACATAAATAGCAGTAGATTCTTTCATACAAGATCATGTGTGAATTCACTAATAAACAAGGACTAAAATCTAAGCTGAAATTATCTATAGGCCATTGAAAAAACTACATCCGTAAAATATTGTGGTTATTTCTTTTGATAATGAGAGTTAAATGCTAATATCCTAAAAGAAATTGATACAAAGTTCCTAAACTGAAGTCGGTAATGCAATTTATTGGATTCAATCTGATTAAAATACAGATCTATATTTCGTTTTGTTTGTTTTATATTTTTGAAGTACTACACTACTTTGACTAGTTGTACTGGGTGGTCGTGTCAAGGGTCATACAAGCAGCTTTTGACCCTATGATTTCAGACATTGATTAATCAATCAGTGCTGATGTTTCAAGTGGTTTATCCACAGTTCCCTGCAGAGCACACCAAGAACTCGCTGTAACAGACTTTTGGACGGATAGGGGCGAAGTCAATAATACGTTCACATGAAAATATGGGCATATCAATTCAAAATAGATTTACAATTGAGTCTCTGACTATTGATAGTAAATTTGAGTATTTGACTTATGCGGTAAAAAATGACATGTCTGCCAATAGTACACACACTGCATCATATTCAATAGAGATATTAACAGATATTACTATTAGATACTTTACCAGGTATTTCTCTAGCAGCCTGTGATTTAATAAACTCTGTAACATCATTATTTTGTAGATAAAACTGTCCATTCGGTTTAGCTTTACGTGTAGCAAACTTAGCTAATAGTATGTTAGAGGCTATAAGAAAGATGAACATATTTATGTAATTATGTAATGAGTAGATTGAATGTATTCTCAAGGAGGAGCCACCATGACTCAGTGGAAAGGTGCTGGCTCACTGAAAAGGAGGTCGATCTTCGAGTTGGTGAAGAAAGCATCAAGATTTTCTTGAGTCGTTTCCCCTTGTCAGTGGTGCAGATGGAATAAAAAGCCAAGTGATGCATATAATATAACCTTGATAGATGGAATTTTATTGTTGTCTGGGCAAAATTTCCCAGTTAGTGTAGAAGTAGAAAAGAAGGATATTAATCCCCTTTCATTCAGTCATCTTCAAGGTTCCACAGTTTCACCCATTTTTGCATCAAGCTCTGACTGAAAGTATATTATTTACATCAAAATATCTTACCTAGTCCTGCTGAAGCACAACATCCAGTTTTGTTATAAATGTCTTGTCTTAAGACAGTTGCAAACTCTAATGGTGTGGCTCCAGTATCGGCAAATAAATCTGTACAATCAACTAACATTTCATCACAACTTACAGCTTGTATATCATGTGTGTAGCTTGAAATATACAAACATTTCATTACAACGAACTTATAGCTTATATATTATGCAGATGAGAGGCCAAATAAAATTCGAACAATACAATGTACATCCAAAATGATTCCATATTCGTAATCTACGCAAACATTTACTCTAAATTGAAATGTTTGAGGAGTATAGGTCATTTAGAAGTTATTTCAAAATCAACGTGAAAAGTCAACAATTTTTATACGCCCACATTGAAATGTGGTCGTATATTGTCGTCGCCCCCGTCCGTCGTCCACAATTGCTTGTGGACGCTCTAGAGGCTAAAGTTAATATCCGATTGACTTTAAATTTATACACAGTGTTTAAAGTCATGAAATGAAGAAGCCTAATGTTTTTCAGCAATTTCCGATAATAACTACCAGAGTTATGGCCCTTGATCACTTCAAAAAGTCTTGTGGACGCTCTAGAGGCCAAAGTTAATATCCGATTGGCTTTAAATTTATACACAGTGTTTAAGGTCATCAGATGAAGAAGCCTATTGATTTTCAGCAATTTCCAATAATTAGTGACAGAGTTATGGCCCTTGATCACTTCAAAAAATCTTGTGGACACTCTAAAAGCCAAAGTTAATATCCGATTGACTTTAAATTTATACACAGTGTTTAAGGTCATAAGACGAAGAAGCCTTTTGATTTTCAGCGATTTCTGATAATTAATGCCAGAGTTATGGCCCTTGATCACTTCAAAAAATCTTGTGGACGCTCTAAAAGCCAAAGTTAATATCCGATTGACTTAAAATATATACACAATGTTTAAGGTCATAAGATGAAGGAGCCTATTGATTTCTCAGCAATTTCCGATAATTAGTGCCAGAGTTATGGCCCTTGATCAAATCAAAAATCCTGTGGACGCTCTAGAGGCCAAAGTTAATATCCGATTGACCTTAAATTTACAGACACTGTTTAAGGTCATGAGACGAAGAAGCCTACTGATTTTCATCGATTTCAAATAATTACTTCCAGAGTTATCTCCCTTGATCACTTCAAAAAACCTTGTGTGTTTAAGGTCATCAGATGAAGAAGCCTATTGATTTTCAGCGATTTCCAATAATTAGTGCCAGAGTTATGGCCCTTGATCACTTCAAAAAAAATCTTGTGGACGCTCTAAAAGCCATAGTTAATATCCGATTGACTTTAAATTTATACTGTTTAAGGTCATCAGACAAAGAAGCCTATTGATTTTCAGCGATTTCCGATAATTTGTGCCAGAGTTATGGCCCTTGATCACTTCAAAAAATCTTGTAGACGCTCTAAAAGCCAAAGTTATTATCCGATTGACTTTAAATTTATACACAGTGTTTAAGGTCATAAGACGAAGAATCCTATTGATTTCTCAGCAATTTCCGATAATTAGTGCCAGAGTTATGGCCCTTGATCACATCAAAAATCTTGTGGACGCTCTAAAAGCCATAGTTAATATCCGATTGACTTTAAATTTATACTGTTTAAGGTCATCAGACAAAGAAGCCTATTGATTTTCAGCGATTTCCGATAATTTGTGCCAGAGTTATGGCCCTTGATCACTTCAAAAAATCTTGTAGACGCTCTAAAAGCCAAAGTTATTATCCGATTGACTTTAAATTTATACACAGTGTTTAAGGTCATAAGACGAAGAATCCTATTGATTTCTCAGCAATTTCCGATAATTAGTGCCAGAGTTATGGCCCTTGATCACATCAAAAATACTGTAGTTTGATTTTCAATGAATTTTGATAACTGAACAGCTAAATCCATGATGTTAAATGTTTCCTATACTAATTGTTAGCGTGGGGCAAAACTTTATAAAAAGCAAACAAATTCTAATGATTTTCAGATGTTTCATTACCAAAGAAAGTAAAAATATGTGACAACCCTTGTTGACTGCCCGGACGATTTAGCTGCTGTGGGCGTATGTTTTGTTGCCTGGCAACCTACCTTTATAATAGCCATTGAAACTTCATCACCGCACAGATTTCAAGTGCCAATTAAAAATATAAGCAACCAAATACACAAGATGGACTTTAATGTATGTTATAGTAGGGTAATTGAAGTTTCATAATCCAACTTTTTCAGAGTTTTAATCACTGTCCCACATGGATAAAATTGAAGTTGAAAATGGGTATATTTTGTACATTTTCAGTGTACATGGAGTAGTATATATCCCATCAACTTAGAATCTTTTGTAAAATGATAAAAGACATAATGACATTAACTACGCCAATTTTGGAGGTTGTGTATGTAATAGTGCCTTTGCCAGTGGCTGTGGAAATCCTGAAAAAGAAATTGAATAGTTCATTTGTTCCACATTTTGCCACCTGGTGGCATGAACTGTGTGAAACGAACATTGAGTGGGATGCTAAATTCATAATTTACACCAAAAGTTGTCTCTGATTACAAAGTTAGAGAGTTCTACTACTATTAGAAATTCGAGTTTCAAGCATACGAAAACCTGCAAAAAATTACTGAATTTACGATCAGTTTCAGTACCCCAATTTCAAATGGCCATATCTCAGCGAATTTTTGGTCTAGAGACGTACAATTTTGGATTGGTTAACTTAAAGGAGCTAGATCGCTAATATTTGGGACCTAGAAATTGACACAAATGGGTTGCAACACATATAATGATGCATGGCTCAAATTCGCCTGTCTACTTGTCGCCGACAGGCAAATTTTTCATCCGACAGGTAGCAAATGCGACAGGTGGACTAAATTTTACTTGATGTTCAGTAAATTGACCACAATACTCACGCCCATGTCACGTACATTTAATTATTGGTTTCTAAATGCATAAATTCAGCATGGAAATACCGCTAAAAGCCGCCATTTGCATTCGTTCTGTCGCAGGCTATAGTTACTCACACAGTTTGGAAGAAGACAATTTTATAACAATGAATTTCACACCATCTATGCTTATTTTCATCTGATTGAAACCTTTTTTTTTAGAATTATGGGTTATTATATCTAAATAAATTGAAACATCACCTGAAATAATTCTACCATAACGACACCACAGTAAATAATAAAATGTGACTGGAATGGAAATGCACAAAGCTCGATTGTTGCACTTCATGTATTTAATCAAATAAAAAGTTTAAAACAATTTCCATAAAAATAAAGGTTATGAATAATTGATAAGAGAATTTGAAAAAATCAAATAATCAGGTCGGAAAAATATCTCATATAAAAATGCAACTTGTAGCGTAGAGACAAGCCAGTCCCAATATGTGAGAATGTAATACGGTGCCATGCAAAGGTGTGATTTTCGTTTTTATATTCAATTTAATACGGACATTTTAAAATTTGAATTCTCCACCTCAACGGTGAAGTATTCGCTTTCGTACGGAAGTGTGGTACCATGATACTTTTGCAGAATTCACGTGCATATGGATGATAGAATTGTACAAATCTATGAGTCGCCGAGTCAAAGCTGATCGCCGATTTTTAAGAATTTTTAGGCATTCCGATGTCGAAGAAATAAAAAGGTATTTATATGAAGCAATGTACGTCAAGACCTCAACAAACGTGTGTGTAAACCTACATGTATCGATATGTGTGATATGATTAGTCTTTGAGTTTGATAATTGAGAGTGACAGGTTATTTACTGAGGCTACAGGTATGATGAAAAGCTACGTTTCGAGGCCTGTAATGTAAATATGAATGTTTCCGTATTTACGCTATTTTAAATCAGTTATGTTAGGCGAAATACGCCAGAAATCTCAATCGAATGGAAATATTTAGCGTCTGGTTAATCAAGGCTAGTTAAAAATTTCACCCGCTTCGTTCGCGGCTCATAGTGGATCAATTTGACTGAATATAGTTTTTAACATAGTGACAACTACCAACTCTTTATCTTGTCTCCCATAATGTATCTTTAAGTCCATATACTATAACATATACTTTTTTAGAAATTTTTTGGAGGGGGTTATGTTCCCAACTTTCTGAAATTTAGTCCATTTGACAAGGAATGACCCTATTGTTTACCTAGCTACTGTGTCATATAATTGTTTAGAAATTTTTTGATATTTCTCAAAGTTATAGGGAATGGTGTTTAGTTCAGGACACAATTGCTTAGCTGGACCCATAAACATTCCATTTTTCACACCAGCCTGAAAAATAAGACATTGAAATTATCTATCATATTATCCATGAATAGAAGATATAGTGACCAATAAGGACAACAAAAGTTTGATGACCATTAGCAAGCCGCACTAAATAAAAAAAAAGAAGCATTAAAGTCCAAAACTGCATAAGTTTAAGATCCTACTCAATCAAAAATATCTTAAAAGTATACAACTCATGAATTATTTCAAAACTGTGGAAAATTGTATCGGTAATTGTTACAAAAAAATTAAACTGAAGTCAAATATACCTTTCTAGCTTCATAGCTACATGATGCTATTTCAGCAAATGATTGAAATTTGTCAAATTTCCTTAAATCTGGTGGAATATCATTATCCTCATCTTCAACTGTGTCTGATGTAGTATTTGTTTTTCTAAGATCTGCTCTTTTTAAATGATAGTATTTCATTTCATAATCTGGATCAGACCCTTGGGTTGGTGCTGTTCTACCTTTATTCTTAGAATGGGTTACAGCCACTGGTTTACCTGTTACAGAGGTAATAAAATAAAACAAACAAGCCATAGTACATGATTACAGCACTAACCAGTGGCTGCCAGGCAGGACACGCCCACATTTTCAAGAGATGGATAGAGAACAAGCTAAAATGAAAGTGATTTTTCCTACAATCAAGGGCCATAATTCATGAAGTTACAATTCGATATGCGCTAATATCGAAAGGAACCAAGATCTTTTGAGTTTAAAACATGCATGTAAAGTTTCATCAAAATCGGATTAAAATTGTGACCTATACAATACAGGATCCACAACTTTGATATATCATTTTTACACTATTCGCGTACATCGGTGGCCATTTTGTCTGACAGTTTTGGTCTGATTTTCAAGAACTTTGAACTCATTATCAAACAATTTTTTTCAATCGGATAATAATTGTGACCCACAGAGGAACCACAAGCTAACATAGGCGATTTTGGTCCGATTTTCATGAAATTCGAACTCAACATTCATTATGGTGTAACGATGATACAATCAAACATTTTTGTTAAATCGGATAATAATTGTAACCTCCAGAGGGATCACAAGCTAAAAAACAGATAGGTTGCCAGGTAACGAAACATACGCCCACAGCACCTAAATTGTCCGGGCAGTCAACAAGAGTTGTCGCATATTTTTACTTTTTTTCAGCAATGAAACATTTATAATACACTAAAATCTGAATAAGAGTAACAAATCCTAAAAGTGCACATATAATGGACCTGAAAATTTTTCGATATGGATAGCCCATTGTTATACTTTATTCACTTTACCGCAAGTTCACACTTATTTGACTGAAATTAATTCAGCTATCTTCACTCAAAGTCGTAAAAATAGACCTCCCGTAAAAACGACTTTGACAAATATCAAAAACATTCTTAATCCCCTCAAGACGCCTGACTGATTCCTTAATCCCCCTAATTAAATATAACAGTTGACTACGAAATAATTTGTTTTGTAATTTAGATTGTTTTATAATGTCCCACCCTCCCTGCTCACGACAGCAATTTTAATACTGTGTTTTAAAGTGACATTTTGATAGAGTGCCCCTACCATCCTGTGCAGTCCAAAAGACTCGAGATACATTTTCGTCAGAAGACTATTGTGGTTCTAATTCCTCGAGAGCGCAGCTCGGCCGTGAAGCCACGCATCGGTCGTCTTGAGGAACGGCCGCCCTAATCGTCTCTTTCGCAGCTTCTCTCTCCAACTCCAAGACGGGCACTCGGTCGACCCAGGGAATTCCCACCGAGACTCGGCCGCGAGGTCACGCATCGGCCGTCTCGAGGAACGGCAGCCCAGTATGTGTGGTGCCTGTGATGTCACCAGCCAATCAACCGGATTAAGGTTGTAATTGAAAATTTGAAAACCGTTTTTGGCTCTCAGATACTTAATCCTTAATAACTGAATTAATTTTAATCAGATTAGTTTGAACTTGTCGTAAAATGGATTTATCTACACGTACGGAGAAAATTTTTGGGCCATTATCTGTGGTCTTTAATTTAAGTAATTATCATAAAATCATTAGAATTTGTTTGGTTTTTATACAGTTCTGCCCCATGTGTGACCTGTCATTGATACATTGTTTCCAATTTGTGTTTCCATAGACTAAGATAGCAATCTGCTTCCATAGTAATTGTTCAATTCACTCGTTGTTCAATTCACTCGGATTTAATTAAGTACATGTAACATATTCTGGATAGTCAATTATTTAGTAAAGTTGTATTATGATTTAGTCAGGTTTACATGCATGTTATATTATAACTATGTCCATTTAAATTTCGCGCATTGTAAAGTATACGGTGTCACGTGACCATTTTATCCAATGAGCATTTGTTAGTAGGGAAGCTCAACTACAGTTGGGTCTGAAGAGCTTGAGGGTGGTACGCCATATTTCAACCTCGAAGCTAATTTTACGATCTTATTTTCATGTTGTTACAATCGGTGGTTTATTATTTGATAAAGTAAGACGATGCATTATATACCGTGAAACGTGTATGTCAATAACTCGTTTCCATATTTTTATATATATATATATATATATATACTATTGTAGATTTATAAGACATTCTGTATTATGTATGTTTGAACTCTGGTGAAACACGATAAATTAAAGGGGTAGTGACACATAATGTATTGTTATATTCTTACCACGGATAGGTCAAGTGTGTTCAGGTTATTTACTTGATATGGTGTTGATCGAATGAACATTTCTTTTAAGGGTTCCACTGGATGGTTTTTACCGTAGTTTGGTTGCTTCTGTGTTCCCTTACTTAGGGTAAGAAGTTTACATTAGTCAATTATGGATATGTATAATGTATGTAGATAAAGGAGATAAGTTGTGCATAAATTGTATTGAGTAAATCTGTATATGTTGTATATTTTTATTAAAATAATATATTTGTATTTTTCAGAGATTGTTGTCTCTGTATATTCCTAATAAACTGTTTAGATACTATTGGTGTTTCTTCTGGTTACACATACTAACGTTTAATATTATGAATTTAGCTGTTCAGTTATCAGAATTCATTGAAAATCAATATATACTTGTTTGTCTCAAAACCCTTAACTCTGTCCACAAGATTTTCAAAGTGTTCAAGGGCCATAACTCTGGCAGTAATTATCGAAAATTGCTAGCCTTCTTTGCCTTATGACCTTTAAAACTGTGTATGAATTCAAAGCCAATCGGATATTAACTTCGGCCTCTAGAACATCCATAAAATTTTTTAAGTCATCAAGGGCCATAACTCTTGAAATAATTATCGGAAATCGCTGAAAATCAATAGGCTTCTTCACTGTGTGTAAATTTAAAGTCAAACATATATTGACTTTGGCATCAAGAGTGACCAAGGGTCATACCTCTTGTAGTAATTATCAGAAATCGCATAAAATCAATAGGCTTCTCCATCTTATGACATGACCTTAAACACTGTGTATAAATTTAAAGTCGATCGGATTTTAACTTTGGCATCTAGAGAATTTTTGAAGTGATCAAGGTCCATAACTCTGGAAGTAATTATTTGAAATTGCTGAAAATCAATAAGCTTCTTCAACTCATGGATCATGACTAAAACACTTTGGCCTCTTGAGCGCCCACAAGATTTTTTGCAGTGATCAAGGGCCATAACTGGGGCAGTAATTATCGGAAACTGCTGAAAATCAATAGGATTCTTCTTCTCAGACTACAGTTTAAATTCGGTATTTGTGGCTCTGCATTAAATCTTTTAGAAAGCTATCTTGTGGGTAGAAAACAGTGTATTGTAAATCGTAGTCTGAATCTGTTTTGTCATCTGGGGTTCCCCAGGGTTCTGTTCTTGGACCGATTTTATTTACCCTCTATATGTCACCATTAGGTGATATTGTTAGAAAATATGGTCTTAGCTTTCACTTGTATGCCGATGATACTCAATTATATATTTCATTTAAACCTAATTGTCCATCCTCTTTCAATTTATCAAAACTGCAACTTGAGAACTGTATTAGTGCAATTAGAAAATGGATGTCAAAGATCTTTCTAAAATTAAATGATGATAAAACCGAATATTTGTTATTAGGCACAAGGCATCACTTAAGGAAATTTGCACATGATAACCCCCCTGTTTTAATAGGTAATTGTGATATATTTTCATCTGATTCTGCTCGTAATATTGGCGCAATCTTTTATAGTTTTCTATGGAGTGGAATTTCCCCCATAATTCTAATTCCTAACCTAGTAATGTGTATGCTAAGATGCTTACTTCTATGCATGTAACTTCTTACTAAGAAATGTTAAATTGGCTATTTAAACATGTAAAAATGCTAATTTATTTTACTTATTTCTTATATAGTGCAGTTGGAATTTGTATTTTGTTCTCTTTCCATTATTAGTTTTATTTTTTGTAGTCTGTTTAGTTTCATTAACATTTTGACATTTCACAAATGTTGCGCGGTAAAGCTGTCATAATTCTAAGCCCATTTTGTTAACAGACGGCGCTGTTTACAATTGTATGGTGGCTCATTAGGAACACGTAAAAATGACCTGATAAATAAATAGGCTATTTTATCGTGCATTTTCACAAATAATGCACTATCGATTGTTTTGGCCTATTTGTTTTCTAAAAGAATAATATATAGCAAGAACTCATTACTTCATGAATGAAAGTGAATAAATAATTATGAATCGGTCATGCTTAGTTTAGCTTATCTCTTCCCCTCAAAATTATGAAATGTTATAGCACACAAACAAAGTATTTTAAACCTATATTTTAAGTTTCATTGAAATAGGATAAAAATTGTGACCTGTAGACTGTTCACAAACAATTGTGGACAGACGGACGGACGAACAGGGGCGACGACAATATACGTCCACATGAAAATGTGGGCGTATAAAAAATAGGTTGCCAGGCAACGAAACATACGCCCACACAGCAGCTAAATCGTTCGGGCAGTCAACAAGAGTTGTCACATATTAAGTTATTGTCAGTAAACCATTAGAATTTGTTCCGTTTTTATTAAGTTCTGCCCCATGCTAAATTACCACGTAACGGTGATATAATCAAACAGTTTTTTAAATCAGATAATAATTTTGATGTCCAGAGGGACCACAAGCTAAAAAGGGTGATTTTTCGGACAATCAGGGGCCATTATTCAGTAAGTTACTATCTGATGGACGCAAATATCCAGAGGAACCAAGATCTTTGGATTATCAACATACATGTCAAGTTTCATCAAAATCGGTTCAAAATTGTGACCTCTATAGGGTCCACAAGCTAAAAACATGATTTTCCGTACAATCAAGGACCATAATCCGTGAAGTTTCGATCCGATACATTCCAATATCGAAAGCAGTCGAGATCTTATGGGGATTAACCTATATTTCAAGTTTTGTTCCAAATTGGATAAGAATTGTGACCTGTAGAGAGTCCACAACCTTGGTATAACATATTTTTACACTATTCGCATACAAACGGCGGCCATTTTGTATGTCAATTTTTCACGAAATTCAAACTCAACCTTCATTACCATGTAACGGTGATATAATCAAATGGTTTTTAAAATCCGATAATAATTTTGACCTCCAGAGGGACCACAAGCTGAAAGGGGCGATTTTTCGGACAATCAAGGGCCATAATTCAGGAAGTTACGATCCGATGAGCGCAAATATCGAAAGGAACCAAGATCTTTGGGTTATTAACATAAATGTCCAGTTTCATCAAAATCGGTTCAAAATTGTGACCTCTATAGGGTCCACAAGCTAAAAACATGATTTTTCGTACAATCAGGGGCCATAATCCATGAAGCTCCGATCCGATACATGCCAATATCGAAAGGAACCGAGATCTTATGGGGACAAGGGTCAATATGGGCATGGAAAATTTAGTCTTCACTGGCTACTAAATGCTAAAAATTTACTAGCCAGCACCAAAATTTTAGTAGCCAGAAATTACAATGCTATTAACTGTAGTCTGTAACGTAAATCACTACTAGATATTACGCGTTGTTTTTTTAAATCTTTATCATAATGCTAAATATAAAACAATGCAGAAAAAAGAACACCAGTTTTGATTTAAATAAATTTTAATTTTAATAATATTAAAAATTTTAATGACTTTATCATTTATAATGAATGAAACACAACATACTGAACAGTTTAAAGAAAACAATTAATTAATGTACAAAATGAATATCATCATTAAACTTTGGTTTAGCTGTTAAAACTCTTTTCTTCATTCTTAACCATCTCTTTACAGCACCGTCTGGAACATAAGAGGCTATTTCCGGACCCTCAGTACTGACAAATATTAGGTCTGATAATCTCTGTACTGAAAGTGATGACCTGGTGTCAGACTTAATTCTTTTTTGAGCGGAAAAGCATCGCTCACAATCAGCAGAACTTATTGGAAGGACCATGAGGATTTCAACAAGCATTAACACGTTTTTGAAGTCTGTATTGTATGGTGTTTTAGTTAACATTATAGCCCATACCTCATTATAAGACTTATTTTTAAATTCATTACCTACTAGTAATTTTAATTGTTTCCACTCAAGTAGAATGCAGTCTATTTGACAACCTGCTTTTTCCAAAGAATCATGGAACCAGTCAATTAAAATTTGGATTAGATCAGAACCAAAATATAATAATTCACTGTCTGATGTAGTAGGCCATGAGTCATGATTAAACACTGAGAAAGCCTGAACAACCTTAGCAATGTTGTCATCTTTGTTTGCCCCCAATAAGTTAATAAATCTCTTATCTATCTCTGCTAAAATTAAATCAATAACTGAAGAAAATTTCTCCATAATACAGTTTTTATAATTCACTATCTGATCTTGACTTCCAAATTTAATATCAACACCCTGAAATTTAAGTGTTACAATTCTATTTTCTGAGTTTGTTAAGGTGCTTAACTGTGAATCAACAGAATTGAGCCATTTTTGCAAATATCCCCCTGGCAAAGGACTATTTGAACACTCTTTAAGGGTAAGAGTGCATTCCTTGATTATGTTTATGGCACTAGGTAAAATCATGTCAGGCTTTTGAAAATTGAGACTAATTCTAGACAAAACTCCAAATACATCACAAATAAAATGTGCAAATGTAACAAAGTTAAATTGACACATTTCTTTACAAACAAATTTACCCCTTCCTTGCATCTCTGCTGCTTTACTTGACACACTTAAATGTTCCATGTGAGCGTATATAATGGCAAACTGAGATTCTTGTTTAGAAATGTCTCCTTTTGAATCTAAGAAGATTTTAAGGGCATGATCTATATGAGGAACCCACCTAGTGCCTTTTACTGGTGCTGGTGAATAAACTCTACAATCTAATTCATTTCCTATAACTTTAAGTTCTCTTTTGCTTTTTGGACTGTTTTTGTATGTTTTCCAAATTAAATGAAGAATGTCATTTAAGTTTTGCATTAATGTATTTTTGTTTTTCAAATCCAATAAAGACAATTCCAGCCTGTGTGCCATGCAATGAATATCGATTAGATGACCAACTGAATCCCTTAATTTAGCTACAACCCCTGTGCTTTGCCCTAAATTTACAGATGCACCATCTGCACAAAAACCAATTAACTTTTCTAAATAATTTTCAATTCCAAACTGTGTGAAAGCTTTATTTATGCCCTCTACAAGACCAGAGGCATGGGCATGTTCAATTTCACACAGGGATATCATCCGATTAATTGGCTTGCCACCTTCAATGAACCTTACATATACAACCTCATTTTCTGCCACAGACCTATCAGTTGCACCATCAATCATGATCGATATAAACTTAGCAGATTGAAGTTTTTGAAGAGTAGAGAACTTTAAATCTTGAGAAATGGTGGAAATAAATTCAGCACACTTAACATCATTGTCATAAGTGGCACTTATATCCAAACCATTCTTTTTCTGAAGCATCAGTAGTATTGGAAATTTAGTAAATGCCAGCTCCTCTTTGGCAATTACATAGGCAGTATTGAATTTAATTTTTAATTCTGATTCAGCTTTGAGGGACTGTTTATCTATCCCAGTTTCAAAAGATTGGACAATGGAGTATTTTAAGGGGGGTTCAGAAGATCCACAAATTTTATACCGGCATTTTTCATGTCTTTTACTTTTATTATGACTCGCAATTGATTCTCTTTTAAAACTTGACTTACCAGTCAAAAATTCGGTATTGCCAGCTAGCTCTTGTCCAGCTTTTCGGCAATAATCACAAAACATTACTTGCCGACTTTCATCAAACATGAGCCATGAAAACTCATCCTTCCATGAAGGCATGAATTTTCGTTTTCCCTTTCTAGACACCTGGGTAGTCTGCGCTTCTATGACTACTCCCTGATGATTTCCTATTGTGGAACTCAAAGCACTATACGTAACGATGTCAGTAGTGTCAGTAACAACAAGGTCACTTTGACTTTGACTCGTACTACTACTCGTAGTTGAAGTTGAACTACTGCCACTACCGGCTAGATTTCCGTCAGTAGACTGTGTTAGGGAGGAATCTTCCTTTTTTTTAAAAAAAAGAGCTTAAAAGATTTTGTTTTTTATGCATTTTTTTTAATACAAAAGGGAATAACTTTAATGCTGTATGGGTTAGAAATAATTATGGGTCAACTACATACGTAGTCGGCCATTTTGTATACATTGCCATAAGTTAGAAGTTAGAACGATTTTCGGCACATGGTAAGAAAATATATGAATGTCGTAAATAATGTCGTTAAATTGGAGTTATTTCCCCTAGTAAGTTCCGGTTTTACGAAGCGCTGAATAAACAAATTCAATTTTGTAAAAAAAACATTGTAATTATTTTAAAACGAGAAAAAAACATACAGTCGCCAGCTGGCGACTCAAGTGAAAATTTTAACTAGCCAGAAAATATATTTGGTCGCCATGGCGAGTGTTTTAGTCGCCATGTAGAGCCTTGTATGGGGATAAACCTATATTTCAAGTTTCGTCAAAATCGGATAAGAATTGTGACCTGTAGAGAGTCCACAAACAAATTGTGGACGGACGTCCGGACGGACAGGGACGACGACAATATACGTCCACATGAAAATGTATAAAAACAAAGTCAAAGGTATCACATAACCATCTATTAAAGTATCTAACGTTTCGTAAGTAAAAACCTACTTCTTCAGAGAATATAAGCTACAAAAATGATGCAGTTGAAATACAAGGTTAGTCATGGTAACAAGTGATGTAATAATGTAAATATGACGTCATAACATTGATGACATAATAATTATAAAGGGTGTAAAGTTAAAAAATGTTAGAATTAATTTATAGGCATTTCATTTAAACCATAAGGCCATACAGTATCTAATCTGTGGATCCAAAGTGATTCAGCAATATTAAGTTTAGTTCTATCATTCTGAGGGATTTTATCGAGTACAGTGCAAACATAAGATTCGTGACCGAGTGTATTAAAATGTGGGGCAATGTGGGGCAATGTGGGGGGATTTTCCAATTTTTTAGTTTAATGTTACTTCTATGGCTGTTAAGTCTCGTGCTAAAAGGAGTGATCGTTTGGCCTACATATTGTTTTTTACAAAATTGACAAGTTATACAGTATATTACATAAGAACTGTGGCAATTTAAACAATTAGCTTTAATATAAAATTTTTTTTGGTCTACACTAGTAATATGATTTGTGGTTTCCATAGTTGCACATGCTTTGCATTTCGGTCTGTTACAAGGTTTGCATCCTCTATAAAAATTATTATTAATTACAGGCACTTCTGTTTTTTCCAATCTGTTTACTTCTATCAACTGACCAATGGTCCTGAATTTTTTCTGTGAAATTACAATTTTAGAATTATCCAGTAGTTTAGACATACGGGCGATAGTCTCTAAAATTGAAGTGTCTTGAGCTAAGGTACGTAAATTAGGTTGACGGGGGTCATAGGTAGTTACCCAAGGTATAACTTTCTTAACATTAAAATCTTTAATAGTATATTGTAGTAATTCATTTCTGCTTTTTTGATGGACTTTGTTAAATTCTTTTTTGATGACTTTATTTTTATATCCGCATTGTTTAAGGTAGGTTTCAAATTTAGTTAAATGGTAGCTGGTCCATTCAGGTTTGCTGCAAATACGCTTGATGTGGATGGCTCCACTGTAAATTATTGAATTGAAGATATGATGAGGATGGCAGCTGGATGGTTTAAGGTATTGATGACTGGCTGTTTCTTTGCAGAATAAATTAGTTTCCAGTTTGTTGTTATGATTGATGACTTAAACTTCTAAAGAGAGGCTGGCACTGCCAGGCAGGATACACCCACATTTTCGAGAGATGGACAGAGAACAAGCAATACCGAAAGTGATTTTTCCTACATCTTTAAGTCCAGTATTTCATACTGTATTGGGAGCAGCCATTTAGTTGGTCAGTTCCAGTCTGATATTAATGAAATTCGAAACCGACAATGATTATGGTGTGACGGTACACAACCTAGAAATGTGACTTTTCATCAAAATCAGATAAGAATTGTGACCTGTAGAGAGTCCACAACCATGATAAACCATATTTTTACACTATTCGCGTACAAAAGGCGACCATTTCGTCCGGCAATTTTGGTACGATTTTCACGAAATTAGAACTCAACCTTCCTCATCAAAATCGAATTAAAATTGTGACCTATACAGGGTCCACAACAATGATATATCATTTTTTTAACAGTATTCGCGTACAAACGGCGGCCATTTTGTCTGTCAATTTTGGTCCGATTTTCCCGAAATTCAAACTCAACCTTCCTTACAGTGTAACGGTGATATAATCAAACGTTTTTTTAAATTGGATAATAATTGTGACCTCCAGAGGGACCACAAGCTAAAGAAAGGGGGATTTTGCGTATAACCAGGGGCCATAATTCAGGAAGTTACGATCCGATATGCGCAAATATCGAAAAGAACCAAGATCTTTGGGTTATAAACATGCATGTCAAATTTCATCAAAATCGGTTCAAAATTGTGACCTCTATAGGGTCCACAACCTTGATATAACATATTTTCACACTAATCGCGTACAAACGGTGGCCATTTTGTCTGTCAATTTTGGTCCGATTTTCACGAAATTTTACCTCATTCTTCATTACCATGTAACGGTGATATATTCAAACGTTTTTTTAAGTCGGAAAATAATTTTGACCTCCAGTGGGACTACAAGCTAAAAAGGGTGATTTTTCGTACAATCAGGGGCCGTAATTCAGGAAGTTACGAATCAATGAGCGCAAATATCGAAAGGAACCAAGATCTTCGGGTTATAAACATGCATGTCAAGTTTCATCAAAATCGAATTAAAATTGTGACCTTTACAGGGTCCACAACCTTGATATACCATTTTTTAACAGTATTCGCGTACAAACGGCGGCCATTTTGTAAGGCAATTTTGGTCTGATTTTCCCGAAATTCGAACTCAACCTTCCTTAGGGTGTAATGGTGATATGATCAAACGTTTTTTTAAATCGAATAATAATTTTGACCTCCAAGCTAAAAAAAAAGGCGATTTTGCGTATAATCAGGGGCCATAATTCAGGAAGTTTAGTTACGATCCGATATGCGCAAATATCGAAAGGAAGCAAGATCTTTGGGTTATAACCATGAATTTTAAGTTTCATCAAAATCGAATCAAAATTGTGACCTCCACAGGGTCCACAACCTTGATATACCATTTTTTAATAGTATTCGCGTACAAACGGCGGCCATTTTGTATGGCAATTTTCGCCAGATTTTCCCGAAATTCGAACTCAACCTTCCTTAGGGTGTAACGGTGATATTATCAAACAGTTTTTTAAATCGAATAATAATTGTGACCTCCAAGCTAAAAAAAAGGCGATTTTGCGTATAAACAGGGGCCATAATTCAGGAAGTTACGATCCGATATGCGCAAATATCGAAAGGAAGCAAAATCTTTGGGTTATAACCAAGAATTTCAAGTTTGATCAAAATCGAATCAAAATTGTGACCTCCACAGGGTCCACAACCTTGATATACCATTTTTTAACAGTATTCGCGTACAAACGGCGGTCATTTTGTATGGCAATTTTCGTCCGATTTTCCCGAAATTCAAACTCAACCTTCCTTAGGGTCTAACGGTGATATAATCAAACGTTTTTTTAAATCGAATAATAATTGTGACCTCCAGAGGGACCACAAGCTAAAAAGGGTGATTTTTCGGACAATCAGGGGCCATAATTCAGGAAATTACATTCCGATAGCCGCAAATATCGAAAGGAACCAAGATCTTTGGGTTACAAACATGCATGTCAAGTTTCATCAAAATTGGTTCAAAATTGTGACCTCTATAGGGTCCACAAGCTAAAGACGTGATTTTTCGTACAATCAGGGGCCATAATCCATGAAGTTTTGATCCGATACATGCCAATATCGAAAGCAGCCGAGATCGTTTGGGGATAAACCTATATTTCAAGTTTCGTCAAAATCGGATAAGAATTGTGACCTGTAGAGAATCCACAAACAAATTGTGGACGGACGGACGTCCGGACGGACAGGGGCGACGACGACATAATACGTCCACATGAAAATGTGGGCATATAAAAATGAGACTTCAGTATTACTGATATTCATAGTGAATTTGATTTTAGGATGCTGTTGGTTGAGGGTTGTTAAAAAATTATGACATTCTTCGAGGGTAGACGAAGAAATAGCCCATATATCATCAATAAATCGAAAGTGTTCATCTGGTCTATTTGGTAAATGATTCCAATATTTTTATACGCCCACATTTTCATGTGGACGTATTATGTCGTCACCCCTGTCCGTCCGGACGTCCGTCCGGACGTCCGTCCGTCCACAATTTGTTTGTGGACTCTCTACAGGTCACAATGCTTATCCGATTTTGACGAAACTTGAAATATAGGTTTATCCCCATAAGATCTCGGTTCCTTTCGATATTGGCATCGGAACTTCATGGATTATGGCCCATGATTGTACGAAATATCATGTTTTTAGCTTGTGGACCCTATAGAGGTCACAATTTTGAACCGATTGTGATGAAACTTGACATGCATGTTTATAACCCCCAAATCTTGGTTCCTTTCGATATTTGCGCCCATCGGATCGTAACTTCCTGAATTATGGCTCCTGATTGTCCGAAAAATCACACTTTTTAGCTCGTGGTCCCTCTGGAGGTCAAAATTATTATCCGATATAAAAAACCGTTTGATTATATCACCTTTACATGGTAATGAAGGTTGAGTTCAAATTTCGTGAAAATCGACCAAAATTGACAAACAAAATGGCCGCCATTTGTACGCGAATAGTGTGAAAATATGTTATATAAAGGTTGTGAACCCTATCGAGGTCACAATTTTGAACCGATTTTGATGAAACTTGACATGTATGTTTATAACCCAAAGATCTTGGTTCCTTTCAATATTTGCACACATCAGATCGTAACTTCCTGAATTATGGCCCCTGATTGTCCGAAAAATTGTCCTTTTTAGCTTGTGGTCCCTCGGGAGATCAAAATTATTATCCGATTTAAGAAAATGTTTGATTATATCACCGTTACATGGTAATGAAGGCTGAGTTCGAATTTCGTGAAAATTGAACCAAAATTGACGGACAAAATGGCCAGCGTTCGTACGTGAATAGTGTGAAAATATGTTATATCAAGGTTGTGGACCTTATAGAGGTCACAATTTTGATGAAACTTGACATGCATGTTTATAACCCGAAGATCTTGGTTCCTTTTGATATTTGCGCTCATTGATTCGTAACTTCCTGAATTACGGCCCCTGATTGTACGAAAAATCACCCTTTTTAGCTTGTAGTCCCACTGGAGGTCAAAATTAATATCCGACTTAAAAAAACGTTTGATTATATCACCGTTACATGGTAATGAAGAATGAGGTAAAATTTCGTGAAAATCGGACCAAAATTGACAGACAAAATGGCCGCCGTTTGTACGCAATTAGTGTGAAAATATGTTATATCAAGGTTGTGGACCCTATAGAGGTCACAATTTTGAACCGATTTTGATGAAATTTGACATGCATGTTTATAACCCAAAGATCTTGGTTCTTTTTGATATTTGCGCCCATTGGATCGTAACTTCCTGAATTATAGCCCCTGATTGTCAGAATTATTATCCCATTTAAAAAACTGTTTGATTATATCACTGTTACATCGTAATGAAGGTTGAGGTCGAATTTCGTGAAAATCGGACCAAAATTGACTAAAAAAATGGCTGCCGCTAGTACGCGAAGAGTGTAAAAATATGGTATATCAAGGTTGTGAACCCTGTAGAGGTCACAATCTTCATTCAATTTTGATGAAACTTGAAACACGTGTTTACAACTTAACAATCTTAGTTCCTTTCGATATTTGTGCATATCGGATTGTAACTTCCTGAATTATGGACCCTGATTGTACGAAAAATGACCTTTATTTTAGCCTGTGGTCCCTCTGGGGTCAGAATTATTATCCCATTTAAAAAACTGTTTGATTATATCACCGTTACATCGTAATGAAGGTTGAGGTGAAAATTGACAGCTGTTCTTGTCAGGCCATCCATCCTTCATCACTAACAAGGGGAAACCATGCCAGAAAATCTAGATGAACTTTGTCATCCAATGCAGGGATCAAACACCCAACCTCAAGGCTACCGAGCCAGCATCTTACCCACTTAGCAACATGATCCCCAGTCGAATTTGAAGCCTACTGAAATGAACTTTTATAACCCAAAGATCTTAATTCATTTCGATATTTGCACATATCAAATTCTAACTTAATGATGTAGGAAAAATCAATTTCGGTATTGCTTGTTCTCAATACATCTCTCAAAAATGTGGGTGTATCCTGCCTGGCAGTGCCAGCCTATCTTTTTAACCAATAAGTCATATAAATATTACTATACGTAACTGCAAACGGGGTCCCCATAGCAGTTCCACTAATTTGATGGTAAAATTTTCCATTAAATTCAAATTCATTGTTTGTTAGTATAAAATTAGCTAGTTGAAGGATAGCGTCGATTTCTGTAGGGTGTAAGTTGCTGTCTTCTTCACAAGCTACTTTAAGGGCCTCTATTCCTTCTGGTATAGGAGTATTAGGATATAGACTAATAACAGCAAATGTGAGTAGGTAGGTATTATTACTTATATTTATATTTTGTAATTTTTGTAGAAAATTAGTGGTATCTTTCACGACTTCGGTGCAGTAGGTTTCTTCAATTGGTTTCAATTTCCAGTCAAGCCAATATGATGCTTTAGCTGTAGGGGAGTTAGTATGACTGCAAATGGGTCTTCATGGAGGGATTTCACCTTTATTGTTAGTCTTATGTATTTTACCTAAGATGTAAAATTGTGGGGTTCGCTGTTTAGGCCAGTGAAGAATAGCCTTTTTCTCATTATCTGGTATTGCCAAATTAAGAATTATTTTCTCAAGGTTCTGATGAATCATTTACTTATGTGCTTAAAATATTTGATAAATTTGAGGGGAAAGATAGGTTGCCAGGCAACGAAACATACGCCCACAGCAGCTAAATCGTCCGGGCAGTCAACAAGGGTTGTCGCATATTTTTACTTTTTTCGGTAATGAAACATTTGTAATACTCTAAAAACTGATTAAGAGTAACAACTCATTATGTAATTATCAGAAAATCATTAGAATTTGATTGCTTTTTATAAAATTTTACCCCACGCTAACAATTGAATTAGTATATATACATGAAACATTTAAAATCATGGATTTAGCTGTTCAGTTATCAAAATCCATTGAAAATCAATATACTTGTTCGTTTCAACACCTTAAACTCTGTGTATCAATCTGAAGTCAATCAGATGAAAAGTTTGGCCTTTAAAGCGTCCACAAGATTTTTTGAAGTGATCAAGGGCCATAACTCTGGCACTAATTATCGGAAATCGCTGAAAATCAATAGGATTCTTCGTCTCATGACCTTAAACACTGTGTATAAATTTAAAGCCAATCGGATATTAACTTTGGCCTCTATAGCGTCCACAAATTTTTTTGAAGTGATCAAGGGCCATAACTCTGGCACTAATTATCGGAAATCGCTGAAAATCAATAGGCTTCTTCGTGATCAAGGGCCATAACTCTGGTAGTTATTATCGGAAATCGCTGAAAAACAATAGGCTTCTTGGTCTCATGACCTTAAACACTGTGTATAAATTTAAAGTCAATCGGATATTAACTTTAGCCTCTAGAGCGTACACAAGCAATTAAGGACGCCGAACGGACCGACGGACCGACGGACCGACGGACGGACGGACGGACGGACGCACGGACGCACGGACGGACGGGGGCGACGACAATATACGACCACATTTCAATGTGGGCGTATAAAAATGATTACCTATTTATATTTATTTATTCACTCCCGTGCATGACGTAATTAGTTCTTACTATATATTTTATTGTTCTTTTAGAAACAAAATATGCCAAATCGATCAATTTAGCAGTATTATTATGATAAATGCACGACAGAAAATTCTATTTATATATTTTAAACATATATAGAATAGTTTATGATTTTGGTCTATGTCGGGTTATGAAAAGAGATTTTGCATGTCCCCAATTAGCCTCCATACAATTGTAAACAGCGCCGTCTGTTACCAAAATAAGCTTAGAAGATAGGTTGCCAGGCAACGAAACATACGCCCACAGCAGCTAAATCGTCCGGGCAGTCAACAAGGGTTGTCGCATATTTTTACTTTTTTTGGTAATGAAACAACTCATTATGTAATTATCTGAAAATCATTAGAATTTGTTTGCTTTTTATAAAGTTTTGCCCCACGCTATCAATTAGTATAGGAAACATTTAACATCATGGATTTAGCTGTTCTGTTATCAAAATTCATTGAAAATCAAAATACTTGTGCGTTTCAACACCTTAAACTCTGTGTATCAATCTGAAGTCAAACGGATGATAAGTTTGGCATCTGTAGCGTCACAAGGTTTTTTGAAGTGATCAAGGGAGATAACTCTGGAAGTAATTATTTGAAATCAATGAAAATCAGTAGGCTTCTTTGTCTCATGACCTTAAACAGTGTGTGTAAATTTAAAGTCAATCAGATATTAACTTTGGCCTCTAGAGCGTCCACAGGATTTTTTGATGTGATCAAGGGCCATAACTCTGGCACTAATTATCGGAAATCGCTGAAAATCAATAGGCTTCTTCGTCTTATGACCTTAAGCACTGTGTATGAATTTTAAGTCAATCGGATATTAACTTTGGCCTCTAGATCGTTCACAAGATTTTTTGAAGTGATCAAGGACCATAACTCTGGCACTAATTATCGGAAATCGCTGAAAATAAATAGGCTTCTTCGTCTTATGACCTTATACACTGTGTATAAATTTAAAGTCAATCGGATATTAACTTTGGCTTTTAGAGCGTCCACAAGATTTTTTGAAGTGATCAAGGTGGCACTAATTATCGGAAATCGCTGAAAATCAATAGGCTTCTTCGTCTTATGACCTTAAACACTGTGTATAAATTTACAGTCAATCGGATATTAACTTTGGCTTTTAGAGCGTCCACAAGATTTTTTGAAGTGATCAAGGGCCATAACTCTGGCACTAATTATCGGAAATCGCTGAAAATCAATAGGCTTCTTCTTCTTATGACCTTAAACACTGTGTATAAATTTAAGGTCAATCGGATATTAACTTTGGCTTTTAGAGCGTCCACAAGATTTTTTGAAGTGATCAAGGGCCATAACTCTGGCATTAATTATCGGAAATCGCTGAAAATCGATAGGCTTCTTCGTCTTATGACCTTAAACACTGTGTATAAAGTTAAAGCCAATCAAATATTAACTTTGGCCTCTAGAGCGTCCACAAGATTTTTTGAAGTGATCAAGGGCCATAACTCTGGTAGTTATTATCGGAAATCGCTGAAAAACAATAGGCTTCTTCGTCTCATGACCTCAAACACTGTGTATAAATTTAAAGTCAATCGGATATTAACTTTAGCCTCTAGAGCGTCCACAAGCAATTGTGGACGCCGGACCGACGGACCGACGGACGGACGGACGGACGGACGGACGGGGGCGACGACAATATACGACCACATTTCAATGTGGGCGTATAAAAAATGACAGCTTTACCGCGTAACATTTGTGAAATGTCAAAATGTTAACGAAACTAAACAGACTACAATAAATTAACATAACGCTAACGCTACAATATACGTCCACATTCCTGCTTTGATTGATATGGTACTTTGTCAAGAAGGCTAGGCGTTTGGTTTGTTTAGCGTTGAGGGTCGCGCACCAACATCAATAGTTGCGTCTTAGAGTATAAGGAATAAGTATACCAAGATAATCCATTCAGAATTGTGCCTTCCTAACGCTAAAGGCAAAAAGTGGGCGTGGCTCTGCCCCTGGGGATCGGGACATTCATCAAAATCAATAGTGGACGCCCTCAGGCTATAAGTAATACATAAGCCAAGTACCAAGCTGATTCATTCAGAATTGCAGCCTGTAAACGACAAACACAAAAATTGGGCGTGTCTTGCCTGTGTGAGTCGGGACATGCAGTTGACGTCCTTAGGCTATAAGGAATACATATCCCAAGTTTAAAGACGATCCATTAAGAATCATGGCCTGTAGACAACACACACAGACACGAAGTAAAATTGGGCATGGCTCTGCCCCTGGGGGTTAGGAAATCACCAAAAACAATAGGGGTCATCTTTAGGGTATAAGGAATAGGTATGTAAAGTTTTAAAAGGATTTGTTAAGAATTGCATCCTGTAGGCGAACACAAGACACAAAAGCATTGGGTGTGGCTCTGTCCCAGGGGGTCCGGCATGCACCAAAAATAACAGTGGTCAGCCTTAGGGTATAAGGAATAAGTATAGAAAAAAGTTTTCAAGACGATCGATTAAGAATTGTGGTCTGTAGGTGACACACAGACAGACAAAAAGAAAATGGGCGTGGCACTGTCCCTTGGGGTCGGGCATGCACCAAATGCAATAGGGATCTTCCTTAAGGCACCAAGAATAAGTATTCAAAGTTTCAAGATGATACATTAAGAAATGCAGCCTGTAGACGACAGACAAACAAATACAAGAAATGGGTGTTGCTGTCCCACGGGGGTCGGGCATGCACCCAAAACAAAAGGGATCATCCTTAGGGTATAAGGAATAAGTATTTTAAGTTTCAAGATGACCGATTAAGAATTGTGGCCTGTAGGCGACACACAAAAAGAAAATGGGCGTGACTCTGCTCCTGGGGGTTGGGCATGCACCCCAAATGATTGGAATGTTCCTTAGGGTACAAAGAATAAGCATTCAAAGTTTCAAGATGATACGTTAAGAAATGTGGCTTGTAGACGACAAACAAATAAATACAAGGAATGCGCGTGGCTCTGCCATCGGGGTCAGGCATGCACCAAAAAACAATACGGATCATCCTTAGGGTGTAAAGAGTAAGTATACAAAGTTTTAAGAAAATCCAGTTAGAATTGCGGCCTGTAGGCGACACACAGACACACAAAAAGAAAATGGGCGTGGCTCTGCCCCTGGGGGTGGGACATGCACCCCAAACGATAGGGGTCATCCTTAGGGTATAAAGAGTAAGTATTAAAAGTTTGAAAAAAATCCAGTAAGAATTGCTCCCTGTAGGCGACACAAAGACACACGAAAAGAAAATGGGCGTGGCTCTGACCTGGGGGTTAGGCATGCACCCCAAACGATAGGGATGTTCCTTAGGGTACAAAGAATGTGTATGCAAAGTTTCAAAATTATAAGTTAAGAAATGTGGCCTGTAGACGACAAACAAACACATACTAGAAATGGGCGTGGCTCTGCCCCTGGGGGTCGGGCACGCACCAAAAACAATAGAGATCTAAGTTTGAAGAAAATCCAGTAAGAATTGCGCCCTGTAGGCAACACAAAGACACACGAAAAGAAAATAGGCATGGCTCTGCCCGTGGGGGTTGGGCATGCACCCCAAACGATAGGGATGTTCCTTAGGGTACAAAGAATGTGTATGCAAAGATTCAAGATTATAAGTTAAGAAATGTGGCCTGTAGACGACGAACAAACAAATACTAGAAATGGGCGTGGCTCTGCCCCTGGGGGTCAGGCATGCACCAAAAACACTAGGGATCTTCCTTGGGGTATAGGGAATAAGTATACCAAGTTTGAAGACAATCCATGAAGAATTGCGCCCTGTAGGCGAACCACAGACACACACACACACACACACACACACACACACACACACATACATACACACACCCGTACAGACAGGGGCGACGGCATAATACGTTCATATTATGAATGTGGACGTATAAAAAGTAATAATGGATAAAAAACAAAATACGTATTCGAACTGTAATATTTAAGAAATAAGTCATATAAATTAGCATTTTTACATGTGTAAACAGCCAATTTAACATTTGTTAGTAAGAACTTACATACATAGAAGTAAGATTAGCATACGCATTACTGGGTTAGGATTTAGAATTATGGGGGAAATTCTGTTCCATAGTTTTATGCTTATGGGAGCTCAAGTAAGTAATATTTGTAAATTGTGCTATTTCAATATTAGAAATATAGGTAAAATACGTAAATTTGTAACTGAAGAGGCCACTAAGTTACTTGTTAATTCTCTTGTCACTTCTCGATTAGATAACTTTAATTAACTTTTAGTTGGTTTACCGTTAAAGCTTATAGATAAATTACTAAAAGTACAGCATACTACTGCTAGTCTTGTTACTTTAACTAAAAAATGTGACCACATACAATTTACACTGGTTACGAATTGATTTTAAGATTTTGTTACTTACTTTTGAATGCTTAAATAATCTAGCTCCTATTTACCTCTCAGATCTTTTAGAACTTTATACACCCGGCCGAACATTACGTACATCAGATAAACTACTTTTAAAGCCCAAAACTATTCAACTAGTCTCTTATGGTCAGCGCTCTTTTAGTTATCAAGCACCTGTTTTATGGAATAATCTACCATTTAGTTTAAGATGTTGTACAGTACAACTTAAAACACATTTATTTAATCAGGCTTTTAACTGTATGCAATCATTAACATCTTGTTATTTATTTATGATTACATTGTCACTTTGTAAAGTGCCCCTGAACATGTCATATGAAAGAGTGCACTATAAATATGCTGTAATAATAATAACAATAATAATAACTAGATCTGCAAAGCAGATATTAATATAAAGCTTTCACATTCACAGTCACTTCCTGTCACATGTCATAGGTCATGTAAATAATCTCATCAAGAAAAAAAAATCATTAAAATCTGTCAAAATATAGCGAAGTTTTTATGATTTTTCACACGTAAACAACTTTATCGGCACGAAAAACATCAAAGACAAAATTTGAAAATGTGACATTTTCAAATAACAATATTTCGACCCTGATCCCGGCTATCCAGAAATGTATTCATTTTGGAAATAGGAGACATATTCTCCAAACTACGGCCTATTGCTTTCACTTATGTGCTCGTTAATGTCGATTTTTCACCTTTTCTCATATGCATTTCGACATAGTGACCATCACGTGACCGAAATCAAAATTCTGATACAATAGATTTTTAGGCATTCCTTCAAGGGTTCCGAAAATGTAACTCCCATGTCTGTAAGTAAAATATCGCAAAAGCCTTAATGATTTTTCACGTTTCAAGATGGCGGCACTTCCGGTTCAAGTCACAAACTCAATATTTTGTGTACGAATCAGTATTTACTTATCTAGTATCCAAATAAAAAATCAGGTCATTCTGACCTATATTTTTTCGATTTTTTTTTAAAACTTTGATCCTTAATTTCACCAAGGGGAGATAATTTAAAAAATTTCTAAGGACATCTTTAAAGTTGCATCGGTAAGATCTACTTACATACTAAATTTGATGAAAATCGTACAACTATTAAAGCTGAACTCCGGTTACAAAAATACTGAAATAATGTAATAAAAAAAAAGTTAACGCCCGCAAGCCGCCATACTTGTTTCCAATTTGTGAAATAAGTATGGCGGACATGGAGGCTTATGACCTGGAAAGGTTAGCCGATCTCACTTCCAGTTTGTTTCTCGTCAGCTAGCTATACACATCCGGCTTTATTCTCTTCACACGGTTCACTGATTACTGTATTTCCCCCAACAGTATACCAAATTATTGAAGATTGAACATGTCTGATCAGGTAGGCCTGTAAATAATTATATGAACTGCGTCTACTACAATATAGCCTAAGCTTTACTCCAAAGCAAAAGATGCAACCAGATGTCTTACCCAACCTGTTTTTCAACCAAAACAAATCACCTATACAAACTATTAGTATTGCCTTCTTCGTGTGTCCATGTTGAATAGTGTTCATGAAAACGACCAAGGGACATGACTACATGTTTGGGACGGCTCTCATTGGGGAGTGTTTGACAGTGCTAAATTGATTGATGTTATGGTTTTTTCTCCATTTTACCAACGTGTAAGAAATTGATATTGTAGTAGACGCAGTTCATATAATTATTTACAGTCTTACCTGATCAGACATGTTCAATCTTCAATAATTTGGTATACTGTTGGGGGGAAATACAGTAATCAGTGAACCGTGTGAAGAGAATAAAGCCGGATGTGTATAGCCAGCTGACGAGAAACAAACTGGAAGTGAGATCGGCTAACCTTTCCAGGTCATAAGCCTCCATGTCCGCCATACTTATTTCACAAGTTGGAAACAAGTATGGCGGCTTGCGGGCGTTAACTTTTTTTTTATTACATTATTTCGGTATTTTTGTAACCGGCGTTCAGCTTTAAAGAAGTTGTCCGGTTCGAAATCACAGCGACGAATTTTCGAAATTCGAAAATCTGAAACTGCAGTTGAAAATGATTTTTGTCAAGGTACTCACAGAAAAAAGAATTAGTAAAATAGGTTAAATAGTCACAGAGTTACAGTGATGCAGGTCAAATTCATTCTTTCGTAAAATTCGGTGATTTCGAATGCTTAAAACGTTAATCAATACTCACCACCCATTTTTTTTGGGGGGGGGGGGGTCAAAGTTTCAGAAACATCCTTTGGTTAGATTCTGAGAAATCCGATTTGCAGGAAACACATGTTCACTTTACGAGAAAGACCTCTAAACATGCTCCAAATTGTAAAAATACGACTTTTTGGATTTTCAGTCTCTTTTTTTCGGTTAGTCCAGACATTTGAAAAGAATGATACAATGATTTCATACAACAGGCTAGCAATTAGACTCTCGATTGACAAGAGTTTCATCGCCCTCCCTTCATTATAACCAAAGTTATTGTGCCCTAAAGAATCAACAAATCAGCTTGCTTATATCTGCTTACCCTAAGCAGAAAATGCTCATCTTTAACATCAATCATGACATTGACCTAGTGAACGTCTACACCATTCTAGCTCAATTAGAAGGAGAGTTATTGTGTTCCAAATTCTCGGCCCTTCAAATTGCCACCACTTTTCATATTCACTTCAAAATGGCAACCATCAATTGACCTAAATCAAAATTCTACTCCCAATGTTTTTTAACACATCCTTCAAGGATTCAGAAAAATATAACTGTAAGTAAAATAGCAAAAAAAGCCTTAGGGATTTTCCACGTTACAAGATGGTGGCACTTCCGGTTCGATCTACAAACTTCATATTTTGTGTACGAATCAGTAATTACTTGTCTAGTACCTGACCTATATTTCTTTGATTTTTTTTGAAAAATTAATTGATCCTTAATTTCGTCAAGGGGAGATAATTTAGAAAATTTTTAATTATATTTTTGAAACAGCAGATGAAAATGATTTTTTTACAAGGTACTCAAAGAAAAAAGAATTAGTAAAATAGGTCAATAAATAACTATGCATTGTTAGTTTTTTCATTCGTAAAATTCGATGATTTCGGATTCGTAAAACGTTTTGAAAATATACTATTCAAAAAAAGTAGGGGATATTTGATTTTGGGGGCATAATACTAAAATATGCAAATGACTTCGAAAAAAGTCACTATAGAACCTAACAGAAGAAACATTTCCAGTTACATGTGACGCCCAAACGCACCAATGGCTACCGCATGGAATGCAGGTGATGCTTGGGATCATCATGGGGGTCCAACCCAAGATTTGCACGACTCTGACTTTGAATGTTACAGTCATTGTGGCATTGAATTCCAGGGTGGACACATCAGTTTAATTTTTTTAGTGACCAGAAAACAAATTTTGATATGCGTCGGCTACCCAAAATGAAATGTTACGTGCCCTTGGCATGCTACAGATCGGCACAACACAGGCGGTTGTGGCGCGGACGATGAATGTTTCTCAGTCTGTCATAAGCAGGCTATGGTCCAGATACCGTGATATACAATCTGTACAGGACAGACTACGCTCAGGTCGACCAAGGGCGACAACTCAAGCCCAGGATCGATTTATCCGTACCTTGACCTTGAGAAATCGTGTCATCACAGCAAATCAGATCAGCGCTCGTCTTCAAACAGACACTGGTGTTAGAGTGAGTGGCCAGACGATTCGGAATCGACTGCATAGGGGTCACCTTCGCGCCCGACGTCCTCGCGTGATCCCTTGTTTGAGAGATCATCACATTCAGGCAAGACGTCGTTGGTGTAGGATCGTCAACACTGGGATAATCGACGCTGGAGCAATGTGATGTTTTCAGATGAGTCAAGGTTCACTGTTGATTTTTTGGACAGACGTAGGAGGGTGTGGCGTCGTCGAAACGAGCGCTTCTAAGACGTTAACGTCATCAGACATGATTGATTTGGGGATGGTTCTGTTATGGTGTGGGAGGCATCACTGTTGCTGGAAGGACGGCTTTACATGTTGTTGCAGGGCGTGTTACAGGCCAGTACTACCGGGACAACATCATGGCCGCCGTTTCATCTTCCAGGATGACAACGCAAGATGCCACAGGGCCAGGATCGTTACAGGTTACCTCCAACAACAGAACATCACCACATTACCTTGGCCAGCACCGAGTCCCGGCCTCTCCCCCATCGAGCATGTCTGGGACATGCTTGGACAGAGGCTACGTCAACGTCAACAACGTCCTGCCAATGTCCAAGAACTTGCTGCTGCGTTGCAATAGGAATGGGACAATCTGGACCAAAATGACCTTAGACGTCTCATTAGGAGTATGCCACGTCGAATCAATGCTTGTTTGGCAAACAGAGGAGGATTTACCCGTTACTGACTTTGTTGTGATGTTGTGGTAACTTTGCTGTTTGACCCCGGGTATCATTAGGGTTTCACACTGCGTTGCTTGTGTGAAACACTATTGTTTTTGTTAAAATTATTCTTATTATTATTCTTCTTATTATTATTTTTTTTTTTTTTCAATTTGCTTATATCTCAGCAACTTCTTGTCGGATCGATACAATTTCTTCAGTTTTACTGGGAAAGTGGGTGTGACTTAGAGATTAAAGCTATTCCCGGCATTCTGCGACATTGCGAAATATCCGAAATCACCGAAAATGTCGTTTTTTGAAATATTGCCGTAATATTAACAATAATCATTTTAGCATATGATGCATTTTGACATAGCCCAAAACAGGGGACATAGCTATGTTACTTTTGATTTTTGATTTTCGACGAATCTTGGAAGATATTAGGAGCCAAATTTTGAAAATCTAAATTTTTACAAATTTTTTTTTTATTTATTTATATTTTTATATGACATTTTAACCAAGGTTAAAGAGTCATCTGATTTGAACAAAAATGTCAACATATTTTGTTTCCGTAATTTTCCTTGGCCGCCATTGGCTAATTCAGTTTTTCAGTCCTACATTGATTATTTATTGTTCGATTTGTATTAAACCATGTTCATATGTTCCGTGGTTCAAAATGCCATTTTTTTGTTACCGGTAAAGTTTCCTGTAGGCACCGGAAGTGGCGTAAATTCAGCAAAATCTACAATATGGACAGTTCGGTACCACTTTTTGAAAGCAAATACTATTTTCTACTAATCTGATCTTACTCAAAAGATGCGCCCTGTTAAGGTGCACAAAATCTCGATTTTGTTTTCGGGTCATTTCGTTTAAAAGGTAACAAAAATAGGTTGCCAGGCAACGAAACATACGCCCACCAGCAGCTAAATCGTCCGGGCAGTCAACAAGAGTTGTCGCATATTAAGTAATTATCAAAAATCATTAGAATTTGTTTGTTTTTTTTATTAAGTTCTGGCCCATGTTAATGTCTAGTATACGAAACATTTAATATTATGGATTTAGCTGTACAATTATCAAAAATTCATTGAAAATCAATATATTTGTTGGTCTCAAGACCTTAAACTCTGTTTCAAGTTTCATCAAAATAAAATTAAAATTGTGACCTCTACAGGTCCACTTGATATACAATATTGTTACACTATTCGCGTACAAGCAGCGGTGTAACAGTGATATAATCAAATGGTTTTTTTTCAATTGGATAATAATTGCGACCTCAAGCTGAACCACAAGCAATAAAAGGCGATTTTTCGGACAATCAGGGGCCATAATTCAGGAAGTTACAATCCGATATGCGCAAATATGTAACCAAGACCTTTAGGTTATAAACATGTATTTTAAGTTTTATCAAAATCGAATTAAAATGGTGACCTCTATAGAGTCCATAACCTTGATATAACATCTCTTTACAAACGACGGCCATTTTGTGTCAATTTTAGTCTGATTTTCAAGAAATTCGAACTCAACCTACATTACCAAGCATCGGTGATATCATCAAACGTTTTTTTTAAATCGGATAATAATTTTGACCTTCAGAAGGACAACAATCTTAAAAGGGTGATTTTTCAGACAAACAGGGGCCATAATTCAGGAAGTTAAGATCCGATGGGCGCAAATATCAAAAGAACTAAGATCTTTGAGCTATAAACATACATGTCAAGTTTCATCAAAATCGGTTCAAAGTTGTGACCTCTATAATATCCACAAGCTAAAAGCGTGATTTTTCGTGCAATCAGGGGCCATAATTCAGGATGTTACGATCCGATATGCGCAAATATCGAAAGGAACCAAGATCTTTGAGGTATAGACATGCATTTCAAGTTTCATCAAATTCGGTTCAAAATTGTGACCCCTACAGTGTTCACAACCTTGACATACCATATTTTTACACTTTTCGCGTACAAACGGCGGCCATTTTGTCCGTCAATTTTGGTCCGATTTTCACGAAATTCGAACACAACCTTCTTTACGGTGCAACGGTGATATAATCAGACGGTTTTTCAAATCGGATAATAATTTTGGCCTCAAGAAGTACCACAAGCTAAAAAAGGCGATTTTTCGTACAATCAGGGGCCATTATTCAGGAAGTTATGATCCGAAATTCAAAGACAACTTTCTTAACGGTGTAACGGTGATATAACCAGACAGTTTTTCAAATCGGATAATAATTTTGGCCTCAAGAAGGACCACAAGCTAAAAGATAGGTTGCCAGGCAACGAAACATACGCCCACAGCAGCTAAATCGTCCGGGCAGTCAACAAGGGTTGTCGCATATTTTTACTTTTTTCGGTAATGAAACATTTGTAATACACTAAAAACTGATTAAGAGTAACAACTCATTATGTAATTATCAGAAAATCATTAGAATTTGATTGCTTTTTAGAAAGTTTTACCCCACGCTAACAATTAGTATATACATGAAACATTTAATATCATGGATTTAGCTGTTCAGTTATCTAAATTCATTGAAAATCAAAATACTTGTTCGTTTCAACACCTTAAACTCTATGTATCAATCTGAAGTCAATCGGATGTTAACTTTGGCCTCTATAGCGTCACAAGAATTTTTGAAGTTATCAAGGGAGATAACTCTGGCAGTAATTATTTGAAATCGCTGAAAATCAATAGGCTTCTTCGTCTCATAACCTTAAACACTGTGTATAAATCTAAAGTCAATCGGATATTAACTTTGGCCTCCAGAGCGTCCACAAGATTTTTTGAGGTGATCAAGGGCCATAACTCTGGCACTAATTATCGGAAATCGCTGAAAATCAACAGGCGTCTTTGTCTTATGACCTTAAATACTGTGTATAAATTTGAAGTCAATCGGATATTAATTTTGGCCTCTAGAGCGTCCACAAGATTTTTTGAAGTGATCAAGGGCCATAAGTCTGGCACTAATTATGGGAAATCGCTGAAAATCAATAGGCTTCTTCGTCTCATGACCTTAAACACTGTGTATAAATTTAAAGTCAATCGGATATTAACTTTGACCTTTAGAGCGTCCACATGATTTTTTAAAGAGATCAAGGGCCATAACTCTGGCACTAATTATCGGAAATCGCTGAAAATCAACAGGCGTCTTTGTCTTATGACCTTAAATACTGTGTATAAATTTGAAGTCAATCGGATATTAATTTTGGCCTCTAGAGCGTCCACAAGATTTTTTGAAGTGATCAAGGGCCATAAGTCTGGCACTAATTATGGGAAATCGCTGAAAATCAATAGGCTTCTTCGTCTCATGACCTTAAACACTGTGTATAAATTTAAAGTCAATCGGATATTAACTTTGACCTTTAGAGCGTCCACATGATTTTTTAAAGAGATCAAGGGCCATAACTCTGGCACTAATTATCGGAAATCGCCGAAAATCAATAGGCTTCTTCGTCTCATGACCTTAAACACTGTGTATCAATCTAAAGTCAATCGGATATTAACTTTGGCCTCTAGAGCGTCCACAAGATTTTTTGAGGTGATCAAGGGCCATAACTCTGGCACTAATTATTAACTTTGACCTTTAGAGCGTCCACAAGATTTTTTTAAAGAGATCAAGGGTCATAACTCTGACATTAATTATCGGAAATCGCCGAAAATCAATAGGCGTCATTGTCTTATGACCTTAAACGCTGTGTATAAATATAAAGTCAATCGGATATTAACTTTGGCCTCTAGAGCGTCCACAAGATTTTTTGAAGTGATCAAGGGCCATAACTCTGGTAGTTATTATCGGAAATCGCTGAAAACAATAGGCTTCTTCGTCTCATGACCTTAAACACTGTGTATAAATTTAAAGTCAATCGGATATTAACTTTAGCCTGTAGAGCGTCCACAAGCAATTGTGGACGCCGGACCGACGGACGGACGGGGGCGACGACAATATACGAACACATTTCAATGTGGGCGTATAAAAAGGCGATTTTTAGTACAATCAGGGGCCATAATTCAGGAAGTTATGATCCGATATGCGCAAATATCGAAAGGAACCCAGATCTTTGGGTTATAAACATGCATTTCAAGTTTCATCAAAATCGGTTCAATATTGTGACCTCTACAGTATTCACAACCTTGACATACCATATTTTTACGCTTTTCGCGTACAAACGGCGGCCATTTTGTCCGTCAATTTTGGTCCGATTTTCACTAAATTCGAACAAGACCTTCTTTACGGTGTAACGGTTATATAATCAGACGGTTTTTTAAATCGGATAATAATTTTGGCCTCAAGAAGGACCACAAGCTAAAAGATAGGCTGGCACTGCCAGGCAGGATACGCCCACATTTTCGAGAGATGGACAGAGAACAAGCAATACTGAAAGTGATTTTTCCTACATCTTTAAGTCCTGTATTTCATACTGTATTGGGAGCAGCCATTTAGTTGGTCAGTTCCAGTCTGATATTAATGAAATTCGAAACCGACAATGATTATGGTGTGACGGTACACAACCTAGAAATGTGACTTTTCATCAAAATCGGATAAGAATTGTGACCTGTAGAGAGTCCACAACCATGATATACCATATTTTTACACTGTTCGCGTACAAACGGCGACCATTTCGTCCGGCAATTTTGGTACGATTTTCACGAAATTAGAACTCAACCTTCCTCATCAAAATCGAATTAAAATTGTGACCTATACAGGGTCCACAACCATGATATATCATTTTTGTCCCCCGCCTTTCGAAGAAAGTTGGGGGACTATTAAAATGGGTTCGTCCGTCCGTCTGTCTGTCTGTCTGTCTGTCTGTCCGTCACACTTTTTGGGACACAATAACTCTCTTCCTAATTGAGCTAGAATGTTCAAACTTGGTGTATGTGTTTATTAGGTCAATGCCTTGATGGAGTTCGAAGATGAGCATTTTCCGCTTAGGGTAAGCAGAGATAAGCAATATGATTGGTTGATGCTTTGGGACACGATAACTTTAGTTCTAATTAAGTGAGAGTGATGAAACTTAGTGTATAGTTTCATTACAGTAATACCTTGACTAAGTTCGATAATGAGCATTTTCCGCTCAGGGTAAGCAGAGCAATTTGATTGGTCGAGACTTTGGAACACAATAACTCTCCTTCTAATTGAGTTAAAATGTTCAAACTTGGTGTATATGCTTATTAGGTCAATGCCTTGATGGAGTTTCGGAGATGAGCATTTTCCGCTTAGGGTAAGCAGAGCGATACGCAATTTGATTGGTCGAGACTTTGGAACACAATAACTCTTCTTCTAATTGAGTAAAAATGTTCAAACTTGGTGTATATGCTTATAAGGTCAATGCCTTGATGGAGTTCGAAGATGAGCATTTTCCACTTAGGGTAAGCAGAGATAAGCAATTTGATTGGTTGATGCTTTGGGACACGATAACTTTAGTTCTAATTAAGTGAGAGTAATGAAACTTGGTGTATAGTTTCATTACAGTAATACCTTGACTAAGTTCGATAATGTGCATTTTCTGCTCAAGGTAAGCAGAGCGATACGCAATTTGATTGGTTGAGAGTAGTCGAGACTTTGGAACACAATAACTCTCCTTCTAATTGAGTTAAAATGTTCAAACTTGGTGTATATGCTTATTAGGTCAATGCCTTGATGGAGTTCGAAGATGAGCATTTTCCGCTTAGGGTAAGCAGAGATAAGCAATTTGATTGGTTGATACTTTGGGACAAGATAACTTAGGTTCATCTTGATTGATGATGTTTATGCAGAGGGGCCCTTTTGTCTGCCTTTAGCATTTTTCTTTATAAAACACTTTTGGATGACACTTCGTGTACAGTTTGATTGCTCGAATCATTGAAAAAAATAAATGTGCGATTAATTAATATGTGTCTTCTATTTATTTTGGGATTTCGGCGGGGGACATCAGCCTCACTGTTGGCTTGTTTTAACAGTATTCGCGTACAAACGGCGACCATTTTGTCTGTCAATTTTGGTCCGATTTTCCCGAAATTCAAACGCAACCTTCCTTACAGTGTAACAGTGATATAATCAAACGTTTTTTTAAATTGGATAATAATTGTGACCTCCAGAGAGACCACAAGCTAAAGAAAGGGCGATTTTGCGTATAACCAGGGGCCATAATTCAGGAAGTTACAATCCGATATGCGCAAATATCGAAAGGAAGCAAGATCTTTGGGTTATAACCATGAATTTCAAGTTTCATCAAAATCGAATCAAAATTGTGACCTCTACAGTGTTCACAAGCTAAAAACGTGATTTTTCGTACAATCAGGGGGCATAATCCATGAAGTTACAGTCCGATACATGCCAATATCGAAAGGAACCGAGATCTCATGGTGATAAACCTATATTTCAAGTTTCATTGAAATCGGATAAAAATTGTGACCTGTAGACTGTTCACAAACTATTTTGGACGGGCGGACGGACGGACAGGGGCGACGACAATATACGTCCACATAAAAATGTGGGCGTATAAAAAGGGGTAAAAATAAGCTATTTACAACCCATCCAGTGTCTTCATATATTAAAATATTTTTTCGATACTTTCATAAACGTGTAGCAATAATCCATACAAAGAGAATGTATGTGAAATTTAGTTTGTAATATAAGCAGTTGCCGAGAAATGGGCAATTTTGCATGAGTCACTTTTCACGTTATTTTGGCTGTAAAAGAATCAATTATTATTCGATTTTTAATTTTCTTTCACTGTCTGTTGCCCATCGCCACAGTCGACTATTCCAAACCATTTTAACACTTTCACTGTTACCGGAAGTGACGTCATTTAGGCAATAACTGAATTTTTAGCCTTAAAAATACATTTTTCATTCAAATTAGTATTATTTGTAATATATTTAGAATTATGAAATTTGGTTCCAATCAATAAATAGAATGAACCCATACGATCATATAGATACCACAAAAGGGTTACTAACTTGTACGGTTGCAGAGAAATGGACAATTTTCCACAAGTCACTTTTTAGTTTATTTTCGCTCTAAAAGAATCAGTTATTATTCGATTTTCATAAAATTTTCACCATATGATGTCAACAAATAGAATGAACCCATACGATCATATAGATACCACAAAATGGTTTCTAACTTGTATGGTTGCAGAGAAATGGACGATTTTCCACAAGTCACTTTTTACTTCATTTTGGCTCGAAAAGAATCAGTTGTTATTCGATTTTCATAAAATTTTCACCATATGATGTCTTATGCCATTTACGATTTCATAGAACTAATTTAACTGTTTTAGTATCACCGGAATTTTTAGCCTGCAAAACAGATATTTTATTCAAATGCGTCTGATTTGTAATGTTTTCAAAATTATGATATTTGATTCCATTCAACAAATAGATTGATTCCATACGATCATACAGACACCACAAAATGGTTGTGCGGTTGCAGAGAAATAGTCGATTGTCTACAAGTCACTTTTTAAGGTTTTTGGTCTATAAAAGTGGCAATTATTATTCTATTTACATAAAATTTTCACTATATGATGTCATATGCCATTTCCGATTTCATAAAACTAATTGAATATTTTCATTATCACCGGAAGTAATGTAATTTTGTCAGGATCACTTACAAGTAACAAATAAATTGATATTTGCTGCCATTTGCTGGATTTGGTTGATTCTGCGTCCAATTTATTTGATGTGTGCAATGCTTATGGGGAAACCTGTGTAATGGTTTCATTGGTACCGGAAGTGACATATGTTCAAGGGTAACATGGCACCGGAAGTGACATGTTAAAGGGTAACGTGGCACCAGTGAAACCCGTCATTCCTGCATGCAGGTCTAGTTTTACCCTTATTATGGTCAGTATGTGCCTTACTTAGTCTAACGATCATTTGGAATAAATCGATGAATGTGAACTTCATTTCATTTTGTCATTTGTTTCTTCGTCAGTTTCATTAGGTGACCTAAATAACACTTAAAAATTAAATATCCCCTACTTTTTTTGAATAGTATATATTTAAACAACTTTCGCACCCCATTTTTGGGGGGGTAGGTCAAAATTTCTTAAGGTTCCTATGGTTAGATTCTGAGAAATCCGATTTGCAGAAAATACACACAAAAAAAATAATAATAATCTTAACAGAAACAAGAAGATTTCATATGTAATATGAAAGCTTAATAATGACCTTAAACACCGTGTATAAATTTACAGTCAATAATAATAATAATCAATTTGTATAGCGCTGTGTGCTCCAGCTAACAGCTGCTCCACGGCGCTCTTCACAGTTAAAATACATACAAAGTAAAACAAATAGTTCTAAAAAATTAAAATGTCAACATGTTCATAGTTTAAAAGCATGTTTGAAAAGTTTGGTTTTAAGATTTGTTCCACACGTTAGCTGAGGCATAAACAAAAGCCCATTCACCCATTTTAGTTTTTGTCAGCAGAGTACAGGTTCCTAGAAAGTTTATACAGGATTAAAAGTTCGTTCAGATATTGCGGAGAACAGCTTTTATTTAAACAATTAAAAGTTAAAAGGCCAATCTTAAAATGAATTCATTGATAAACTGGTAGCCAATGGAGGTTTTGAAGTACTGGAGTAATGTGTTCAGTTAGAGAGACGATACGTGCAGCTTTGTTCTGAATTTTCTTGAGTCTGTTTATATCTGATGCTGTTTATATCTAACACTACAGGTTGTTTATTGTCTATAGTTAGTAACAATATCGTTATATACTCTCAGCAGCGCTGTTTTAGTGCTGTGACCCTTCTTGTATGCTGATTGAAATTGTTCGTCAAGATTTTTCATAACAAAATGGTGTTTTCGTCTGGTGGATATAACTTTCTCAATTAATTTGGTTTGGTTTAGATTTGGTTTCTTCAGTAGTGGCTTAACATGGGCAATTTTTGTGAACTGGCTTACATTACCATGCATAATTGATGTATTAACAATGTGTGTAATTATTGGTAAGAGTTCATTTATACACAGTTTAAGTAACCATGTTCCTATAGGATCAAGGTTGCATGAAGAAGATGAAGATTTACTTATAAGGTCCTTGAGTCGGAGAAAAATTTGTGAGGGATGAACCTGCGAATTGTTTTTCTTCTGGCAAGGTAGTAGATATACGATCCTATACACTATTTCCAGTAACATGTACATACATATATATAATAATTCATGTTACATATAATTTTTTCTCCTGTTCCCTGGGTGGGTGGCCAAGTGGTATTTCACCCATTTTTTAAAATCAAGATACAGTGGACTCTGTCAAATCCGACATCGCACAGGCTCGTTTCAATATATCGGATGTCACAGAGATCCGGAATACCCAGTTTTGTCAAAACCGGAAATATTGTAACTTCGTTCGAAAACCGGAAGTATTATAATAATTTTGCTTCGAATCACCAAAACGTTATTCCATTTAAAAATAGGTTGCCAGGCAACGAAACATACGCCCACACAGCAGCCAAATCGTCCGGGCAGTCAACAAGAGTTGTCGCATATTAAGGAATTATCAGAAAATCATTAGAATTTGTTTGGTTTTTATAATCAAACGTTTTTTTTTAAATCAGATAATAATTGTGACCTCCAGAGGGACCACAAGCTAAAAAGGGTGATTTTTCGTACAATCAGGGGACATAATTCAGGAAGTAATGACCCGATGGGCACAAATATCGAAAGGAACCAAGATCTTTGGGTTATAAACATACATGTCAAGTTTCATCAAAATCGGTTCAAAATTGTGACCTCTATAGGGTCCACAACCTTGATATAACATGTTTTCACACTATTCGTGTACAAACGACGGCCATTTTGTCCGTCAATTCTAGTCCGATTTTCACGTAATTCAAACTCTCTCTTCATTACCATGTAACGGTGATATAGTCAAACGTTTTTTTTAAATCGGATAATAATTTTGACCTCCAGAGGGACCAAAAGCTAACAAAAGCGATTTTTTGGACAATCCGGGGACATAATTCAGGAAGTTATGATCCAATGGGTGCAAATATCGAAAGGAACCAAGATCTTTGGGTTATAAACATACATGTCAAGTTTCATCAAAATCGGTTCAAAATTATGACCTCTATAAGGTCCACAACCTTTATATAACATATTTTCACACTATTCGCATACAAACGGCGGCCATTTTGTCCGTCAATTTTGGTCCGATTTTCCCAAATTCAAACTCAACCTTCATAACCATGGAATCGTGATATAAGATCTTTGGGTTATAAACATACATGTCAAGTTTCATCAAAATCGGTTCAAAATTGTGACCTCTATAGGGTCCACAACCTTGATATAACATGTTTTCACACTATTCGTGTACAAACGACGGCCATTTTGTCCGTCAATTCTAGTCCGATTTTCACGTAATTCAAACTCTCTCTTCATGTAACGGTGATATAGTCAAACGTTTTTTTTAAATCGGATAATAATTTTGACCTCCAGAGGGACCAAAAGCTAACAAAAACGATCCAATTGGACAATCAGGGCCCATAATTGAGGAAGTTACGATCCGATGGGCGCAAATATCGGAAGGAACCAAGATCTTTGGGTTATAGACATACATGTCAAGTTTCATCAAAATTGGTTCAAAATTGTGACCTCTATAAGGTCCACAACCTTGATATAACATATTTTCACACTATTCGCGTACAAACAGCGGCCATTTTGTCCGTCAATTTTGGTCCGATTTTCATGAAATTCGAACTCAACCTTCGTAACCATGGAACGGTGATATAATCAAACGGTTTTTTAAATCCGATAACAATTTTGACCTTCAGAGGGACCACAAGCTAAAAAGGGCAATTTTTCGGACAATCAGGGGCCATAATTCAGGAAGTTACAATCTGATGGGCGCAAATATCGAAAGGAACCAAGATCTTTGGGTTATAAACATACATGTCAAGTTTCATCAAAATTTGTTCAAAACTGTGACCTCTATAAGGTCCACAACCTTGATATAACATATTTTCACACTATTCGCGTACAAACAGCGGCCATTTTGTCCGTCAATTTTGGTCCGATTTTCATGAAATTCGAACTCAACCTTCGTAACCATGGAACGGTGATATAATCAAACGGTTTTTTAAATCCGATAACAATTTTGACCTTCAGAGGGACCACAAGCTAAAAAGGGCAATTTTTCGGACAATCAGGGGCCATAATTCAGGAAGTTACAATCCGATGGGCGCAAATATCGAAAGGAACCAAGATCTTTGGGTTATAAACATACATGTCAAGTTTCATCAAAATTGGTTCAAAACTGTGACCTCTATAAGGTCCACAACCTTGATATAACATATTTTCACACTATTCGCTTACAAACGGCGGCCATTTTGTCCGTCAATTTTGGTCCGATTTTCACGAAATTCGAATTCAACCTTCATAACCATGGAACGGTGATATAATCAAACAGTTTTTTAAATCCGATAACAATTTTGAACTCCAGAGGGACCACAAGCTAAAAAGGGCAATTTTTCAGACAATCAGGGGCCATAATTCAGGAAGTTACGATCCGATGGACGCAAATATCGAAAGGGACCAAGATCTTTGGGTTATAAACACACATGTCAAGTTTCATCCAAATCGGTTCAAAATTGTGACCTCTACGCTGTTCACAAGCTAAAAAACGTGATTTTTCGTACAATCAGGGGCCATAACCCATGAAGTTACAGTCCGATACATGCCAATATCGAAAGGAACCGAGATCTTATGGTGATAAACCTATATTTTAAGTTTAATTGAAATCGGATAAAAATTGTGACCTGTAGACTGTTCACAAAAAAATGTGGACGGACGGACGAACGGACAGGGGCGACGACAATATACCTCCACATAAAAATGTGGGCGTATAAAAATGATAAACTTTTCTGTACATTCAAAATTTTCTAACATTAAGGGCAAGGTAAAGTGACACCATTTTGTCACAACACCTGAAATGATGAAAAAATTATTTCAAAAACCAAAACAAGGGCCCTTGGATACAAAAGTCTAAAATAAAAAACATTACTCACAGACCATTTTTTTTTACTACCACTGGTCCTTTAAACTTATTCTGGGATCACTGAGGCCTAAATTTATGGTGAAAATATCACAAAATGTCCAACAAACGCGGTTACACCTACAACATTTATTTTAACTTTCTGACGTTACTTATTAAACTCAACTATTGTCCCATGGTGTGTACAACAACCGTCAAGACTCGCTTTTTCAATTAACCCCTCTCTATTAATGTAATACGTATTTCATTACGTTGGGTACATACTCGCATGTGCTTTAGCCATTTTGTTATTTCGTCTCCACCTTCTGCTCCAGAGACCCTCCGTTGACATATCACTGAAGCACGAAAAATCGCCAGGTTGATCGAACCTCCTGACGGAATACAAATCATGGGGGATCAATTATTTACATACCTATGTTCTTTTTAAAAGCCCTAACCTTTTCTTTTTCTTTCTGATCACCCATTGTTTATGTGAATGATTTGGGGCATGCATGGAAGTGGAGTGGCGACTTACGAAATCCTAGTCAATTATCAATCCAAACAGCATAAATAGAGAAGTATTATTTATAACTTTATAGTATAGTTGTAGTGCTTACTTATAACTTGGATTAGCCCAAGTTTTTATGTCAATATGCCACCAAAATCATTCGTAAATAGGAAAAACACAAACCCATCCTCAGTCCGTGCGACCCAAGATGGCGGCACCCAGGGCAACAAAACGCAGAAAAAAACAAAGATCACAGAAGTAGAATACGAGTGTCTCACCTGTAAACTGTGTTTGAATGAGTTTACCAATGAGGATGACAATCTTATTGAATGTGAAAAGTGCGAACTATGGGAATGCCAAAATTGTTCAGGCCTTTCTGATGTCCAGTATGAAGCTCTCCAAACAGCAGGGATTCATTGGTTTTGTCGATCCTGAAACGAGGACGCAATATCAGCTGTTAAGACCGCAGAATTGATAAAAACAAAATGCCTACAATACGTAAATGAACTAAGAGGAGAACTGCTGACACACATAGACAGCAAGATTGATACGAAGTTTGCTGCATCGAAAAGAGAAATGACAGAGGAAATCAGGACGGAACTCAAAGAAATTAAAGAAAGCATAAAGATACAAGAAAAGTCAATAGACACATGTAGGCTACCAGCGAGGCAGCCAAGCAAGGAGTCCAAGAGATGAGTGATAGAGAATACCGGAAGCTTAACATGATCTTCTTCAACGTCCCCGAGAACCTAGAAAATGACAAGGAGAAACAGCAAGAAGAAGACATAAAATACCTGGAAGAAATCAAGCAAGCTCTACAAATCGACACCCCCTTCTCAAAACTCACTCGGCTGGGACAAAAAAAAAATACAACAAATCGACCTCTCAGAGTAACAATGCGTAACGATGATGACCTAATGACAGTACGAAAATCAGCACGCAAGCTCAGAGATTTCGACAAATATGAACGAGTCAGCATTGCGAAAGACTTGACCCCTTTAGAGCGGGAAGAGATGCGAGTACTCGTAAAAATGAAGGCAGAGAAAACAAGAGAATCAATACTGAAGGGAGAAACAGCAAAGTGGGTGATTCGAAACGGGAAAATAGTCAACACAAACAGAAGAACCCCAACAAGAGACCCACCAGATCGAACAGACAGAAATCCCCCAAACCAAAGAAACTAAACACCATCAACAACCTAAATTGTACATATACAAATGTAGATATGTTTTTAAATAAGAGGAATGAGTTCCTACACTACCTATCACTGGAGAAACCGGACATTATTTGCTTAGTCGAGATTCTGCCAAACATACAAAGTTTCCAGTAAGTGCATCGGAATTACAAACTAAAGGCTATGATTGCTTCTCCAATATAAATGACAAAGACTGTAAAAGAGGAGTAGCGATTTTTACACATAAATCCCTAGGAGCAGTACCAAGTAGACTGAAGGAGTCAATGGAGTTTGAGGAAAGTTGTTGGTGCGAAATCCCGCTACAAAACTCTGATAGACTGTGTACGTCAGAGGAATATACAGGTCCCCAAACAGCAGCGAAGACAACAATAAAAAGCTAAATGAGGCGTTATCAAATCTAACCAACAAATCACACATGCTAACCATGGGAGATTTCAACTACCCGGAAATTGATTGGATTGAGGAATCGACCCCACCAGATGTACGTCACAAAGCCACTCAATTCATGGAAGCAGTCAGAGACAGCTTTCTAGTGCAACATGTGAAAGAGCCGACAGCGAGATGATGATATTGCTGTCAATGAATCCGATTCCCCTTCTTCAACATCGAACCACGAGGATGACAGTTTCGCCCCGAAAAACAAAGTCAGCCGTAAATTCTCTACTAAATGGTTACAAATATTCCCGTAGTTAAGATATGATATTCCCACACAAAAATATGTATTCCCAGGTGTGTTTTTAATCCATTTATTCCGTTTATATAACAATCGGTAGACGTCATTTGGTTAAAACAATGAGCTTTTACGATCGCCGCCATTTTGAAATATGTGCAAATATCTTTACATGTGATAGAGTTATAATACTAGCACGATATTATTTGAGCTCTCAAAATATCAATACGAGTTAATAAATTGATAAGTTTAAGAATTATGTTAATTATTATACATGTGTATCACTTTGAATTATTTACGTGTGCTAATCATTCGGAACTACTTTTTCCCCGAGTATGGAGAAAATAGTCAACCGCCGAATAATGTCACGTACGCCACTGAGAACCGGGACTCTAGCACCAAAACATAATTAAAACCAAGTTACGATGACTATTAGAAACCGACGACTATATACGGGTCATGTCGTAAACAAATTAAGAAAATACTGTACTTTCGATAAATGAATGCATCTTATTATGAATGTATAAATAACTAAATGATAATAATTGATTACATGTGTTCTTTTATTTATTAGGGGATAGGTGGGTGGCTATATAAATGTCGATGTGAGGTTGATTTTTTGTGTGACTGTCCTTGACCCAATTAAAGTCGATCGACATTCCGATAGCATGTAGTTTTTGGCTTCTTATTATGTGCTTAAAATAGCACCACTTTCTCCGTGAGAAAAATGACCGGTTGGGAAAATTTTGAAGTGGAAGCCTTGGCCGACACACTACAGAAGTAATCAAACCCCAAATCTTCTGGACTTAGTCTTTACCAATGAAGAGGGAATGATCAGCAAGATAACGCACAGCGCTCCCCTAGGAAAAAGCCATCACCAAATCCTAAATTTCAAATACCAGTGCTATACCCAGCAGAAGAAGAAAGTGCCAAAATTAAACTTCAACAAAGGGGACTATAACGAGCTAAGAAGCCACCTGAAAAATAGCAGTTGGGAATTATGGAATCAAAGGATATAGAGAGTCAATGGGAGTTTCTACAGAGAACACTGAATATAGCAATCAGCGCAAATATCCCAAGAACGAGATGCCCAACAAGCTGAGAAAAGGGCAAACTTCCTCTATGGACGAACGAGAAGGCCTTGATTAAGGTCAAAAAGAAAAGAGCTGCATATAAACGCTACACTAAAACGAGAGAAGGCATCGACTACCTAATCTATGCTAGAGCAAGAAACCAAGCCAAACAAGAATGTCGAAATGCCGTATAGAACTTAGAAAAACAGATAGCATTGGAAGCAAAAACTAATCCGAAAGCCTTTTTTGCCTACGTGAGAAACAAAATGAAAACCAGAGAAACAATTGCAGACCTGGAAGATGAAGCAGGAAATACTGTCTCGAACGACTCAGAAAAGGCATCACTCCTAAATAATTTCTTCTGCAGTGTCTTCACAGAAGAAAACTTAGACGATATCCCTAAATTCCCGGTAAAAATGACAGATCAAACCCTGAATGAGATCAAGATAGAAAGAGATCAAGTGTTAAAGAAATTAATGACATTGAAAGTGGATAAGTCACCAGGACCAGACGGATTCCATCCTAGAGTACTAAAAGAGGCAGCGGAAGAATTGGCTTACCCACTTACTATCCTAATCAATCAAACCCTTAAAGAGGGTAAACTCCCGAAGATCTGGAAAGATGCCACAGTTACACCAATCTTCAAGAAAGGAAAGCGAAACACGCCGGGAAACTACAGACCAGTCAGTCTAACCAGTATAATCTGCAAAATGACGGAGTCCCTAGTACGTGATAAAGTAATTGACCACATGACAAAATACCAACTCCTAAGCAAGCACCAACACGGATTCGTGTCTGGTCGATCCACTTCAACAAATCTACTAGCGGTGATAGACACATGGACGAAGGCCCTAGATGACCTAACACCAGTGGACACCATTTACCTAGACTTTGCCAAAGCTTTCGACTCAGTACCACACGAAAGACTATTAAACAAGCTAGAGGGCTACGGAATTAAAGGTGAAGTGCTAACATGGATTAGACAGTTTCTGCACGGAAGACGTCAACAAGTGAAAGTAAATGGAGAACCAAGCGACTGGAAACCTGTGACCAGCAAAGTTCCTCAAGGGAGTGTCCTGGGTCCGGTACTGTTTGTGATCTTCATTAATGATCTCCCGGAAATAGTACAGTCCCTAGTAGAAATGTTCGCAGATGATACAAAAATCTTCCTCCCGATTCACGACGCAAGCAGCCACCAAATAATCCAAAATGATATCCACTCTTTAACAGACTGGGCCAAAAAGTGGCAATTACGGTTTAACGCGTCAAAATATAAAACTCTCCACCTCGGGAACAGAAACCCTCACCACACTTACAGAATGGAAGACCAGAATGGGTGCGAAATACCACTAGAAAGCACTGACCTGGAAAAAGATCTAGGAGTAAACATCGACCCCAGTTTAACCTTCTCAAGTCACATCGAAGGTCAAGTAAATAAGGCCAATAGGATCATAGGTCTAATAAGAAGATCCTACGAGCATCTTGACGGCGATTCTTTTAGAAGACTCTTCACTGCATTGGTACGTCCCCATCTGGAATACTGCAATGTAGCCTGGGCACCTCGTCTTGAAAAGGATAAGAAATTAATAGAAGGAGTGCTGAGAAGAGGAACCAAACTCATTCCAGGCCTGAAGGACCTAAGCTACGAAGAACGTCTAGAGAAGCTGAAGTTACCTAGTATGGCCTTCCGTAGAGCCAGAGAGGAGACGTCATCGAGGCATACAAATACACACATGGACTATACAAGACTGATCAGATCCTCGAACTCGACACAGACAAAACCAGAAGAGGACACAGCTACAAACTGAAGAAAAGACACTGTAAGACGGCAACAAGAAGCAACTTTTTCTCCTACAGAGTAGTGAATGAATGGAACAGTCTGCCTGAAGATGTAGTTAGCGCTCCATCCTTCTCTAGAATTGACAGATTATGGTCTGACCATGTATACAAGATCAAACTGCCATCCCCACTTCCACACGCAAAAACTAAAGATCTAATACTAAAATGTGAACCTGCAGAGAACAGCTTACAGGCAACTGCCTAAAATTCGAGCTGAGAAGATATGTATTAAATACAATACAGAGTTCCGAAGACAGTGCAAATGACCTTCACCTTATACAGACATTACTCCGCGTTCAGTGAGTTTCTGTCTTAATTTTATAATTCGCTTTAGTATGTGTCATATTATGTGTTATAATGTTTGGCTCATATCAGTACGAGTATGTTGTATGTATTACAATTTGTTGGTGAAGTGTAACTTATGGAATTCACATTGGCTGTATCGAACTATTGCCATTCGCGGCAGCACTTCCAGAAGATGTCATTCGGCCCCCAAATGTCAACAATTATGAAATTTGGCAAAAACTTTATTTTGTGAATATTTTGAGAGAAATGATTTGTAAGGAGAAAATTTGAAAGGTACTGTAGCATCATGTTGCATGGATGTCACTTGTAATCGGATAGCCGATCTCTGGAGATGTGGGTCTTTTTCGAAGCGGCGTCGAAGGGTGGGATGAACTGTCCAAAAAGTTTGTACATAGTACATGTGGTTTCGTCGTCAAGTGACTTCAAATTCGTTGAATAAATTTTATTTTCATATTGGTAAGTACACACTGCATTCTTGCTTTGCAAATTATATTGTGGTGGTATCCATTTGAGAAAATAATAGTTTTTAATAGTTGCCCTGTATTTAGTTTGTGACTACGGAACGCCATAGGTAGCACGTGCCAAAGACGACAGTCTTCAGTTTATTTGACTAATCATTTTACTCCGCTTTTTGAAATTAAACCTTTGCATTAGGTCTATTCATTTTGTGGGTTTTGTGTCCGTTAAAATTATCATGTTTTAGCCTATATTACTACTAATTAAGCCTAAATTATTTTCTTTGGCTTAGGCTTAGGCATACTTTTAAGACATGGTTTGTTGGGGTTTTCATATTTAAAATTCTTATATAATTATGTGTCGTTTATCTAAGATTTGTTTCATGTAAACTCTTCATTGATATAACCACTGGTACATTTTTATTCTTATTTTACAGAAATGGACAAGATAATCTATGCAGATAATGGCGGGCGTCTTGCCTTAATTACAGGAGGTAAATATTTGAGACTTAGAAATTGACACAATGGGTAACACCGTATATAATAATGTAATATGAATGTATATAAACTGATTTACTAAAATTTCAAATAAATTCTCTTCTGCGAAATATGCCAGATGTCTCAACCGAATGGCAATCTCTAACATCTGGTTATTCCAGGCTACAATGATAGTTTTTATTGTAGGCCCTAATGATCTCCAGATAAGAATATGAACAAAAAATAGGTTGCCAGGCAACGAAACATACGCTCACACAGCAGCCAAATCGTCCGGGCAGTCAACAAGAGTTGTTGCATATTAAGGAATTATCAGAAAATCATTAGAATTTGTTTGGTTTTTATAATCAAACATTTTTTTTTTAAATCAGATAATAATTGTGACCTCCAGAGGCACAACAAGCTAAAAAGGGTGATTTTTCGTACAATCAGGGGACATAATTCAGGAGTAATGACCGGATGGGCGCAAATATCGAAAGGAACCAAGATCTTTGGGTTATAAACATACATGTCAAGTTTCATCAAAATCGATTCAAAATTGTGACCTCTATAGGGTCCACAACCTTGATATAACATATTTTCACACTATTCGTGTACAAATGGCGGCCATTTTGTCCGTCAATTTTAGTCCGATTTTCACGTAATTCAAACTCTCTCTTCATTACCATGTAACGATGATATAGTTAAACGTTTTTTTAAATGGGATAATAATTTTGACCTCCAGAGGGACCAAAAGCGAACAAAAGCGATTTTTCGGACAATCCGGGGACATAATTCAGGAAGTTATGATCCAATGGGCACAAATATCGAAAGGAACCAAGATCTTTGGGTTATAAACATACATGTCAAGTTTCATCAAAATTGGTTCAAAATTGTGACCTGTATAAGGTCCACAACCTTGATATAACATATTTTCACACTATTTGCGTACAAACGGCGGCCATTTTGTCCGTCAATTTTGGTCCGATTTTCACGAAATTCGAATTCATCCTTCATAACCATGTAACGGTGATATAATCAAACGTTTTTTTAAATCAGATAACAATTTTGACCTCCAGAGGGACCACAAGCTAAAAAGGGCAATTTTTCGGACGATCAGGGGCCATAATTCAGGAAGTTACGATCCGATGGGCACAAATATCGAAAGGAACCAAGATCTTTCGGTTATAAACATACATGTCACGTTTCATCCAAATCGGTTCAAAATTGTGACCTCTATAAGGTCCACAACCTTGATATAACATATTTTCACACTATTCGCGTACAAATGGCGGCCATTTTGTCCGTCAATTTTGGTCAGATTTTCACGAAATTTGAATTCAACTTTCATAACCATGGAACGGTGATATAATCAAACGTTTTTTTAAATCGGATAACAATTTTGACCTCCAGAGAGACCACAAGCTAAAAAGGGCGATTTTTCGGACAATCAGGGGCCATAATTCAGGAAGTTACGATCCGATTGTCGCAAATATCGAAAGGAACCAAGATCTTTGGGTTATAAACATGCATTTCAAGTTTCATCCAAATCGGTTCAAAATTGTGACCTCTACACTGTTCACAACCTTGATAAAACATATTTTCACACTATTCGCGTACAGATGGCGGCCATTTTGTCCGTCAATTTTGGTCCGATTTTCACGAAATTCGAACTCAACCTTCATAACCATGGAACGGTGATATAATCAAACGTTTTTTTAAATCGGATAACAATTTTGACCTCCAGAGGGACCACAAGCTAAAAAGGGCGATTTTTCGGACAATCAGGGGCCATAATTCAGGAAGTTACGATCCAATTGGCGCAAATATCGAAAGGAACCAAGATCTTTGGTTTGTAAACATGCATTTCAAGTTTCATCCAAATCGGTTCAAAATTGTGACCTCTACACTGTTCACAAGCTAAAAAACGTGATTTTTCGTACAATCAGGGGCCATAACCCATGAAATTACCGTCCGATACATGCCAATATCGAAAGGAACCGAGATCTTAGGGTGATAAACCTATATTTTAAGTTTCATTGAAATCGGATAAAAATTGTGACCTGTAGACTGTTCACAAACAATTGTGGACGGACGGACGGATGAACAGGGGCGACGACAATATACGTCCACATGAAAATGTGGGCGTATAAAAACCCTTCCAAAACAAACATTCCTATTCAAATAATATATGTGAATATGTGTGGATTTAAAATCCTCCAAACTGATGGCTAATGTATGTACCATGGTAGCTGTCTTTTTTTAAATGTAGCATGTCTAAAGCAACCATCATGCCAATAAAAACAATTCCCTATCTTGACAGTAAAGTTACACTTTTGCAACATGATGAGTGTTGTGCATGGGCAGGGTGTACCCAAAATATCACAATTAAACAAACTCGTTTGGCAAGTTTACAAATCTACAACATACCAACCCTTCTAGAAGACATGTACATGGTACATCTGTGAATGGATGTGATTCATATCTGTCAGCATCTAATTAACTGGAACATCTGATATCACCTCCAATTGGAAGTTTGCAAATAATGTGAATGCTTTGCACTTGTACATGTATATTGATGTTTGATTATAGAATTTGTGTGGATTTAGAAAATGAATGGAAAAATACACCATTACATTATTTATTTTTCAGAAATAGGAATACTTGTCTAATGAATGCCAGGAACTGAAATGCGATTTAGGATTTGTTGACTTTAATAATGCGTAATGCGTATAACAACTTGTAAATAATGTGGGTTATTCCATTTAAGGTTGCAACGATATCAAATTCTGATATCGCCATTAATCATGATAACTGCTTTTGGAATTATCGCGATAAATAAAAGTCTACGATTATCAATTTTATCACGATAATTCTCTTTATCGTACAGTACTAACTTAACATTATTGAAATAAACATAATATTTTCAGTCTTGTTAACCGGGGATTCGCCGCACCGTTGCTACGGTACACCGATGTCGCGTGCGGCTTTGTTTACAAAATGTGTTTCGGGAACTTTCTCTCACCGATTTTTATTGTATAATTTTACAAGTAGTAATTAAACTATTATTTCGAATTCGATCCGGCCCCCGCACCGGTGAAAATGAACTTTGGATTTATTGCACCGACCTCCGCCCAAAAAAATCCTAAAATACCGGGGATTGCGATTATTCAACTTTGGCCGATACGATATCACTTGAAAAAAAATAATCGCGATAATGCGGCATCCCCGGGGTATCGCTGCAACCTTAATTCCATTTGATGTACATACCTGTACATTACTAGATGGATGCTTTTTGAGTAAAGGGGGTTGGATGGCCGAATGGTTAACATGTGCGTGCTGTATCATAAAGCCTGTCATTGAGTCAACTAGCTTGATTTTGAACCCCACGGTTGTACCTGACAAGGAGTAGGGTCTCCTGTTCAGCCTCGTGGGTTTTCTTGGGGTCCTCCAGTTTCCTCCCACTGCCTAGTTTGTGTCGAGTGGATGTTAAACCCCATTTCTTTTTCTTTTAAAGTAACTTGGTTATCCGAAAGATTAACATGTGCACATTTGATCACAAGGTGTGTCATTGGGTCAAGTGGCATAGTTTAAGTTCTCCGCTTGAAAGTGACAGGGTAACCTGTACAACCTATGTTGTGTTAGCAAATTATTGAAATAAATTTAAACCATGTGTTAGTCCCTAGTTTGTATCCAAAGGACATTAGACCTCTCTGTCTGTCTCTCTGTCACTCACAAATAAAACATTCATCAATAAGTCCTGAAAATACCCCCCCCCCCACCCACACACATACCCCCCAAAAAGGCTGCTTCTATTGCAATTAGATAGATGTTATATCAGGAATATGAAGGCTATTTGTACAATTAAGCACACTGGTAAATGCAGTCACATTCATATCTTTGTGAACCTCATATCATAGGGCCTATATTGCTATTCACTGTGCCACTAGTGGTACACCATACATCTGCAGAGAAAGTAGTGCATGAAACAAAATGGCCTTTTGATTACAAAATATTTGCAAACTTTGAGGTCCTAAAACTAAGTTTTGATAAATTATTTCATTCAACATGCGTAGGCATTTTGAATAGGTCGAGTTTCTTCGTCGTCTTCACTTGATCGCTTGTGTTTGTTATCACATGTTCATTGATAATCTTCCGTTCTATGTCAAGGTCGTCGTATGTTTTCAGCGGCCGTTTTATGACCTTGACACTCATCGGTGAAAGCTCATTTCAGCTCAACGTGGACAAACTAACATTATTCAGGTTTAATCGGCATGCGCAACGATTGTTTATAGCAGGTGCTAGGAATATTTGTACATCCATGAGTATTTGTCACAATTACTGTCTTACAAGACAAGAGATTATAAAATTATCAAGTAATCAACAAAGACCTACACGATAGCGAGTTTTAATCTTACCGATAATTGATTGGTGATTGCTTGTTAATCTTTTGTGGCTTCACACCCATCAAGTTTTAATCTAACAAGCAATTGCTTGACACCTACCGATTTAAGGCCGGATTATACGGTGACGATTCAATGGAAATTATAATGACGGGATGGCTGATTGTTGTCGAAATCCGGAACTGACAGAATCCGGACTTATCATATTTTTTTGGGCTGAAGTAATAAGGAAAAAAATCGGGACATGAAAATCATGTCGGATGTCACAGAAATCCGGAGTGATCAGACATCGGATGTCACAGAGTCCACTGTATGAGTGTATAAGGTTACTATGTTAGAACCAAAATGACCTAGTTTGTGTTTAGTGAACATTAAACTTAAACCCCTTTTTATCTCTCTCTCCCCTAGATGCAAACAAAAAAGTTGTAAATTTTACCTCTTAAATCAGGTCTTTCTAAAAGACCAACTGACACAAAGTAACAATCCATATCTACATGCATGATTATTCTTTCAGGTTTACCCTTTACAGACTGTAAATTATCTGGTTCTCCTGTTCTCTCAGCACATTCTACATGAAACTGTCTTAATTTCTCACGACCTGGAAAAAAATCTGTGTTTTCTGTTTGTAATTTATTCACATAAGCTTTATATTCTGCTCCCCATGTTGATAAATGATGCAGGCGTGAATTACCATAGAATTCTGCCAAGAAATTAGTATCACCTGCTTTAGCTATATTATTTGGAGAAACACAGGGATTTAGCGATGAACTAACATTTGGTGCTATTTTATTTCCTTCATCCTTGTGTCCACTAGAGTTAATAGAATTGTCTGTTAAATCAGCACTGACACTAGCCAATTTATTTTTATTTAAAGAACCTGATACCTTTTCATTGCTAGTGCTGTCATCTTGCTCACTAGTATAGATTGGTGTTTCTTCTGTTTCTATGGCAAGACATTGCTCTGAATTTTTTTCGACCAAAGATTCATCAATATCATCATCAAAATATTGTCCTAAGGTGGAATCATCATCAGTATGCTCAGAATCATTATGCTCTTTATTATTAGTGTCATCTTCAAAATTGCGATACTGATTGACTGTTGACTTCAGTGATTTATCTATGTTAATGTTTGTATCTTGTAGTTGATATTCACGTTTATTTGGTGATTTGACAAGTGTGGTTGATATTGTTTTCGTGTCTGCAGCGTATCCTCCCATACCAGTTTGTATTCTTGTCTGAGAAGTATATAGTTGATATGGTATGTAGGATAATAATCTACCTTCAGCAACACTGAAAATTGTTGAAAATTGGAATCAATTAAAACATCCAATTTGAAACCTCCCAAATTCATTCTATCCCATGTTGTCTCCCTTCAAGGGTTAAATGCATACAGTGTCAAAGTTCATACTGAAATTATCATGTGTATTACATTCATCGAAAGAAAGATAGGTTGCCAGGCAACAAAATATACTCCCACAACAGCTAAGTCATCCTAGCAGTCAACAAGAGTTGTCGCATATTTTTTCTATTGTCGGTAATGAAACATTTATAATTCACTAAAATCTCATTAAGAGTAACAACACATTAACTAATTATCAGAAAAACATTAGAATTGTTTGGCTTTTAGTTCTGACCCATGCTAACATTTAATATACGAAATATTAAATATCATGGATTTAGCTGTTCAAGACCCTTAAACTCTGTTTATCAATCCGATGATAACTTCTGTCACTAGTGCGTCCACAAGGTGATCAAGGGATATAACTATGGCAGTAATTATCGGACATCGTTGAAAATCAATAGGAGTCTTCATCTCATGACCTTAAACACTGTGTATAAATTGAAAGCCAATCAGATATTACTTTTCCCTTTAAAGCGTCCTCAAAAATTGTTCAAAGAGATCAAGGGCCATAACTCTGGCAGTTATTATCAGAAATTGTTGAAAATCAATAGGATTTTTCATCACATGACCTTAAAGACTGTGTATAGATCTAAAGTCAATCGGATTTTAACTTTTGCCTCTAGAGCATCCACGTCCATGTTCAAGGGTCATAACTCTGGCAGTAATTATTGGATATCATTAAAAATCACTAGGCTTCCTAACTGTGTTTTAATTTGAAGTCAATCATATATTAACTTTTAGCATCCAGAGCGTCCACAAGACATTTCAAAGTGATCAAGGGCTATAACTCTGGCAGTAATAATCGGAAATTGCTGAAAATCAATAGGATTCTTCATCTCACTAATGAAAACAACATATAGCAATCAGATGATAAATGTAGTCTGTAGAATATTCACAAGAAATTATGGACAATGGATGGACGGCAATATACGACCACATTTCCAATGTACAATAAAAGAAGCCTTGTCAGTAGGAATTCAGAGAAGTGTAGGCAGAATTCCCCATCCTTCATGGTGCAGTAAAGGCAGGTATCAACCCTATTTCTTTTCAGTTTGTAAACTGAAAGAACTTCATATGCAAATATTAAAATATATACAATGGCTGGGTCATTCCATGTCAAGTGGCCAGGGGTGGGAAATCGACCCCCTGGAAAAGAGCTGGAAAAATATATGTTATTGTACATGAAAAACCTAGAAACTGCGCAAAATTTGTGGTCTGTAGCTTGAAAATTAAATTGAGTCACGGATAAGTTTCCGATTCATGATCTACACAAAAAGTTCTTTAAAACTACCAGATTTGAGCTGTATATCTTTACTGCTATTTTGTCAAGATCTTTTGGAGGAGACTCTTTCGACTGGAATGATTTGGACTATCACACACTATAAGACAATTATAGAACAGTAACTGTTAAGACGTTCCATATGAAATGGTAATCAGGAGACCATTTTGCAGGTCATGACCTATACCACTGAATAAAAGAATTCAAGATCTTTCCAAAAATATATTTCCATATACGATTCCTTCTTCAATTTACAGAGTTACAGGATATATTCTTAACTATATCATGTTTTCCTAGTCGAAACCCCCAAACAATCCGACAGTTAAAAGTTTAACACAATTTCAATTTATTTCAAGTCTACTTCTAAATGGATATAACTTTAGTTAATACAGCTTTATTGTTTATTAAGTGATGGTAAATGGAGAAATTGAGATATGGTGGTATAATTATCAATACATTTTTTTAATATGGGGCATCCTACCATATTGTAATTGTAAAGTCCTATTATTGTATTACAGGATCAGATTTTATAAGACAACTATAACCAAACCGAAATTTTTAGTAGTGTGTAAGCTATTCTCATCGATTCAATGCAGAAAAGTTAAATAATTCTCTACCTATCAGTAATCCATTCTGGTATAATTATTTTCATATGTTTAAGTTCCTTGGTTTTACTGCTAGCTATGCTGGTAGCTATTATATGGGTAACCTGTGTTTTGTATAAATAATGTTGATAAACTCCTCCATGTTGTATTATAAGTCTTCTTAATTCATCAGATGATGGTTCTGAAATACAAAATATATAAGCTTGAGAAAATCTTTGTTGAACTCATTTGCTTGTAATAAGAAATGTATATTTGTAAATTTTCATTCTAAAATCAAGTCACTCCCCTGTTCCATTGTTGGAAATAGTAGTTGTGGTCTATTCATTTCATATAGACAACCGATAAATACATAACACAACAGTTTGTCTCTTTGATCTGGGATCTTCCTTACAACTTTGGGCAGTTGATTAAATGTATTAATAGATTGTAAGCTTGCAGTCATTTGGATAGCCTCATTTGTCACACCATTAGTTTTTCTGCAACTCTCTGGTCAATCACTCAGAATGAACATCACTGGTTATGATGTAATGTAGCCAAGATTGTCATTATACACTTTAATTTTTAGGTTCACATATTTACCACTTTGGTTAATACTAATTGATTTGTTACGCTGTAATGGATTGGCAGTTAACCCTTACTGTTAAACAGTCATAATTTGGGATAGGAACCATCAGTCAGGTCATCAGTATTTAGTGGGATTGGCGATTAGTTTAAATGAAACAAAACACTGCAAAGAGAAGGACTATAAAGTTACTTCAGACATGTTGAATGTAGAATGCTTGCAAAATTAGAGACAAATCGACTAAGTCATTGCTGAGATATAAATTCTTTAACTTCCAATTTATGAATCGATCAAATATTTCAGTGATTTACAAGAAGTAAAATGAAAAGTATATTTTTCTAAATGCAGGTCAGTGGTAGTATTAATGCTAAGTAGGTTAATCTAAAGGCTGTTATAAATTTGAGAGTATGACGGTGAATATATGTGGTGAAAGAGATAGGCTACGTACACGCTGTACAAAGAAATGAATTTTTAAAAATCTTACTTGTATATCCATTGACATAAATTGATACACCTTTAAATATATTAGATGAAATACCATCTTTAACATACTGCTCTTGTAATTTTTGTTGTTTGGCTTTCATGTATCCACCCTACAAAACAATCAATTAAAAGCTAACAGCACCTAAATAATCACAAAAAATGCTTTATTATAAGTGAACATTTTATCCATAAAATCCATATGTACATAATCTATTTTTGAAACAGAACAATGTGTTTATTTTGCCTTCATTGTGTTTTTGTGTTAACATCAACTTAAATTAAAAGTGGTTGGAAAAAGTATACACCCATTTTTAATCCAATGCATGACACAATGTCAAAGCTCATCAGCAGAAACAGTTGTGTGTCTGACAAATAAATATCAACAAAGAAATAAAGAAAACAGGAACGATAAAAAAAAACCTGCACACTTGTAAACTATTAATAATAGTATTATGCCAAATTTGTGTGAAGAATTTATATTAACGGGTCAAACAAAAATGAAATTGAGTTTAACCTCCTACCATTCTGCCACGAACGGTGTGCTATAAAGGAAGTTTTGCCAGACAGTGGCACTATGGCCTACTCTTATACGAAATTCCAACTGTCAAGGGATCATTTACGTGCACACCACAATGTGTACACAGGACATCAGTTTTTTGTCCCATTCGAACAACTGAACAGCTCTCCTTGCCAGGCACTCCTATCCTGCCTCACTGGAAAATCTGGGAGAACTTTCTGAGTCAATGCAAGGATCAAACACCCAACCTCCAGGCTAGCCAGCCAGCATCTTACCAACTTAGCCACGGTGATCTCCCAGCAGGACAGGTCAAACACATCGTGGTTTAAATGAATTAGCATTTAAATAAATTCATCAGAAATTTAATATCAGATTAAAATGAAACAAAAAATAAAATTGAAGGTATTGTTTTCTTTAAATGATTGATGAAACAATGAAACGGTTTGTTCTCAAGGTTGTAACTAAATTACAATTTTCATATTGGGCATATTACAGCTATATAAATACATCTTTCTTACCCATCCGTCCCAACCATCTCCTTTATTTCTATCATTATTTCTTCTATTTTCACGTCCCCGAGCCATTTCCTGAAGGAGAAAAAGAAGCTACAATTAATTGTAATCATCTGAATCCAATCGAAATTAATAACGTCATTGCAAAAAAAAAATCATAACAAAAATTCATACATAGAATGTGTCAAAGTTCTCAAGAATATAAATTTTTTCTCTCTTCTCCTGACTCATCTTTGAAGCCCTAACCTATGAATATCATCCAGTTAGCCTCACTGAAAAAATGAGATTTTGTTAAAGGCAGGTTACCAGCAACGAAACAGCTTTTACATTGTAGCGCATATACCCGAAATATTGGTTTTAAATTGCGGCTTGTGGGTATGTCCGCAAACACGCTTCCTTAACAATTAAAAAATGCCGTTTACTGTTGTAAATAGCGACTTCTTTTCATTTGTTTACATTTCAATTTTGACAATTTTTTCAATGAATTGTGTGTTCTAAATGGAACGGATGCACTAGCTCTTATAAAGACCGATAATGATGAAGTTGGCAATAGAAGTGATTTTGAAAGAGAACATATATCCAAGATTCAGACGAAAATAACAAAGAAAATGACAGCGATGATTACTCGTAATCAATTTGTTTGTAAACAATGTTGCTCTTCATTAATAGAAATTGTGGAGTGCTCACTATATTAGCAGAGTTCAAAGCTGTTGGTATGATTGGCACTCATTCCAAAGTTATGGGTTGGAGATAAATTTGAATAAAAGTTAAATATTTTGGTTAAATATCTTTGTTCCATCATTTCACACAATTATAAACACATATATAAATTCACACCTAACATTTAGTTCGTACTGTAAAGTCAGGGTAGGGTATGCATCAGTGATGATCACCCAAAATATTTTCAGGCGTCAAAGGGTTAACCATGTTGTATCGCTCATACTGGTTCTAGCGAGGTAAGCAAGGTCTTATTTTCTTACTGAAAAGATGTTCAATTACACAGTTCAGGCGTCCACAGGGACTGACACCCGATGTTTAGCATTAAAAAGTTGCCTGGTAAAATTGACATGGAGGAAGCGATTTTATTTTCGACAAGGATTCAAATAGGACAGTCCCTGAACTTACAGGGTGTGTGTAATGAGACCTACGTTCAGAGCTGTGCAAGGTGCCACGTCCCCAAACAATATTCGGTCTCCATATAATGATCCTTTGACTGCTGTCTTTTTACTCTTTTACAAATACTACACAGTTGCCAGCACACTGATCAACAGTAAATATTCGCTAGGCCGCTACAGTCACTGATATAAGGATGACATCGACGCGACTTAATTAGTCCCTCATATTAACTTTTTTCTTTTGACAAAATTAAATTCTTAAACATTTTTTGTATGTATTAGAAAAATAAGTTATGACGTTTGAAGTATTTGTAGTTAGTGTAAGTATTTCCTATTTAGTGTAAATGGGTATTAAAGGAGCTAAATCGATAACATTTGGGACCTAGAAATTGACATACTGTAATATGAGTTTATATAAACTGATTTACATTCAATGGTTTCTGTTTTCAATCTTAATTTCAAATCTAGCGTCCATGGTTATTCCAGTGTATAGACGCCGTTTGATTTGGTGCAATGTGCTTAGCCTCGTTCCCCCGAGTCTCTTGCTAGAACTGGGGCTGAAACACATTATGGTACACGATTCGTGTACCAATAGTAAAATGTTTATTTTGTCTTAAATATTGGATATCATGAGGCCATCTTTTTCCTGTGAGATCACAGCATCAGTTGTTTTAAATTAAGTAAAAGGCATCATTTTGCCCAGAGCACTTACGTCTTATGTAAACAATGCTCGGGCCTTTGAGCCAATGATTGTCGCCACGTGATGTCATTGCACGTGTTGAAGAAAGTCATCTGTGACAAAGATAATTCATAAGTAATTCTCTGTGAAACAGATTTAGTCGCCAGTTGGTACAGTATTTTAAAACTTCAACTATGGTTGGCAATCTTATTTCCAAGGGGTGGGGGCAATGCGCCTTGCCCCGGCTTGCAACAGGGCTGACATACATTAAATTCATGTCATCATTTGAATTTAAATAAGCGATAATTTCATATTTTCAAAGAAAGTCAAAGCATAATTATTTCTATGTCTTTTGCTCAGTAGGTTGTCAACTCACCATTATACATCATAGGGATTATTCCCCACACTAATAAATCATTGACACAGAAAATACATGTAATAACACAATTACCTCCCTTGTTTTTCCATTCCCCCCATGGTATTGATATCTTCAAACGTTTGAATTTGAAGTTGTAAATGATATATTTGACAATTTCTCAACTGGCAATAGTGAATTATTGGATTAATAGGATTTTCTTTAACAAGGTAGGACTGTTTATAGATACCATCTATTTTAAGGCCTTATTTTAAAAAATGAAATTGCAGTGTTAAATGAATTAGACATGAATTATTTTCTCTATTTATGACCAAACTAGACAGGTGGTGGCGCTGTTGAATGTTGGGGGTGTTCCTATTGAATTGATCATTCAGCGCTGCAGACTTCGTCTTGAATGCACATGAATTTAAAAATGTAATAATAATTATAAGTTTATATTCCAGATATTTAGGTTATTATTAAATTATACATAGGTAATCCAAGACATCGTATTAAGAGAGAATTATGGTAGCTAATTAATGCTTTAGATTTGATGAAGATCTGCTGAATTTATGGATAGAAGAATCGATTTCGTATCGAATAAAATAGATTATCGTTACGAATTACATATTTGGGATGCTCGATTCACAGTTCCAGAATTCAATTCCAAAACTGGTGTCAATCGAGTGAAAAGGAGAATTTCGGAGGACACCGCATGTGCTAAATGTATAAAATATATTTCAACCAATCATGACAGCTGAAACATATTTTTTACCTAGGAATACAACACGAGTCTACTCACTCCACCTCAGCTGTTGGAACTGGCAGAACTGTGACAGGACCAGTGGTGGCGCCAAGGGGGGACATTTGCCCCCCAAAAAATCTTACCTGCCCTCTGTTTGCCCCCCCAATAATTTTCTGAAATGCTACCTGGCTGCATTCTATTTTACAAAATATAGTGGCGAAAATATTCATTCACTTTGAGTCACTCTTACTCCGCTCGCTCGACATTTTCTTCTCTGGTCAGATAAACTAGTGATTTGGCGACAGGCGGTATCTGTTAAGCTCTATTTATCTCGACGATCAATGCCTGAAATACTGCCAGACTGCATTTCAAATTTTCGTTGAGTTTCACAAAATATAGTGACAGCCTGTTTTTCAAAATTTTCTGGGGGAGACCCCCCCCCCCCTTAGTTGATACTCGTACCTTTGCCCCCTTAACCTTGGACTTTGCCCCAGCTTTGCCCCTCCAACCACTGACGGCTGGCGCCACCACTGGACAGGACTGAATTCCGCGTCACTCGATTGTAATTTTATCGATTCGGGACGTTCTGGAATGTGAATCGAGCATCCCCGTATTGTCACGGGTTGTTTCATATCAATGAAATGAATGATATTATAATAATAATAATAACTAGATCTGCTAAGCAGATATTAAAGCTTTCATATTCACGGTCATGAGTTATATAAAGGATCTTAAAAAGGAAAAAGAATTAATGAAATCGGCCAAAAACTCACAGAGTTATAACGAGAAACAATTCAACCGGTTCAAATTCTATCTTAATTAAAAACAGAGTTGTTATGTTCCAATGTGATCAGTCAAAGCAGAAAATTCTCAACATCAGACTTAGTCAAGGTAATAACATAATGAATCTATATTTGGAATTTCGTCGCTCTCACTTCATTATAACCAAAGTTATCGTGTCCCAAAGTATCAACCAATCAGATTGCTTATCTCTGCTTACAGTACACAGACAATGCTCATCTTCGCACTCCATCATGGCATTGACCCAATGAACGCCTTCACCAAGAGTGAACATTCTACCCCAATTAGAAGGAGAGTTATTTTGTTTCAAATTCTCGACCAATCAAATTGCTCATCGCTCTGCTTATCCATGGCAGACAATGCTCATTGTCAAACGTATTCAAGGTATTGATGTTATGAAACTATACATTAAGTAGTTGGAATTCGATATTGTTGAATAACCTATACTGACTAAATGTGAAGATTGTAGCCACCCACACTGCATGTTTCGCTTAACAATGAAAGGGAGCTTTTTTCAATTTTCGATCCCTTCGTTCTTCTACTCCTGATATTTTGGACTGTTGATCGATGGTTTCATATAAAAGACTACCGTTAAGACTCTTTGTAGAAGAAGTTCCCAAAAAATGTTATGTTGACTTTACGAGAAAGACCTCTAAACATGCTCCAAATTGTAAAAAATACGACTTTTTGGATTTTCAATCTCTTTTTTCGACTACCCCGGACATTTAAAAAAAATGATACAATGATTTCACACAACAGGCTAGCTATTAGACTCTCGATTGACAAGAGTTTCATCGCCCTCCCTTCATTATAACCAAAGTTATTGTGCCCTAAAGAATCAACAAATCAGCTTGCTTATCTCTGCTTACCCTAGGCAGAAAATGCTCATCTTTGAACTCTCTCAAGACAGTGACCTACTGAACGTCTACACCAAGTTTGAACATTCTAGCTTAATTAGAAGGAGAGTTATTGTGTTCCAAATTTGCGGACCTTCAAATTGCTTCTATTTTTCACTTTCACTTCAAAATGGCGACTATCACGTGACCGAAATCAAAATTCTGATCCGATAGATTTTTAGGCATTCCTTCAAGGATTCCGAAAATATAACTCCCGAGTCTCTAAGTAAAATAGCAAAAAAGCCTTATTGATTTTTCACGTTTAAAGATGGTGGACTGGCAGTTCCGGTTCGATCTACAAACTCCATATTTTGTGTATGAATCAGTAATGTCTAGTATCAAAAAAAAAAATTAGGTCATTCTGACCTATATTTCTTGAAAAATTTGATCCTTAATTTCGTCAAGGGGAGATAATTTAGAAAATTTCTAATTATATTTTTTAAGTCACATCAATAAGATCTACTTATATACTAAATTTCATGAAAATCGTACAACTATTAAAGAAGTTGTCAAATTGGTCTAAACTTCCGGTTCAAAATCACAGCGAAGGTATTCAAAGAAAAAAGAATTAGTAAAATCGGTCAAAAAATAACTTAAGATACGACTATGCATTGTCAGTTTTTTCGTTCGTAAAATTCGTTGATTTCAGATTCGTAAAACGTTTTGAAAATATATTTAATCAACAGCCACCACCCATTTTGGGGGGGGATAGGTAAAAGTTTCAGACAGATCCTATGGTTAGATTCTGAGAAATCTGATTTGTGGATAAAATACAAAAAAAAAAAAAAAAAATAATAATATTAATCTTAAAGGGACAATAACATTCTTGCTGGCTTGGTAGCTCCAGAAAATAAATAATACCCTTATTCTAAGTACTAAATTTTTAAATGTCCTACCTGTTGTGTAAATTATCCATTACAACCTATTTTATTTGTCCAGAGGGTTCGAAAATATTTTAAAATCCAAGTCACATTTTGAAAAGGTTTACGTTAGACTTTTCAAAGCAATTGGTTGAATTTTTCCAATTTTTTAAATTAGGTGTGTTAAGATGAAATTTATATCATCATTTACCTGGAATATTCTAAAATAATACGATTTGTTGACCAGAATGAAGATTGGGACATATTTTTCAGTTACAACAAGAGTGTTATTGGGGCTTTAACAGAAACAATAAGCTTTTATATGTAATATGAAAGCTTAATAATAGAAATAATAATCTTAACAGAAACAATAAGAATAAGCTTTCATATGTAATATGAAAGCTTAATAATATCTTTATTTTGAAAGGTGAAAAATTAGGCTTAACGCCTGTTTACAATAATTTTGCCCTTTATAACAAAGAAATGAAAAAGACAGTAACAGAACAAGACACTTAACAAATACTCACAAACAAAACATTCAAATATATATGATAATATGATAAACTCCAAAACTAAAAGTAATATGATGATTAATATGAAGTAACTAGTAAGTAGTTGATATATTAAATATTATAGGCTACAGGTTAAGAAGAAGAAATATTATATCGTGCTTAGTGATATTTTTCTGAAATAAATCTTGTTGGATTATATTGAAACAAGGCGATGTGCTGTACGTGCTCCATAATGGCGTTTGTGTTTTATGTAACTGTATGTTCGGGCATGTGGTGTTCAGGAGAAACATATGTATCTTATTTATAATTTTGTGAGTCCATAGTCCATGCCAACTGTCAAGCAAAATTCACGAAAATCAAAATACACTGCTTACCTCCAAGCCTAACCCTTATCCTAACCCACAATCCACATATGGCGTCATAAGACCAGGCTCCGGTGAACGGTAAAAAACGCTTACCGGCATCATACACGCCAGTGCAGAATGATTGACAGCTGTCAGCCTTCACCTTGAAAATATCAAGGGAAATAATTTGAACAACTGGAGGCAGACCACATAAATCTTAAAACCCGTACTACTGCTTTTCCAGGCCACGAATTTAAAGTAGAACAATAAACTAATGTAGCCATATTTATATCGCTAACTTTGCCAATCTTTTTTTCGCCCATAACTATGGTGTTCTATTTCGGCCACTTCGCGCGTCGCGCGTCGCCTTATAAAAAAAGCGACGCGCGACGCGAAGTTTGCGTCGCGCGTCGCCTTTTTCAATGTAAAGCTATAGGAAAAAAAAGCGACGTCGGCTTTTGAACACGACGTCGCCCTAAAAAAGGCGACGCGTCGCGCGTCGCGTCGCCTTTTGCGTCGCGTCGCGCGTCGCATTTTTTAAACGGATGTTGTTTGTAATTCCGATGCTAAAATGCGCATGTACAAGGAGAATTCATTTTCCATTTGGTGTTTTTTCTTCGGTGCAGTAATATAGTATCTGGGACACAACGAAGTATATAGTATAGGACATAAAGAAGGTATGTGCATTGTATATTTCATTTTACATAGTTTGTGAATGGCGATTAAAATTAAATAATATACAACTAAATTTAAGAACCCAGTGTGTTACTCATTTAGAATATATTTAATTGTTTTGCATATGTTATTTTTTGTACACATCATTTTATTTTCGTTTATGTTCTGTCTTTACAGATGGCCCAACAATATACATCCCTAGACACATGTAGTAAAAATGCCAATAATATCCTTTACGATAATTCTACAGTATAATATCCAGATTATATATTATATTTTAAAGTTCTAGTCTGTTCTAGACTTAAAATCGTGAACTCAATGAGTGAGTGACCTCGTGCTCTCTGCATATACAGTCATTCACTTAGTTAAACACACGGTGACGGGGTACTGATAACGATGTGGGTATGGTTTCCATTATTTACATCAGTTGTTTTATATGTTCTCAAGTGTTGTATTACTTATAGTATGAACATTCCTTGACATATTTACAGACAGAATTAATACAAGAATATTTTTTTTCTGGATATACCGACGATGAAATATTAGCAGTTCTCTTCCTAAAACATGACATTCACATCAGGTTTATCACTATTTATCTTACAATCTTAAAATTAAATTCCAAAAGAAATCAAATATTGTATTTGAAATGTATATTAAAACCGACATTGCTGCACTCCGTTCACCTTTTATTTTACAGTAGCTGATAATGTAAATTTTCCTTCATTTCTCTTCAGTCAAAGAACATTGGGTCGGATCTTAAAGCAACAAGGTCTTGGAAGACAATGTAGGTTAAACCAATTAAGAGACGCGATACAGGTAGGCTTAAATAATGTACATCCAGGTATCATTTTATTTCAGATATTGGCAGTTATAGAGTGGGGTTCAAACAGGGGGCCGTCTTCATTAGCCGAGTTCGGAGCAGAACAGTGGGACGTTAAACTTGACAAGTCCGGTTCGGAGCAGAACAGTAGGATGTTAAACTCCATTTCAATTTATTTAATTTAAAATAGGGGATGTTGGGTTTTATATATGTATAGATTTTTATTATTGTTTTTTACCCAAGTACCACGGTAATAGTGTTGGGATCCTTGATTGATGCGAGAAGGGCCGCTGCCGCTTATAAAATCATTTTACAACTGAATTCAGTTTCCTGAAGAATAAATATAATTTTTCATAGAGGAATACGTATTTAAAGCCTGGCGATATTTCCATGGAACTGAATAAGCGAGCAGTCTAATACTGGGTTTATTTCCCCATAATTATTGTCATGTCTATATTGGGTAATCAAGGGCCCTAAATGTATATTTTCAGTATGAATTAACAGGAAGCGGCGCTTACCTTGGCTGTAGAAGTCTTTCAAAACGATTGCTTTCAAAATATAATATAAAGGCATCCAGGTAAAAGTAATTGCATTATGACATAGAAATAACCGAAAATGCAATAACTCTGCAATTATAATTGAATGATTATGAAAAGTAAATGAATCATATCGAAAAAGAACTTTCAAAACCATCCACGAAATTGATTCCTTATAATTCGTGAGACTGATAGCTCAATTAATATATTCTTGGCCAGAAGGACAATGGATTGCATTGTGACATAGAAATAACCGAAAATGCAATAACTCTGCAATTATAATTGAATGATTATGAAAAGTAAATGAACCATATCGAAAAAGAACTTTCAAAACCATCCACGAAATTGATTCCTTATAATTCGTGGGACTGATAGCTCAATTAATATATTCTTGGCCAGAAGGACAATGGATGGAATACTCAAAGTCATAATTCGTTAATCATTGGTCTTTTGGTGTACATTGCTCTATTTCAGACAGGATGTGTTAGCACTACAGAAGGAAATGGACCCTAATGGCGTAGAAATGCGTAAATCTCATCGGATTAGTAGACGCATATATAGAAATCCTGGTCCCAACTATTGTGTTCATATCGATGGTTATGACAAACTGAAGCCGTTTGGTTTTCCTGTTCACGGTGCAGTAGATGGGTAATTACAATAATCAATATACGTTGCTTGTATCACGAGAGCTGCATGAAGAACTAAAAAGAATATTATTGTTTAGTGATGTGTAGCTAGATAGCCTGATTTTGTAATGCTTTTGGTAATCTTTATTAAGTCAGATCCGCCGTTCCGTCATGGGGCTATTCTGAAATCAACCAGAGAATTATTACTGTATGTTACGCCTTTTCTTAATTAACTTGCCTCAACACCCAAGACAGAAAGGATTAACGCACTAGCCAGCCAGATATATTAGGGCAAGCATTCCAGTCTATCACTTGCCAGCACTATACAATTTTGGAAACTGCAAAATATGTATAAATAATGTGAAACTGAAAGTTTCTATCTGCGAAGAAAAGCACCATTGTTCAGATATTACACAGTCTTTTACGCAATATTTTCAGTAGTTTCTGGAACGGTTTCTTTTATTCCAGAAGGGTGCCATGGCTTAAAGTGGGGAAAACCAACAACGACCCAGTTGTGATCGCATCTTATTTTATTCAATATATAAATAACATCAAAGGTATTATAAGTAAATGATTGATATAAATGATCTATAGATTTCTAATTGCAATAAAAATGCTTTATTGGAAACTAAATATATTATAACGTTATAAGATTAAATTCGAGAAATAAATGAAGCTTGTAAGTTATTTTCTTCTTAATTGTAGGTGTTCCGACTATAGTTCGTATGGACAGTGGTACAGAAAACGTTGGTGTACAAGACATACAGAACTCTTTTCGGGGATGAAGAGTGTAATTGTGGGATCCTCACATAGCAACCAAGTAACATTTAAAATATGAAATTCCTTATAACTTTACCTTACTTTACATTTTCATCCAAATAGCAGTTTAAATGCGCGTTTTGATGCGATTAGTTTTCAAGCGACAGCTAAACATATGTTATGGAGCCATTATCACAAGACGTCACTACCAGTATTGTTTAACTGCATCGGTAATTAAATCGATTACAGATCTATTTCGCATTAAATTGTTGACTTACACCAGCTAGCTAATATCTCTATACCGTTAAACCCCATACAATATTCACTGGTACGGCCTATATTTTATTAACATCGGAATGTATATCCGCCTTTTCAGCGTGTTGAAAGATGGTGGTCTTCCATGCGAAGTGGCGGAGCTGGTTACTGGATTGACATGTTCAAGGATATGGTTGATACTGGATTATTCGCTACTGCAGATCCTGCGCACATGTATTTGTTTTTACTTCTTATTTAAATACGTATATGTTAAATTCACTCGAGACTAATACCAAAAAGGACACTGCTAAAGTTAGGATAGAAACTACCTTTTATTTATTTTTTTTTGTGGAAAGTCATAAATTTGATCAAACTTTCTATCATTGCCTATTCTTACTTTTATTATCATATGTATAAATATTGTCTAATATCTTTTGTATATTTTAAATCAAGTGTTCGTAACCAGAAATAGTATCGCCCGTGTAATTTCGTTTTGGTTTTTTTCTGCCTTCTCATATGATCTGATCGATAGAACATAAAACATTGAAACGATTCAAAAATAGTCACTATGCAGACTACATCATATTTATTACAAATACGGAATCAAATATTTAAATATTAGAAAATTTAACACAAACTTTTCTTCTTTGTATTACAGAGAATGTGTTCGATTCTGTTTCAAAAGTTTAATGCAGGCTGAACTTAATCAAATCATGGCTGATTGGAATCAACATCGAATTAGATCGAACAATCATTCTGGTTTTAGAGGTGGAAAACCGGATTTGCTGTATTTCACACCAGAGATCTTTGGTAAGAATACAAACACTATACGATAAATAACTATTTGCATATTTGCTTTATTCGGTTTTGTAATTAATCTAAGGATTTCTTCGATTATTTTTCACCATACTATCCAACTCTTATAGTATATGTACCGGTACTTTGGAATAGCGTAGTATTTGTGAACGTATAATTAGGACAGTTGATCAATAGAATACCTGGGTTTTTTTTTAACGGATTGATACAATTATTGCAGTTTATTCCAAACCACACCTGCCTTCACCACCCACAAAATCCAGTTAACCTTCCATTACGATATGGATGAAAACAGTTTCGGTATCTCTGCTATATTAATTGTTTTATGCATGTAGTTTTTAAACCAACAAAATAATATTGACATTTTGCTGAATGCATTTCAATCTATTTTAAGGCTCTAAAGACTACAAATTTGATGTTAGTATGAACGATATTCTTGCAGTAAAACAGCTGAATGCCGAATCTCTCCCGGATGAAGACAATGACGAGTTCATCCAAATGTGCCGAAACCTATTAAGAGAAAATGGAAAAAATATGCCGGGCGATACAAAGGAGGCTGTGGAATTATTAACATGGTTACTAAATGAACTGGAACTCTGGTGAAATAATCTGCTCTCATAGACAAAATTATTTTACTTCATATATTATAGCCTGTCAGTTCCAGACGAGTTATGTAGATTAGGCCTAAATGACACGTTATACATTTTAGTTGACTTAGAGGTCAACATATCTTCGCTTTATACAAATAGGGACTGGTTCATATTTAATATGAATACATGTCGTACTTATTAAAAGACAATATAAAACGAAGGCAGAGAAACTTCAGTAACTCATTCAATATACATGTACCATCTACCATAAATTGAAAGCTATTGGAGGCATGTTTCATTTACAGACAAGGTATATATTTATATATTTATCTTAAGATAAGATTGTTAACCCCATAAAGTAATTATCGTTAGGGTTTGTTTTTCTTCTAATTCTGTCCAGTGCTACAGGTTGGTGTCTAGATAGTACACAATAAATGGTACAAAAGGCGTCTTCATGTTTATTAATTAAAAGTTAACGTTAGCATCAACAAGCAGAAGGGACGAAAACAATATACGACCAGATTTCTATGTGGCCATATGTTAATAATTGTTTGCAAAAAACACAATATTACATTATTACAAGCTTCTGTTTTGATAGTAGGCACTTATATTATGCCAAAGCCTTCGCTCCATGTAATGGCTTTTATTAAGATATCCGAGAACATATCAGGATTACCAATGCTTCGTGGTATTTCCAGTACCATACCACAGGTATGAGCTACGGGCATACGAGTAATGTCGCTGCAGAAATCTACTTCTAACTTCTTGTGGAAACCAAGAGGTGGAATTTCATCTGCCCCTGTCCAAAACTGCAATAGGTCTTTCATGGTGATGCAGGTATCGCCGTCTGTAGAAACAAAATGTAATACAACGAGATGCCATTAATTTTAATTATTACATTACAACTGGAAATGTTACGTCCATATGCCTTATATTTATATCATACAATCTTTTTACTTTCCATCCAATGATTAATACAATAATGACATTTATGACGGTAGCCAATGACTTAAAACAACAATATTAAGTGTACCTGCGGTGTCCCTCAGAAAGATATTGAAGCAATAAATGCTGTCTTCTTCTAACTTTCTATTATTGGCGTGGGGCTCGCTGTAATTAATCACAAACAAATCCCTGAAGCTTTCAAAATCAAAAGCTTGATGTTTATTCACAAATAATCCCATCGCCTTCAACGGTAGTCTTTGATAACTTTATCACCAAACTCACCAACCGCGTTCAATCCATCAACGATGATATTTGAAAAAATAATACATTATTAGTGTTGTTAAACGTCGAAAATGATCGTTCTACAGTATAATATTTTGTAATAAATAATGTTATTTGCAGAAGGAATACTCTTTTTATGATTACTCAAACGAGAAACAGTATATATAAGAGAACAAATAATAATAAATAATATGCCCCATTATTATTAGTTGTAGACGTGGCTTTATTCGTCCTCATGTGCTTGGAGTTATACTAGTCTATAGTATCTGCTAGTAAGGGAATTATCCATTGCATTTTCCCCCCAGTTATGCCAATAATAATATTTTTGTGGCTGCATTTCATTGAATTTTTTATTTAGTTAGGAATAAACTATTATACCTATAATATAAAAAATGCCGCAGTAGATTAGATATCAGATCTTGCTTGACCATTCTGGAAATCATGGTATTTATGCCAGCATCAGACAGGAAATCTATCATCTTATCGTCGGATTCCAAATCAGCTAATAATGAGCATTCATTAATCTGAAAATGGTTATACTTTTTTTGAATACTTTACGGAAACAAAATATAGGACAAAATATATTGATCTACTATGGAAATAAGATTATCATTTAAAGCATAAATTACTTTTATACATTGGCCTCAATTACCACGTCTTTCATTTCTAGAGTTTAATTACAAGGTTAAAGGAGTTACCTTTGTCATTGCGCTCTTCACGTCCTCATCTGCGATTGTCTCTATTGCCTCTTCAGTCAATACTACTGGCAACCCCATGGTAAGTTTGTAGATACCCTCATCCATTACTGGTATTCCTGGGCCATCGTTTAATATACTCCATGCTACAAATTTACCCGCCTGGGTGAACTGTCCACTCTCTAGCAAACTAACGTCGTGTCGAAAACACATTCTATTTGTTTTTCCCTCAAAACATCTGTTTATTAATTCCTTTAAGAGCTCTCTGTAATATAAACGGAATTATACAATATTATCTTTGGGTGTTTTTTTTAGATTTTATGTAAATCGGTGATAGTCATGAGCTAGAATATTGAAGGTGTAACGAAGGTTTAGAACGTGGTTTATATACATAAGCATTGTGAATATTTTATCGACCGTTTTTACAAAGAGTAAATAGTGACAGTTTTAGAGACGTTTTTGAAGCGCTTAAACTTTAACCTCTGTTGCGTCGATATTAGTTGTGTAGAAGTGGACGTTTTGTTTTTGTCATTATAAACAATACAAGTTAACTGGACGATATTATTTATTGGTGTCACACATGCCGAATGCTAAATACCTGTAGCCACAAAGAACGACCACATTAAATTGCGTTACTATGAATAATACATCTTAAAGCAAGATGGAGTCCGCATACCTGAAGAATTCCCTCTTTGGTCCACCTAAATCCTCACCAATTTCCCCAGAAAACACAACTTTAACTGGGGATGTATAGGAAAATTTTGACCGCCTCACTTCTCTTAATGTGGAAGCAAACAAATCATGTCTATTAATATAATGGTAGTAGAGGTGTCGGTTGTTGTTGCAGATATCCAACGACTCAAAATGTCCTGAATGGTAACATCTTCACTACAACATAAAAGTAAATTGACTTGTAAACTGATTCCCATTCATCGATAAAGAAACTGTAGATAATTCCAATAAAGCAAAGACATCTTTTTGAGATTGGAACAAAATATTGTTGTCTATATATTTTGTTGACAGTCTTATAATTTAGCTATATTGTGAAAACGTGCCTCGTGTTAGTATCATACCAGCATGCTTTTTGCATTTCTTGTAAATTTATTTCCGTTTGAAACACATCCTTTGCACCCCACCCCGCGCGAACTTACTATTTGAGCTAAATACCACCCCGATAATTCATACCTTACGGTTGCACATTCATGTAAAGACTGTCTCGCCGCCAGCTCGTGTATGTCATGACCACTACCAGTTATTGCTTGAGAAGTGCTTGGCTCATTCAAAAGACTCACATGAAACGCTGACGTTGATGCGCTAGATAACGTTGCACTTTGTCTAAATGTTATGGTTGGAGTCCCTGATTCTGTGGGAAAGCTTGGTCGGGTCGTGAAGTCAAGATCAGGTAGTGACTCAGAATCTGCATTGAATATTGAAAGTATTTTCAAGGACTGTGAACTGGTGACCAAAATAGATATTTATATTTCGAGCTATATATATATACCAAGCATAGATGCACGGGCTCGATAAATGTTCGTGGGGGGGGGGGGGGTGAATTGGGTGAAATGCTCGATTTGTTACCGACTATGTCAGTCTGAATTCCAACCGTGCAATCGGACTTTTGCAGCTGCATTCTCAAAAAATAGATTGTCAGGCAACGAAACATATGCCCACAGCAGCTAAATTATCCGGGTAGTCATCCAGAGTTGTCGCATATTTTCACTTTTTTCAGTAATGAAAAATTTATAAAACACTAAAATCTGATCAAGAATAACAACTCATTAAGTAATTAAAAAACACAACACAATTTATATGGAAAACAATCACTGGTTTATACACATATAGCACGACGTTTCGACAAGTATCCGCTTATCGTTATCAAGTACAAATAAAGTAATTTGTACTTGATAACGATAAGCGGATACTTGTCGAAACGTCGTGCTATATGTGTATAAACCAGTGATTGTTTTCCATATAAATTGTGTTGTGTTTTTTAATGTGCTCAATCACTAACTGCCACTCAAGGATCGTTAAGTAATTATCTAAAAATCGGGAACCAACGCCTATGACACCGAGTTGGAATATTTTAAAACGAAATGAATTCACATTTACTAAATATCAATTACATTTATCAAGGTGGGTTCATTGAAAATTTAATTCACAAAATACGACATTCGGCGTATTTACAGTAAATTATTCATATACCAATTCTTTTTAACGTTACGTACAAATCTGTCCAAATGACGGGAATATGCATGACCTTACATTACTCTGGTCAAAAAATAAATCGTACTCTTTATTTGTCTAAGAAAACCTGCATGTATATCAAAATATACAGGTTCTACAGAATGAAGAAAGTGAAGCTAAATAATTATTATGGTAATTTCACTGAATCGTATACAAACCTCTAAGCCCGTAGTTTGAAGGTACAGGCGGATTGAGTGTGTCGACAGCTCTCTCACGTAACCGCCCAATGTGAAGGACTGCCCGTTTTTTAATGTTTCGGGAAGCAAATTTCCTGCGAAAGTTGCAATATTTGCGGTTACACTTTCAAGGTTTATGTTTGCAATCGTATTTTTGCCCTGTGGCAAATATACATCGGTAAGGTGTTCTCTGACGTTTTCTAGTGTGGCACTATCTTTAATATCTAAAATCTGTTTTCCGCCTCCTTTTGCAAGTCTTACAAGCACGAATTTTCGCCTATTTTATGCTTCCACCCAACATAAACTCGATAGGTCGAGTTGGGTGTTTCCACAGCGGCGGCCTTCTTTCGTTTTCTGCCGGACTGCATTTGTCGGATACGTTGTACTATTGGCGAGGCACACAGATTTCCTACAAATATTTAAGTTGTGGTTATAAACTATTCGTTTACATATATATGAACTATAATTATTCTTTTTACTTTTGTCGACACCTCATTTTTAGACCATGAGACCTTATCAAATGGATATATATATTTATCAAGTGTAAATTACTGCAACAGTTAGTTAGGCCTACCTTGAACAGATTCGCGACACTTAGATCGCAATCTGGCTCTGTCCCCAATTCTGTGAACCCCAAGTACACCAAACTCCTCATCGGTTAAAGTAAGGACGTCACTTGGATTGACCTATGAAATTTAAAAAAAAATAACTTTTACGCGGGAGAGATAGAGAAAGGGGAGAGAGAGAAGAGAGAGAGAGAGAGAGAGAGATGGAGTTTAACTTCCAGTCGACACAAACTACGCCATTTCGGAACTAACACCGAATTCCGGGTTTTTTAATAATGCACATGAGCATAAGGATCTTAAGCAGAGGTGGGGGGGGGGAACCGGGCGACCCGGGAATCGAAACCGCACCAGTTGACTCAATGTCCATGATACAAAGCGCGCGTGCTAACCATTCGGTCCTCCGATACCCCTCCCCAATCCCCGTTTACAAAAAGGATATTTGTTAGTTGTCTTTTTTCCCTAAATGATAAGATCTTTATACACAAATCAATTTTCCATGTCGATACATTTGTAGCTCCTTATTTGATATATTCACTAAATATGGCCAGACAATTTGGTTATCATATAATATCATACATACCTTATTTTCGGCAAATTTTTCCACCAAACTTCCGAGACCTAACGATTCCAAAATTGTGTCCATTGTGTAAGATTTATATAATAAGCCAAAATAAGGAATGTTCGCAGAAGGGCAACTTTTTATGAATGGAATTGTTTATTTTTATACCGGATGATAGTTACTAGCCTTGATTATCGCCACACTCAAGATAAACCCCAAAAGAACCTGTCTAATTTTGAATAATGTCATTTGCGTGAGGAATGTATCTTGCCTCGCAACCCAACCCTGGAGAAATCAGATTAAGACCGATGTTGACAGAATCCAAGATTACGTTCATTTCTGCACAGTTAACCTAGACACACAGTCTATAATCATTGAATATGGGAAATAAAGTCAGCTACTAGTACAAAATGTCCGAGAAAAACATTATAATAGGATATAAACGTCAAATTATAATTTATAAATAAAATAAATAAAACAAAACCAATATACTTACAAAAATGCAGGTGCAGTCTTAATCATTGTGTTTACAATTAAAAGTGTAAAAAAATGAAGTCTCCCTGAGGATAGCCATTCTATAAATAATCTTGAAAGGCGACGCGCGACGGAAAAGGCGACGCGTCGCGTTTTTTTGTGCGACGTCGTGTTCAAAAGCCGACGTCGCCTTTTTTCCTCTATAGCTTAACATTGAAAAAGGCGACGCGCGACGTGCTACGCAAACTTCGCGTCGCGCGTCGCTTTTTTTATAAGGCGACGCGCGACGCGCGAAGTGGCCGAAATAGAACACCATACATAACGCCATTAGTTTCCCCTACCCCCACATACACAAAAAGTGACGAAAGAAAGAAATATACATTCAATGTTTTAGTTTTTCTATACCCACACCATATTTATATTGGCTTTCAGAGCAGCATTTTTTTTTATTCAGAATGTTCCCAAGACACGATTTTTTTTATTTAGATTCGTGTCTCAGCAGTATTTTCTTCATTGGTCCCAACAACAGGATTTTTTTTTTTTTTTTTTTTTTTTTTTTAAAGGTTATCCCTCACGGCGGGGATTTTGCTCACATTAATCTCCAGTGGTATTTTTCTGTAGATTAGCACCGACGGCACGATCTTTTAAATATTGCATGGTCGGTCCCGTCTACTTATATTGTTATAATAATATTAGTATTTCTATATGGCGGTATATTAGTGCCAAAATTCTAACATGCTTTCGTCTAATTTCTTACTTCTATTCATGTAATTTCTAACCTCCATTCATGTAGGCCCAACTTCTAACTTCTATTCATGTAATTTCTAAATTAAGACAATGTATAATTCAACTTCTTTATTTGTTCAGTGTAAATATCAATTCTATTTCATCTTATTTCTAATATTGGGGCGAAAAATGTCTACTTCATTGTGGTGTTACATGTTAAGCATGAACGGCAAACAAATTTAGAATTTTGATACTTCTACCTAGCAACCATCATTATGACATCGTTTGGTGTCGCCACCGTGTGCTCAGTTTGGGAATTGAGCACCTGATCGGGACCATTCTATTGATACAAACGACTCCCTCTTCGTCAGATTGAGTGTTAAAATTGAAAACAACATCAGTTGTGGACATAAAGGACATTTTTCGAAGTCAAAGTTGTGTAGAAGTTCAATATATCCCAGAAGACAGCGTGGATATTTTAGTTTTCGTAGAGGACGAGGAAGTCGCAGAGGACGTTATTTTCGAGGACAAAATGTACATAGATTTGATTATAGTACTTATAATCCGAGAAACAATTTTAGAAGTGATTACAGGCCAGAATTTAACATTATTGATAATAATGAAAAATATGTATGATGATTATGTTAATAATATGTTTAGTCAGTGTAGTTTAAATAATGTGTTTGTTTCACATATTGATGATAATAATGTAAATGATAATAATGATGATTGGTATGTTTGTATGGATATTCAAGGTAAGCAACTACGTTTAGAAATTGATACTGGAGCTATGTGTAATGTTTTATCATATAGTGTTTTAAATGAATTGAATGTAAATTATGAAATGCTACCGACAAATGTTTTTATAAATGGTGTGCATGGCCACCCAGAAAAGGCATTAGGGAAAGTAATCTTAGTAGATATATCACATTTCAAGTTTTAGACAGTAAAAAAAATATAAATATTCTTGGACGACAAGATAGTGTCAACTTTAACTTGATAGCTAGAATTAATAGTATATCTTGTTCTGGGAATTGTCAGGACATTGTAACAAAATATCGTAGTGTTTTTGATAATAGCATAGGTTGTATACCAGGGCAATACGATATCAAATTAGATAAGACAGTACAGCCAATAATTCATTCACCTCGCCCAGTTCCAGCACCGATAAGAAATCAGGTGAAGGAAGAGTTAGACAATTTAGAACAAAGAGGCATTATAATGCATTATAATAAAAGTGACAGAACCTACTGATTGGGTTAGTCCTGTTGTATGTGTTAGAAAACCTAATGGTAGAGTAAGAATTTGTATAGACCCCTCTAGCTTAAATAAGGCAATATTAAGAGAGCATTTTCCTTTAAATTCGATTGATGATATTGTTTCAAGATTAAAAGGCAGTAAATATTTCAGTGTGTTAGATGCAAATATGGATTTTTACCAAATTAAATTATCAGATAATAGTTCGAGATATACAACATTTAACCCAGAATGGACATGGGGTTCAGTTGAGAAAGACGCATATGAAAAAATCAAGCAAGCCTTAATTTCAGCACCAGTCTTGAAGTATTACGATTTGACCAAACCAGTTTTACTTAGTGTAGATGCATCAACCAAAGCAATAGGAGCGGCAATTTTACAAGAAGACGGAATAATCGCATATGCATCGAGATCGTTAACGTTAACTGAACAAAAGTATGCTCAGATAGAGAAAAAAATGTTAGCTGTAGTTTTTGGATGTTCCAGATTTCACAAGTTGATATATGGGAAGAAAGATGTTAGAATTGAAAGTGATCATAAACCATTAGAGAGTTTATTTCGTAAACCAATTCATGCAGCTCCGATGAGAATTCAGAGAATGATGTTAAAATTACAACCATATAATTTTACTTTAAATTATACGAAAGGAAAATCTATTGGATTAGCTGATTGCTTAAGCCGATTGTCAGAAAATAAAACTGATCCAGAAATGAAAGAAGAAGAATTAATGGTTTGCATAGTCGATACTTTAGCTAATAGTTGTCATGATCGAATAGCCAGTGAAACTTTGAAAGATACAGCATTACAAGAAGTTAAAACTCTTATACTCTATGGATGGCCCGAGAATAGAAAAGATGTTCCTACTAAAGCGGTACCATATTTTGATTTTAGGGAAGAACTCAGTACCTATAATGGAATAATATTTAGAGGAGACCGAGTATCTATTCCAACAACTATGAGAAAATAGATGTTGAAAACAATTCACAGTACACATTCAGGGATAGTACAATCTAAAAAACGAGCAAGGGATATTGTGTTTTGCCCGGAATGAACAAACAAATTGAAGATATAACTAGTCGTTGTTCCACTTGTCTGGAATTTAGGAATAAATTACCAAAAGAACCAATGAAACCTCATCCTGTACCAACCCTTCCTTTGAATAAAGTTGGAAGTGATTTGTTCCAAATTGGAAATGACTATTTTTTGATAATGGTTGATTACTACTCAGGTTTTATAGAAGTAGAAAAATTAGAGAATACAATAACTACAACAATAATTAAACGTATGAAAAGTAATATAGCCCGTTATGGTATAATGGAAACATTAATTACTGATAATGGTCCTCAATTTACCTGTTATGAGTTTCAAGATTTTGTTCGCAAATACAAAATTAAGCATATTACTTCTTCTCCTAATTACCAACAGTCTAATGGATTGGCAGAGAGAGCTGTACAGACAGTGAAGAGAATGATCAAAAAGTGTAACCAAGAAGATGAAGATGTATACCTAGCACTGCTTGATTTAAGAAATACGCCACGTGATGATTTACTAGGATCACCAGCCCAAAGATTACTTGGTAGACGAACGAAGACATTATTACCCAGCACTGAAGAACTTTTAAGACCGAATACCAAATCTCCAGAGATAGTAAAGCGACAATTAGAAATGTATCGGGATAAACAAAAATACTATTATGATGTTCACCCTCGACAACAACCACCTATTACTACCAATGATGCAGTTCGTATTCAAACACCTAATGGATGGAAACAAGCTAAATACCTAGAACCACACAATTTGCCAAGATCACACTTAATGATTTCAGGAAGTCAGAATAGGCAATACCGTAGAAACAGGCGACATATTTTAAAAACAAAAGAGAAAAGATATAATCCACAACAGCAAAGACCCCCGATTCCGTATTATCTACGTTCATCAGAAAAGAAAATTTACAGACCGACAAATGAATATTTTCAACCGATAGTTCAAAACCCTATTTATCCAATACCCCCTGAACCAAATATATAGATCACGTTATGGTAGAGAAATACGTAGACCAAGATGGTTAAATGATTATGAATGATTTTAGTTTCTTTAGATAGTTATTAGTTTAGCTTAGTTTGTTTAGTTTATTGTAGAGGTATTGTTTTAACATATTTGATTTGCATGTTAAGAAAATTGTGAGACAAGGATTTTGAATTTAAAATTGTTCTATGTAATTAAAATATTTTGAATTTAATAAGTGATTTTAAATTTCAAGATTTTTACATTTTTAAGAAAACTATAATATTAATAAATTTCTGTTAATTTGAATTTTTAAATTGTAATGTCATAATATAAATTTAGGTATGAAATTTATATCATTTGAAAAAAAAAGAGATGTAATGTCCTATATATAGTTCTATACTATACAGTACAATATGTATATACCAATAGTAAGCCTCATTAATATTCATTAGTTCCACCAATACCTTATATGTATATGTATGTTACTATATAAGAGCCTACATAAATAAAGCTTGCAGAGTGAGTTATAATAGCAGACGTGCCTTTGTCTTATTTTATATAGAAGCTATTACATCCACCACATCAGGAGTTCCGTTAGATTATCCACCACAGCAAAGTATTGTTTTCAGAGTTTGTTTTCAGTTTGGTCCTCACGGTACAATTTTCTATAGATTGCTTTAAACAGGATTTTCCATCATATCAGAAATTTCGTTAGAATCCATCACGTCAGAATAGCCATCATAACAGAATTGTTCATCAGAATAGCTATCACAGCAGAATTTTCTATAGATTGTTCCCAACAGTAGGAATTGTGATTAGATTATTTAGTATATTCAGCAGAGCAGACATAGTCATAAGAATATCCATCACAGTAGAATATTTTCATCACTACAGCAGAATATTTTCATCACAACAGCCATACAGCTAAGTTTGTTTTTAGCTTGGTTCCAACAGCAAAATTTTCTATAGACTGGTTTAAACAGCATGATTTTCTATAGATTGGTTTAAACAACATGATTTTCTATAGATTGGTTTAAACAGCATGATTTTCCGTTAGATTATCCACAAAGGCGTTTTATAGCTGAGGCGCTGGAGGCGCCAGCCTCCTCGCGAAAAAAATCAAAGAAGTTGAACAATTAAACAACAACATGATTTTCTATAGATTGGTTTAAACAGCATGATTTTCCGTTAGATTATCCACAAAGGCGTTTTATAGCTGAGGCGCTGGAGGCGCCAGCCTCCTCGCGAAAAAAATCAAAGAAGTTGAACAATTAAAACGGGAGAAAAATGCTAAAACCGATGAGAAAAATGAAATGTACCCTAGTTAGGGAGGGCCCTAAAGGCAGACAAAGGGGCCCCTCGTCTGACAAAAGTCCCCTCTGGCCAAGGGAAAGGGCCCCCGACGAGCCTGGGTCAATCATTTTCTTTACACTGATACTATCGAATCCACTACTGAATGAGAATACAGTCATTGCACTGGTATGACAATCATCAATCAAGACAACCTACATACACCCCCCCCCCCCCCCGCGAAAGAGGGCCCTCAAAATCGTATGCCTCCGCTATGATAAACCTTAAAACGCCCCTGATTATCCATCATATAAGTAATTTCGATAGAATATCCACCACAACAGGTTTATTCGGCAGAATAGCCAGCATAGCAGACTTTTTCGTTAGGATAGCTATCACAGCAGAAATGTCTATATATTGGTCCTAACTGGAAGAATTGTGGTTAGATTATTCATCAGAGCTGAAATTTTCGTCACAGTAGCGATTACAGCAGAATATTTTTATCACATAGCCATGACAGCAGAAGTTGTTTTCTGCTTGGATATCTTCTAAAGATTGATTTAACAGCTGGATTTTTCTTCAGATTATCCATCATATCAGGAATTTCGTTAGAATATCCATCACAGCTGATTTATTCGACAGAATAGCCAGCACAGCAATCTTTTTCGCCAGAATAGCTATCACAGCAGAATTTTCTATAGATTGGTTCTAAGTGGAAGAATTGTGGTTAGATTATCCAACAGAGCTGGAATTTTCGTCACAATAGCGATTACAGCAGAATATTTTTACCACAATAGCCATGGCAGCAGAAGTTGTTTTCTGCTGCTTGGTTTTCACAGCAGTATTTTCTAAAAATTGTTTTAAACAGCTGGACTTATCTTCAGATTATCCATCATATCAGCAATTTCGTTAGAATATCCATCACAACAGATTTATTCGACAGAATAGCCAGTACAGCAGATTTATTCGACAGAATAGCCAGCACAGCAGACTTTTTCGCCAGAATAGCTATCACAGCAGAATTTTCTATAGATTGGTCCTAACTGGGAGAATTGTGGTTAGATTATTCAACAGAGCTGGAATTTTTGTCACAGTAGAGATTACAGCAGAATATTTTTATCACAATAGCCATGACAGCAGAAGTTGTTTTCTGCTTGGATATCTTGTATAGATTGGTTTAAACAGCTGGATTTTTCTTCAGATTATCCATCATATCAGGAATTTCGTTAGATTATTCATAACAGCAATATTATTCGGCAGATATCCACCAAGACAAAATTTTTCGTCACAATAGCTATCACAGCAGAATTTTCTATAAATTGGTCCCAATAACAGGAATTTTGGTGAGATTATCCAGCAGAGCAGGAATGGTCGTTATAAAATCCATGACAGCAGAATATTTTCGTCACAATAGCCATGACAGCAGAATGTTGTCATCACAACAGCCATATACAGCTGAATTTGTTTTTAGCTTGGTTCCATCAGCAAGATTTTCTGTAGATTGGTTTAAACAGCATGATTTTCTATAGATTTGTTTAAACAGCAGTATTTTCCTTTAGATTATCCATAATATCAGAAAGGTCCTTCGACTTCATATTCCTGAAGTTTCAGAAAAATCGTTGGAGCCGTTTTAAAAAAATAATAACTCTACGATTTGACCAAAATGCGAAAAAAAGTGAAAAATCAAAGTAAATATTTCGGAACAAAACTTATATTGTTGGAATCGGATCGATGTCAGCAATCCCAAAATATAAACAGAAATTCAAAATTCCAAAAAATAAAAAAAATTTTTTGAAATTTTTGAAAATTTTCCAATTTTCACCAAAAAATTGAAAGCGACAAAATTTCTAAATTTGACGTTTGTGAACTGCTATCTTCTTAGAAATGTCTCAAGCTATCCCAAAATGTAAATATCAAAGAAATCGGTTGACAATTACCAAAATTACGTTAAAGATTTAACGCATTTCCGCTATGCGCAGGAATTTCGTTTTACATTTAAGCACTAACTACCACCCAGTTTCTCGAGAGAAAATCAAACTTCAGACCTCTATCTCTTAAAGTTGCTGAGAAATAGGCAAAATGGAAAAAAAATATAATAATAACTAGATCTGCTACTGTCCCATGCAGATATGAAAGCTTTCATATTCACTGTCACAATCTATCGAAATTAATGTGATTTTTCACTCGTAAACAACTTTGTCGGCACGAAAAACATCAAAAGCGAAATTCGAAATTTTGAAATATTCAAATACCAAAAATTCCACCCGTATCCCGTCTATCCTGAAATTGAAATGTATTAAATTTTAGACATAGGAGACGCATTGAACATACTATGCCCTATTGTGTTTCTGCTCTGAACGTTTTTTTAGGTTTTCCTTCAAGGGTTCAGAAAACGTAACTCCCATGTCTGTAAGTGCAATATCGCAAAAGTTCTATTGTTTTTTCACGTTTCAAGATGGTGTCACTTCCGGTTCGATCGACAAACTCCATGTTTTGTGTACGAATCAGTAATTACTTGTCTAGTATCAAAAAAAAAATTAGGTCATTCTGACCTTTATTTCGACGATTTTTTTGAAAAATTTGATTCTTAATTTTACCAAGGGGAGATAATTTAGAAAATTTTAAAAGTCATTTTTCAAGTCGCATCAGTAATGTCTAGTTACATACTAAATTTCATGAAAATCGTACAACTATTAAAGAAGTTGTCAAGTTGGTCTCAACTTCCGGTTCGAAATCACAGCGACAAATTTTCGAATATTACAAAACTTTTAAAAATAAGCTCCCCCTGACCAGCTTAATCGTTCGCAATAAACGTTTGCCCCTTAAAATCGGCAAATTGCTGACTTTAAAGTGAGAAACATTACAACCGGGCGAAATTTTCTGTTTTATCACTCTAACAGTACCATTGATTACCAACCGATTATTACGAAACTTTAAAAATAAAACAGAAAGAGAGAAATGCGGCTTAACGTCCATTCGACAAAAACGAGGTCATTTCGGGACTAACATATTATGTCTTTTAATTTTATTGAAAAACTTCCCTTGCGCGTACGGGTCTTTAGCCGTTGGAGGTAACCGAAGGACACGGGGAAAACCCACGCGCAACCTGGAAATCGAAACGACGCCGGTTGATTCAATGACAGACGTTACGATACAGCGCGCACATGCTAACCATTCAGCCATTCAGCCTCCCAAAAATCGGAAAATTGCTGACTTATAGCAAGAAACATTTCAACCGGGCATTTCAATCGAAACAACGCCAGTTGACTCAATGACAGACGTTACGATACAGAGCATAGGTGCTAACCATTCAGCCACGTAACCTCCCTAAATTTGGCAAATTGCTGACCTACAGCGACAAACATTTCAACCGGGTGAAATTATCAACCGAATATTACAAAACTTTTAAAAATAAGCTTCCCCTGACCAGCATAATCGTTCGCAATAAACGTTTCCCCCTAAAATCGGCAAATTGCTGACTTTAAATTGAGAAACTTGACAACAGGGCGAAATTTCCTGTTTTATCACTTTTACAGTACCTCTGATTACCAACCGATTATAACAAAACTTTAAAAATAAAAGAGAAGGAGAGAAATGCGGCTTAACGTCCGTTCGACACAAACTAAGTCATTTCGGGACTAATATATGTTTTTTAATTTTATTTATAAACTTCCCTTACGCGTACTGGTATTCAGGAGTGGGAGGAAACCGAAGGACACGGAGAAAACCCACGAGGTTGGACACCATACTCCATGTCACGTGCAACCCGGAAATCGAAACGACGCCGGTTAACTCAATGACAGACGTTACGACAAAGCGCGCGTATGCTAACCATTCAGTCATTCAGCCTCCCTAAAATCGGGAAATTGCTGACTTATAGCAAGCAACATTTCAACCGGGCGAAATTTTCTGTTTTAGCAGTTTAATTTGCACGGTACTTTAATTACCAACCGATTATTACAAAACTTTTGAAAATAACTTCCAACTGACCAGCTTAATCGTATGCAATAACCGTTTGGCGTGAATTGAAAGTTCTGCAACGAGAAAGTTCATCTCGATTTTCCGGCGTGGTTCCCTCTTGTCAGTGAGGCAGAACGGAGGGCCTGACAAGGACAGCTGTCTAGTCGTTCGGATGGGACGAAAAACCAAGGTCCCGTATACTTATTGAAGTGCACGTAAAATATCCCTAAGCAGTTGGAATTCGATACTGTTGAATAAGCTCTATACGATGAATAATGTGCAAATTGTAGTCACCCACGCTGCATGTTTCGCTTAACAATGACAGGTTGCAGTTTTCAATTTTCGATTCTTTTATTCTTCTACTCCTGATATTTTGGACTGTTGATCGATGGTTTCATATAAAAGACTATCGATAAGACTCTTTGTAGAAGAAGTTCCCCAAAAATATTATATTGATTGAAGAGAAAAGGACCTTTAAAAATGCTCAAAATCGTAAAAATACGACTTTTTGGATTTTCGATCTCTTTTTTTCTGCTATCCCTGACATTTAAAAACAATGATACAATGATTTCACACAACGGGTTAGCTATTAGACTCTCGATTGACAGGAGTTTCACCACCCTCTCTTCATTATAACCGAAGTTATCGTGCCCTAAATCAGCATATTTATCTCTGCTTACCCTAAGCAGAAAATGCTCATCTTTAAACTCAATCATGACATTGACCTAGTGAACGTCTACACCAAGTTTGAACATTCTAGCTTAATTAGAAGGAGAGTTATTGTGTTTCAAAGTCTCGGCCCTTCAAATTGCTACTACTTTTCATATTCACTTCAAAATGGAATCCATCAGTAGACCTAAATCAAAATTCTGCTCGCAGTGATTTTTGGGCCAACCTTCAAGGATTCAGAAAATACAACTCCCGTGTCTGTAAGTAAAATAGCAAAAAAGCCTTAGGGATTTTTCACGTTTCAAGATGGTGGCACTTCCGGTTCGATCGTCAAGCTTCATATTTTGTGTACAAATCAGTAATTACTTATCTAGTATTTAAAAAAAAAACCCCAGGTCATTCTGACCTATATTTCGATGACTTTTTTGAAAATTTTGATCCTTACTTTCGTCAAGTTGTGATAATTTAGAAAATTTCTAATTATATTTTTGAAATCACATCGCTAGGATCTACTTATATACTTCATTTCATGAAGATCGTACAACTATTAAAGAAGTTGTCAAATTGGTTTAAACTTCCGGTTCGAAATCACAGCGACGAATTTTCGAAATTCAAAAATCTGAAACTGCAGATGAAAATGATTTTTTTCAAGGTATTCAAAGAAAAAAGAATTAGTAAGATCGGTCTAATAATAACAAAGTTACGACTATGCATTGTCAGTTTTTTTGTTCGTAAAATTCGGTGATTTTGGATTCGTAAAACGTTTTGAAAATATATTTAATCAACGTTCGCACCCTATTTTTTTTGGGGGGGGGGGGGGTAGGTCAAAATTTCAGAAAGATCCTATGGATAGATTCTGAGAAATCCGATTTGCAGAAAACACACACACAAAAAAAAAAAATTACTAGATCTGCTACTGTCCCATGCAGATATGAAAGCTTTCATATTCATCGTCACGTTTCATCGATTGTATCAAGTATCCTAAATAAAACGATAAGAAGAAAAAATTATCAAAATTGGTCAAAAACTCGCAAAATTACAAGTCTAAATATAGTATGAAACATTGCACCCAGGCATAACAATAATTTGAAAACTAAAGGGAAATAACCGAACCTTGTATTACTGTAATGAGACAGAAGAGAAAATGAAATAAAAATTGCCGGAAAAAAATTAAAAATGGCAGGTTGGACAGGCGACCTTACTCCTTGTCACGTACAACCGGGCATTCGAAAACACGTTAGTTAACTCAATGACAGGCGCGCGTGCTAACCATTCAGCCACCCCCCTCCCCCTTTGAAATCAGACACGTGCAATATGTCATATAGGAAGAATAACAAGCCGCTCACAACAAAATGGTAAAATAATGAGTTTAGGGCAAAAAGGCGTCTACAGCACACGGTGTTCCCAGGCGGTCACCCATCCAAGTACTAACCGGGCCCGACGTTGCATTCTTCAGTGATCGGACGAGAACTGGTGTTTTCAACGTGGTATGGCCGTAGACGAGAGAATGTGGACAGAACCCGTAGTTATATTTATTTGAATTGACCCGCTTATTGGTTGTTTTTTTTTGGGGGGGGGGTCGGTTTTAAAAAGGCGTCTACAGCACCCGATGTTCGCAGGCGGTCACCCATCCAAGTACTGACCGGGCCCGACGTTGCTTAACTTCAGTGATCGGACGAGAACTGGTGTTTTCAACGTGGTGTGGCCATAGACGAGAGAAGGTGGACAGAACCCATACTTGTGCTTACTCAAATTCTTTTTGTTTCTTTTTCACGAAGAATCAGGGCAAAAAGGCGCTACAGCACCCTGTGTTCCCAGGCGGTCACCCATCCAAGTACTAACCGGGCCCGAGGTTGCTTAACTTCAGTGGTCAGACGAGAACTGGTGTTTCAACGTGGTATGGCCGTAGACGAGAGAAGGTGGACAGAACCCGTAGTTATACTTACCTGAATTGACCCGCTTATTGATTTTTTTTTCGGTTTTAAAAAGGCGTCTACAGCACCCGGTGTTCCCAGGCGGTCACCCATCCAAGTACTGACCGGGCCCGACGTTGCTTAACTTCAGTGATCGGACGAGAACTGGTGTTTTCAAAATGGCGTGGCCGTAGACGAGAGAAGGTGGACAGAACCCGTAGTTATACTTACCTGAATTGACCCGCTTATTGATTTTTTTTTTGTTTTTTGTCGGTTTTAAAAAGGCGTCTACAGCACCCGGTGTTCCCAGGCGGTCACTCATCCAAGTACTGACCGGGCCCGACGTTGCTTAACTTCAGTGATCGGACGAGAATTGGTGTTTTCAACGTGGTATGGCCGTAGACGAGAGGGGGTGGACAGAACCCGTAGTTATACTTACCCGAATTGACCCGCTTATTGATTTTTTTTAATTTTTTTTTTTGGGAGGGGGGTGTCGGTTTTTAAAAGGCGTCTACAGCACCCGGTGTTCCCAGGCGGTCACCAATCCAAGTATTAACCGGGCCCGACGTTGCTTAACTTCAGTGATCGGACGAGAACTGGTGTTTTCAACGTGGTGTGGCTGTACACGAGAGAAGGTGGACAGAATCCGTAGTTATACTTATCTGAATTGACCCGCTTATTGATTTTTTTTTGGGAGGGGGGGGGGAGTGTCGGTTTTAAAAAGGCGTCTACAGCACCCGGTGTTCCCAGGCGGTCACCCATCCAAGTACTGACTGGTGTTTTCAACGTGGTTTGGCCGTAGACGAGAGAAGGTGGACAGAAACCGTAGTTATACTTACTTGAATTGACCCGCTTATTGATTTTTTTTTTTTGGGGGGGGGGGGGTGTCGGTTTTAAAAAGGCGTCTACAGCACCTGGTGTTCCCAGGCGGTCACCCATCCAAGTACTGACCGGGCCCGACGTTGCTTAACTTCAGTGATCGGACGAGAACTGGTGTTTTCAACGTGGTGTGGCCGTAGACGAGAGAAGGTGGACAGAACCCATACTTGTGCTTACTCAAATTCTTTTTGTGTCTATTTCCCTTGGGAGACGGGCCGAGCGGAGAGCTGGAGTGGTGCAAAAGAGTGCGCGCCGTGGTCTGATTGGCGGAAAATTGATTTTTTTCACGAAGAATCAGGGCAAAAAGGCGTCTACGGCACCCGGTGTTCCCAGGCGGTCACCCATCCAAGTACTAACCGGGCCCGACGTTGCTTAAAGGGACCCTCCCGATAAGAACAGAGTCTAAAAAATTAAAGTCCGAGTATTTATGAAATTTATGGACCAAAATATAGAGGCGTGGTGTATTTACCTTGTCGCAAAATTTCAGCTCAAAATATTGAGTCGTTTGGACGTGAACGTCAACACTGCTTATCCGGACACGTAACCCTTTTAAGATTTCGGGTCAATTTTTTCATTGGGTGACCTGATAATCGATTCCCGTTTCTTGATAGGTCTTTACAGTGAATGACCCATGTACTGTGCTTGATAACAAAGGGTAAATTCCACCTACATATTATTTTTATAGAAAAAAGTCTGGTTTTATCCAGACACTGCATAATACAACGGTCTCCATTTCCAGATGAAGACTGTCAGGTTTAAGGTATTTACAAGCGTATCACAAATATCATGTTAGTTGGTCGGCCTTAGGTAATGGGTTTTAAGGGATTTTAACACAAAATTAAGCAGTTTTATTCCCCAAAATGTTATCGGGATTGGCCCTTTAACTTCAGTGATCGGACAAGAACTGGTGTTTTCAACGTGGTATGGCCGTAGACGAGAGAAGGTGGACAGAACCCGTAGTTATACTTACCTGAATTGACCCGCTTATTGATTTTTTTGTTTGTTTTAGAGTATTTAATTGTTTTAAAGAATATGATAGTGCTGAGACAGTATAAGACAATTGAGGAGCAGAGGAATGATTTTAAAATGGAATCGAGCGCCGAAGGCGCGAAAAAATTTCAGATATGTAAGCGAGTAGAAGAATGATGTTATAATGGAATCGCGCCGCAGGCGCGAAAAAATTTTACATATGTAACAGAGCTTTTAAATTTTTGGGACTGGGCTTGAAAATTTGAATCAATGTCATGGCAAATGGAACCAAATTCTCGTTAACGAGAGGATAAAAAATGGGACAGAATCTTAAGGCCTATATATCAATTTCGCCTGTTTTGTGATTGTTTGTTTATCCCATTAATTCATTTAGTTGGAGACCGACTGCGGTGAGCACATTTTTTGAGACCGACTAGAAAACATTTCATAGAATAACATACTCACAACAGAATAAGAGTGACAAGCAGACGTGGTTATTGTATACTATAGTTTTTTTGTGACGTATGCAATTTAGGTACACGGATTCACGCAACTACTTAGTATTTGGGATCTATTCTGGCATTGTTTTTGAGACCGACTGAAGTGACTGCACTTATTTTGTGACCGACTATTTTTCTCCTTGGGTGAAATTTTGTTGTTAGACCAACATACTCACAACAGAATGAGAGCGAAACACAACATCTTTTCAAACATGATAAGTTGACAAGATTATTTTATACTAAAGTTTTGTGTGAGTAGTGGGACATACAGTGAGCACTTATTTTGATACCGACTGCTCCAATTTTGTAACCGACCGCACTGATTTTGCAACCGACTATTTTATAGTAAAGTTTTGCGTGATTAGCGTGACGTATACAGTGAGTACGTATTTCGATAATGACTACTCTATTTTGCGACCGACTGCACTGGTTTTGCGACCGACTATTTTTTTTGCTGGGGGGGGGTACCCCCCCCCCCCCACACACACATTTACGCCCCTGTCCACGAGCGATAATACCCCAAAATTTATCTATCGTTTGATTGGTTCTTCTATATTAAAATAACTTGGATTCACCAATGAAGTGAATCGTAGCAGTGAAATCTCGCGTCGCGTGACGTCAGAGCGGTATTTTCCCACGAGCGTCTCCTGTAAATAAACGGTAATTTCGCTTACATTTCGATATTTTTTAGCCTAAATCTTTGCAGATATTTTGATTGATTTTAAACTATTACAATACAATTGCTAGTAATACATTTACATTAAATAGTAATTCAGAAACGTAGATTGAAGTGGGCTATATTTCAGCCGCTGACTGTCTGAGTTCACGCCAGTCACGTGACCTAAAACCTTGACTTTCATCGATATTGGAGATTGAGCAAGCGTAAATTTTTGGTCCGGATCGCGTATCCGCATCAGTTTTGCGTATGACAACAACACTGCGTCCGAATAACATATGAGAAGTGTACTAAATCATTTACATGCTAGCGTAAATGTCTGCAGTACAATCATATATGATAAATTATAGTATATATGACGATTGTTGCAATTGTACCATTCTTTCACTGATTGACTCAAAACTTTGTAACAATACAGCTATACATCACATAAAAATCATACACATACATACAGATTTTTTAAATTTTAATTGAGCTCCAGTCATCTATTGCAAAATATCTCTATTGCTATGTAGTCATATCTAATTTTTTAAACCATAGCTTAGCATATATATATGCCTACGTACAACACATGACATGGGTTAAAAGTGTACCGGTATTCGGTAATTGCAATATATTTGTCAGACTTTCGTCTACAAAATGATAAATATGTCACTTTATTACACAGTCAGACGACATCCTCCCTTGTACTATTCTATAACTGGTACATTTAGTCATTATAATTTTTAGGATCGCAAGATCTACCACGGCAAAAGGTTGCGTCAGTTTTTACCATGGGTTTGCCGTGGTTAATTTCGTGCGCTGTTGTTTTTGTTTTCCCATGATTTGCGCCTTTCGTCGATAGGTTATTCTTTTCAATCGTATCCCCACGACATGTGTCTTTTTTCCACTGTATCCACACCTATCTTTTATCGACATTGCCTTTTGATATTTTGTTCTTTTCGATCAAAAGAGTACATTATCTTTCTGTAACATGGTTTTCTTTTCGATCAAATCCCCACTATGTGCACTACTGCACATCATTGCCACAGTGGCAACAGAAACAAGGAATCAATCCAACATGGCCATAAAGTCACAAGAAGTGGTTGCGACTTCGTGATTTTTATCCTCACTGGTAAGGACCCCTCATGCAATCCAATCATTAAGATAGAATTGTACCATTTGTTCCGAGATGACCTAGTTTGTGTCATTGAAGCTCCTGCCCCCTCCCCCAGCTCACATACATTTTACATACATTATGTTTAAGGGAAACATACTGATTGAAAGTAATAACAACCTTTCGCATCGGTACGAATACAAAAACGTCATCGATTCGTGTGTACTTATGTCAACTAGTAATGAGTGTTCGGCCAGTGAAAAACGTTACGCGTATGGAGCTGGATTCACGTAGGTATGCAAACAAACATTGTTCTTGTCTCGTATATTGAATTTTACACAATTTTGTGTGGCCTTGTGTATATTATTGGTTGTGTACAGTTTGTTAAATTTGCTCAAATTCAGTATTCTGCTTGATTTGTTGTACAACTGTTAAAAACCGATTGAAAACTTTTCCTGGACCAAGAAGTTCACAGAGTGGAAATTAACAATATCTAGCTATTATCGTGCGATGGATTGCAAAACTGTGTGTTAGAGGATACAAAAACGTAAATGGACATATGTGTTCGATTTCGTACCTATGCGAAAGGTCCCAAATTTTTCACATTACCCGAACTTTCACAGAGCCTGTATACTATGGAAGGGTATCACTGCCAATATTGAATGCCTTGCTAAAATGAAATGCTACAGAGCGCAAATGTAAAATAGTATATAAAGGGAAATGTAAAATGCAGACACGCCACAAAATAACCTTTTCCAATAAAACATTTGTCATTTGACACATTACATTTATGATTTATGTTTAACTTTGGCCTTAGATGTATTTTGACTTCATCATAACAGGTTTTAGTACTTTGTACATTGTATTTTTTTTACATATAAGTAATCAAAAATACCGGTAATTTGTTTATTTTATAATTCTTACAATGCTTAGCCAAGACAGATAAAGGGAATTATTGTCGGTCGTTATGTGCTTGCAGTTTGCCTTGACGTACCCATAAAAACACCAATGGAAATTGCTGAATTGTTTTTTTTTTCTTTTTGTGCGTGCTAGGCCTATAAGAATAACATGTAAAATATCTTTTTAAATTTGGCTAGACCCCAATATTTAGATAATTAAATAAGGGTAGAACAATTTATAGTTGAAAAAAGGAGTAACCCTACTAAAATGCCCCTTACTCTCCAAAATTTACAGTTTATTGTTTAATAAATGAAATATTATTAACCATGCTTTATAATTTTTTTGTTCATCTCAGATGCCAAGATTAAAAAAACAGTTAGAAGATGTAAAGAAAAAAGAAAGAAAGAAATATATGATGAGGAGTAGATCCATATCTACTCCTGAAGTAGAAAGTAGCATTCACACGGGCTCTTATCGATCTGATATTGGCCCATTTGTGGATAGTGATGATGATAATCACACAGGGTCGTATTGCTCTGATATTGACCCGAGTGTGGACAATAATGAAAAGAAAGAAAGGAAAAAGCTTAATGCAAGTAGAAGTACTTCTACAACTAGTGCTACTTTTGAAGAACATGTGGCATATGGTTGCATTAGTACAAATGACGATTTTGAAATGAAAGAAAAGCTGAATGCAAGTAAAAGTACTTATACAACTAGTGTTACTGTTGAAGAAAATATGGCAGATGGTTGTATAAGTACACATGATGATTTTGAAATTGAAGAGTACAGTGGGGTGGTAAAGCCTTCTGTTACTGAAAGTAAAGTAGCGCCAAGTTTTGTAGGTCGAGAAAATGATATAAAAAATCTAACTTTGTCACAGCTTGAAAAATATTTTGATTTTCAAAAAAAAACAGAATTTGTTGAAACGAAAAACAGCTCATGCTGTCAGTAAGAAAACTAATGCAGGCAGAAATGAATATTGGAAGTCTTATAAACAGGTAAAACGAAAGAATTCTCAGTATAAGGCAAATGAGAGGCAGCGAAAAACTTAACTCAGAAAGGCAAAGAGATTAAACCCTGAGTACAGGGAATCAGAAAAGATGAGGGAGACCTCTGATAGAAAGGTAAAGAGATTAAACCCTGTGTACAGGGTATCAGAAAAGATGAGGGAAGCCTCTGATAGAAAGGTAAAGAGATTAGATCCTGTCTATGGTTCTAGAGATAAGCAAAAACACTCTGATTTCCTGAAAAGGAAACGTCTAGATCCCGAGTACAGGGAATCAGAGAAGATGAAGGAAACTTCTGAAAGAAAGGTGAAGAGATTAAACCCTGGGTACAGGGAATCAGAAAAGATGAGGGAAACCTCTGATAGAAAGTTAAAGAGATTAGATCCTGTCTATGGTTCTAGAGATAAGCAAAAACACTCTGATTTCCTGAAAAGGAGACGTCTAGATCCTGAGTACAGGGAATCAGAGAAGATGAAGAAAACTTCTGATAGAAAGGTGAAGAGATTAAACCCTGGGTACAGGAAATCAGAAAAGATGAGGGAAACCTCTGATAGAAAGGTAAAGAGATTAAACCCTGGGTACAGGGAATCAGAAAAGATGAGGGAAACCTCTGATAGAAAGGTAAAGAGATTAAACCCTGGGTACAGGGAATCAGAAAAGATGAGGGAAACCTCTGATAGAAAGGTAAAGAGATTAAACCCTGGGTACAGGGAATCAGAAAAGATGAGGGAAACCTCTGATAGAAAGGTAAAGAGATTAAACCCTGGGTACAGGGAATCAGAAAATATGAGGGAAAGGAAATTGAAAAAATTAAAGAGATTGAATTCTGACACTAGAATTAGTCACAATAGAAAGGCCGCCATTAGTAGGCGTAAGAAAAGGGCTAAATTGAAATCGTTGGACACTAACGAATTAATATCTCTTTTCCATCAGAAGGTAAGCAATGGGCCAACTTACATCTGTGAAAGTTGTCACCAGTTATGGTACAAACACAGTGTAAAACGGTCCACAGCAGTTAGTAAGTTGAATGATTCTGCTATAAAATGTTTAACAGAAAATGGCAGTGGATGGATATGTGGCACTTGTGAAAAGTATATCAAAAAAGATAGGATTCCACCTCTATCTATCTATAATGGTAATGCTTTCCCAGAGTTAGCAGAAGAGTTGAAACTGTTTCCACTAGAGTGGAGACTGTTATCACCTAGAATCCCTTTCATGAAGGTGTATGCAGCTCCACGTGGTGGACAAAAGAAAATCAGAGGAAATGTTGTAAATGTTGTTGCTAATGTGTGTAGTACCATCAGTTCTCTTCCCAGAGCTCCAGATGAAAACTTCACAATAGCTGCTAAATTGAAACGGCAACTTAAGTATAGTCATGCTGTTATGACTGAAAATATCAGACCATATAAGATTATGGAAGCTGTAGCATGGTTGAAAGCAAATGGTGACTTCTTCCACAAGGAAGGGGTTCACTTTGATGAAGCAACTATACCAAATAATGCAAATGATGAAGACATGGTCAAACATGTTGACCACTGTAAAGAAAATAGTGAAATATCTCCAGAAGGAAATGATCTAAATACCATTCATGTTGACAACTCTGACGAAACAAATGTTTTATCGGAGGATGAGAAAAGGAACAAAGAAAGACGTGTCAACGAAAATGATAACTCAGGTAAGGAAGCCACTACTTCAGGGAATCCTGAAGTCGATACTTTTGATGATTGGAGTGAGGATGAAGGTGAACAAGCTCGTGGATCTAAGGATACATTGTTGACTTCCCCTGACTTCATTGAAGATAATGAGAAGGAAAAGGTATACTCTTTTGCTCCGGGACAGGGTAATATTCCATTAAGTATCTTTATGGACAAATACTCTGAAGAGCTGTCATTTCCACAAATATTTGCAGGAAAGGCAAGAGTAGACGCAAAGGAAAGGAAAGGAAAAGTTTACTACAGTGAACTTTGTAAGTCTGAATTAAGACGTAAAGATAGAAGAGTTGCAAATTGTGTTGACAATATCTTGTTCAAATTGAAAAAGCTGCAAATGAAAACTATGATTGGTCAAGCAAACATAGCAGTTAGAAAAAATAAAACTGCTGGTAAAAATTTGACAGCTGGTGATCTCCGGACCCCTGGTCGCTTGGAGAAATTGGTGCAATTCGATGATGGTTATATGGTGTTGAAAACACTGAGAGGTTCGCCACCATACTTTAAAAAAAGCTAAATCCGATCTTTTCGGAATGATAAGAATGTTAGGAGAGGCTACCTACTTTTGTAGTTTAAGTGCCGCTGAAACGAAGTGGAAGCATTTGCTTCAAATATTAGGCAAGTTGCAAGATGATAAGGAATATACTGACGAGGAAATAGATAACATGGACTGGGAGAAAAAGTGTAAGCTTATTTCGTCAGACCCAGTTACATGTGTTAGACAGTTTGATTACCAGGTCATTCTGTTGATCAGAGATGTACTGAAAGCAGAGAACTCACCCTTGGGAAAAATAACTGATTTTTTTATAGGGTTGAGTTCCAGCACAGGGGCTCGCCTCATATTCATGCTTTGTTATGGGTTGATGGGGCTCCTAAATACAAGTGCAGTGAAAATGAAGAAATTGTTGAGTACATTGATAGCAAGATATCATGTAGAAGAATTGTGGATGACGATGATTTACAGCCACTAGTAAATTATCAGAAACATAAACATTCTCATACATGTAGAAGGAAGGACCGAAAGATTTGCAGGTTTGGTTTCCCAAAACCACCAATGCCAAACACTGTAATTCTAGAACCACTGGATGCAACGGTTGGTGAGAATGTCATCAATTCACATAAAAGTGATTATAACAAAGTGAAAGTAGTTTTAGATGAACTGAAAGAGGGTGAAGACATTTCTTTTGAAGATTTCTTAGGAAAGGTCTCTATCACTTATGAAAAGTATATTATGGCAGTACGTTCATCAATTAGATCAGCAACTGTCTTTTTGAAAAGAACGCCGAATGAATTGAGGATTAATTCCTATAATCCTCTTCTTCTGAAGGCATGGATAGCAAATCTCGATATCCAATTTGTGCTTGATGTATATGCTTGTGCTATGTATATAGCCTCATATATAGCTAAGTCACAAAGGGGTATTAGTGATTTGCTAAGGCAAGCAATGAAAGAAGTTAGAAACGGTAATTATGGCATCATCATACTGCAACTTCCTATGAGAAAAGCATCGAGAGAGGTTGTGTTTATTAACACATCTCCTCCGAGTGAAAGGGTATATCTGTTGAAATCACAAGATCAACTAGATAACCTGGATGATGAAGACGAAAATATCCAATCAAGTAATTATCTTGAAAGGTATAAAAACCGTTCAAAGCAGTTAGAAAATGTAAGTCTGGCTGATTTCATTGCTTGGTACGATAGGAAAAATACCTATATTAAACGATCAAAGCAACTAGAAAACGACCAGACATTAGTATAAGACCAAATGGAGCACAACTCTGATTGGGACGATGAAGACTTGAGAGAGAAATCTTCTCAAACAAAGAAAATAAATAAAAAATCTATGATAAAGAAAAGGGCAGTGGCAAGAGTCATTAGATATGTCAATTTTAATGTTGACAAGGAGCCCGAGAAACATTACAGAGAACTCCTCATGTTGTATTCCAACTGGAGGGATGAAGAAGTTGATTTATTGGGAGGATTTGATTCCTTCCAAAGCAGATATGAACAAATGGAAGAACAAATAGTTGAGCAAATAAAGCAATATGATGCAAATAGGGATGCTGTAGATGCAGCTATTCTTGCTGAAGGTCAGAATTTGGAAGATGCCTGGGACGAACAGGCACCTGTTGCCCAGCAAATTGAAAAGGAAGATGAAATAGAAGAAATGCTAATTATAAAGAAGGATTCTGAAAGTGGTAAGCCTACCAAATACGAGTATGATATTGGTATGGATTTGGGTCTTCCCACTGAAAGTAATGTTGAACAGGTGGCACTCTATGAAATGCCCGATGAAAATTATAGATCTCTGATGAGGTCTTTGAAGCAGCTATATTTTGTATATGATACTTTGAATGAAATAAAACTGTCACGGAATCAGGTTTTCAGATTCTTAAGTGGCGGAGCTGGTGTAGGCAAGAGTTTTGTAACAACTGCTTTGTATCAAAGTTTGTTGAGGTATTACAAAACTAAAGCAGGTGATGATTTTGAAGCTATTAAGCAAATATTGTTGGCTCCGACAGGCAAGGCCGCTTATAACATCATGGGTAGTACTTTACATGGCGCGCTGAAGATCCCTGTGTGTCAGTCTTTGCAATATAAAAGCTTAGATAGTAGCAGATTAAATACGTTAAGATGTAGCCTTGGGGGTTTGAAAGTTGTCTTTATTGATGAGATATCCATGGTAGGAAGTGGAGTGATGAATTTTGTTAATAAAAGATTTCAAGATATCAAAGGCAGCCCACTGTTATTCGGTGGATGTCATGTTATCTGTGTTGGAGATCTGTTTCAATTGAAACCGGTATATGATGGCTATATATTTGAAAATCTCAACAGTGCATATGGGCCATTGGCGAGTAATATATGGAAAGATGATTTCTGCATGTATGAAAACTTACAGAAATTATGAGGCAAAAAGATAGCAAAGCCTTTGCTGAACTATTGAATAGATTAAGAGAAGGCAATTATATATCTGAGGAAGAAAAATGTAATGATATCAACATTCTTAAATCAAGATTGTTGAAAGTTAATGAAGAGAGTGAGTATCCTTTTGACATACAACATCTCTTTTTAAGTAATGAAAAGATGAAAAACTTTAATGATAAAGTTTTTGATAACATGGCTGGTGAAAAAATTGTAATTTTAGCAAAAGATAGTCTAGTTGGGTCTGCTTCGCAAGCTGTGGGCAAAACTATACTAGAGAAAATTCCAGAAGATCCGAGAAAAAACATGCAATTACATTCCACTTTAGGATTGGTAATTGGCTTGAAGTGTGAAATAGCTTTAAATGCTAGATTGGACGATGGGTTGACCAATGGGGCGTCTTGCGTGGTAAAAAAAATCCAATCAGGCGCGTCCAGATCAGCAAGTAGCACCATAGTCTGGGTCCAGTTTGAAAATCCAGATGTTGGTAAGTTAACAAGAAAAGATTATAAAAGTCATTTCAGTGCAGAAATTGATCCCCTGTGGACACCTATTCTGGCTGTTTCACGACAGTTTAGAGTTGGGAAATGCAAGAATGCAGAAGTAATGAGAATGCAGATACCTTTGAGACCAGCTGCTGCAAAAACTGTTCACCAGTCCCAAGGGGATACTTTAGAAAGCGTGGTCGTTGATTTCGAAGGTAGGAAAACTCCGCATATTCATTATGTTGGATTAAGCAGGGTGAAAACTATTGAAGGTTTACACATCATAAACCTGAATGAAAAGAAAATATCAGTAAGTAATGATGTCAAAGTAGAAATGAATGAATTGCGTACAACACGTAAAGTCATATGCAGAACGCGGGATTTGAGTTATGTCAGCTCAGATAAAATAATTGTGGTTTATCATAATGTTAGATCACTGCAGAAATATTTTGAAGATGTAAAAGCAAGTCTTTGTAAAATAAATGCATCTGTCGTCATACTGGCAGAGACAAGAGTAAAAGCAAGTGCAAAATCAGAAATGTATAATGTACCTGGTTATACCTTGTATAGAAATGATGCTGTAACAGAAATATTGAAAAATCATCATGGTATGGCTGTATATGTCAATGATAAAATGAAAGTGAAAAATATTGTTGTTGAATCATTCAATATGAACGGTGTTGAGATGAACGTTATAACATTAGATATTGAAATTGGAAATATAAAGAAATCTTGCAAGATACTTGGGCTATATAAACCCCTTAAAGTGTCAGATAGTCAGTTCTGTTCAGCTCTTATAGATGTGAGAAAAACGTCAAATGAAACTGATTTCACCATAGTTCTTGGTGATTTCAATGAAGTTTTGAAGGGCATGAGCCAGTTGATTGATGAACCTACCACTGATTCAGATACAGTGATTGATTTGATATACACTGATCTACCGAAAGATCACATAAGGTCTGGTGTTCAGGAGAACTACTTTTCAGACCACAAAGTGATCTATTTGATGATCAGTAAAGAAAAACTAAGTAATGATGAGAATAAAGCTTACAACAACATTAATGTTGGAAATGAAAATATGTGGAAATCCCACACTGTTAAGGAAAATTAAAAGGGTTCTTTATTTGGGGAAAATATTCCTGCAAGAAGAATTTCTAAAGAAATGAAAAGAAAGACTGGCATCCACAATGAAATGCAGGTTGATGATGTAATAGTCAGAAAGTATGGCTACCAGATAAGCAGAAGAGATCTAGCAACTCTTGCTCCAAGACAGTGGCTAAATGATCAAGTAATAAATGTGTATATGAAATACTTACAAGAAAGAGAAAGAAATGAAGGCAATCAAATATTGGCTGAAGAAATTTTCTGTTACACCAGAATAGAAGGAAATTTAAGAAATGCAGTAGAATTCTACCGAGGTAGAAATATTCTACAATATGATATGGTTCTAGTTCCAGTGTGCACTTCAAGTCACTGGAGCTTATTGGTAGTATATGTAAAATCGAAGACAATAAAGTACTTTGATTCGCTTGGAAGTTGTAGTAGAGGTGCTGTATGTTTGAACACATTGCTCAGTTTTATTAATGAGATTGAGACAGTACAATCAAACACATGGAAAACGATAATGGAAAGAAACATAACTATACAAGATAATAGTTATGACTGTGGTGTTTATGTATGTATGTTTGCTGATTTAATTCTTCAGGGTTTGTCTTTGAAGAACAGAAAGAAAACCGCTCAAGGTTATCGCCAGCACATGAAGGAAATAATAATGATGTGAAATACTGGGACAACAACTATGCTCTTGCTCATTGCAAAAACATATGCTGTTGTCTTGGTATGTAATAGTGTGGGAAAATGCAATTTTGAAAGATAAATCTCTTATACACTAGTTACAGAGTGTAAAGCAGAAGAAAGATATCAGCTTTTGATATTGTAAATGGTATGTGGCAGGTTTAAGGGAGCCAGCCCAGGTGATGATTATGTTATGCTATATATAAAGCAGAAAAAGGTGTAGCCTAATACTCCTGTATTAGATAGAAAAAAAAAGCTGCTGGTTATCACCAGCACACAAAGGAAATAATAGAAAGGTAGCAACTATGTTGTTGTTTATATAAAAGTTAATGTTATAAATAATGCAGAAAGTTGTAACAGCTGATACTCATGTATTACTGGCCAAGAAAGTGTAAGATTGGTGGGAGTCGGGGAGCCTGCCTATATGAATGTTTATTTATTTATATGAAAAGTATGTGTAGGAAAAAGCTGTTGGTTATTGCCAGCACATGAAGGAAATAATACAATGGTAGCAATTATGTTGTTGCCTATGCAAGTAGTAAAGGCTAATACTCATGTATTACTGGCCGTGAAAGTGTAAGATTGGCGGGTGTAGGGGAGTCGGGGAGCCTGCCTATATAAATATTTATTTATTTATATGAAAAGTATGTTGAATTCTTCAAGGTTTATCTCAATCTGATTAAAATACAGATATTTCTATTTCGTTTCATTTTTTTTATATATATATATACTTTTAATGGCCTACAGCACATAAATTTCTAATCGGTTGTAGTGGATTTTGTCCCTATGGCTTCAATTTGATGAAAAATAAAAATCGTGTTAATATATCTGGTGTGATAACCCCAGGTTCCATACACCACACAGACTATTATCGCTTAATGAATCAGAATGCAGATTATACAAATCCAACTGTAGTAAAGATAAATAAAGCGAAATAGAACTTCTGTTTTTATCAGATAAGGTTTATCTTTGAAGAATGAAGTGAAGTAAGCTGCTGGTTATCTCCATCCTCGGTATCCCCAATGTTATCGTTAACTTCATCACATATAAAGAGCTTGTTTGTTAATCATGCGAAGAGATGCAACAAATTTAATGTGATAGAAGTGATACCTACATTCAGCAAGGTCTTAGAATACTTTGACAAAGTTTGTTACCTTAATTCGTTGTTCTTGGTTGCAATAAAATGATTGTTACTTCCCTTCTCCCACTTGCGAAGATTTTAAGTAGTCGATAAATAAATAAAGCACAATTATCAAGGGCTGATACTTTGACCATTTGTCTACTCCGTAAATAGTCTTAGAGGTAAATGTAAAACGGAACGATGGCGCTGGGAATATCGAGGATTGCTTATCTCCAGCAATACAGTACAAAATGATCGTACTGTCATTGTACATAGAGCAGAAAATATTGGCTTCTAATACAAATGTATTATTGGCCAATGTAGTAGAAAAATGCAGATTGGACTTGGATGGTTGGTCTAATGGTATGGAAATGGTATGGATTAATAACTGAAATTTTACTAATTGATGAGAAGATAAGTATTAAAAGATTGATTTGAAAATATTGTTTACGAATCTAGTCCTTAAATGATTGCTTTTGAAGAACAGAAAGAAATATGTTAGTTATTGCCAGCACATGAAGGAAATGATAATTATGTGAAATACTGTACAATTAAGTTGCTGAGCATAACAAATACATATGGTATAAATCCTCCTGGCCAAACGAAATGAAATGTAATTGGGTTTAACGTCCTACTCCAATGGACCTAATTACGCCACAGTTTGCTATGGAGGAAATTTGCCAAGGAATCTTTTACGTGCATGTTAATGTGTAAAAGTGTTTTTCATCCCATCTGAACAACTAGACAGCCGTCCTTGTCAAATCCTCCGCCTTGCACTACTGACAAAGGAAAACCACATAGGGAATCTAGATGAGCTTTCTAGACCAACATTGTTGCAAACACATGCCCAGATGATTTATTGTTAACAAATTAATACTTTATTTCCAACAACCAATTAAAATCTTTATATACATATTTTTCTATTTCTTTCAGAACTGGCAATTACCAAATATTACAGAGTTACATAATAAAAGATATTCATACTAATTTTAAATATTCACAAAGTCCATACATGTATCTTTAGAACACTCTTATTTTTTAAAATAAATTCTCATTCATTATTTCAATTACGCTTTTTCACAGACTTCTTTTACAGTAACATTTTCATGTGGACATATATTGTCGTCGCCCCTGTCCATCCGTCTGTCCACAATTGTTCGTGCACTCTCTACAGTTTAAGATTTTGAGACAAACCAACATATTGATTTTCATTGAATTTTGATAATTGAACAGCTAAATCCATAATACTAAATGTTTCGTATACTAAAAGTTAGCATGGAGCAGAACTTTATAAAAAAACAGACAAATTCTAATGATTATCTGATAATTACTTAATATGCGACAACTCTTGTTGACTGCCTGGACGATTTAGCTGCTGTGGGCGTATGTTTCGTTGCCTGGCAACCTATTTTTATCTTCAAAGTTATGATTCAGCTAAAGCTAGTTTCCTTATCGAGGGTTTTACGCATGGATTTAGCATTCCTTATATAGGAATTTGCAGATTACGTTTCTCTTCCAATCTAAAATCTGCCAAAATGGCTATGAATGTTGTTAAAGAAAAAATTGCAAAAGCATGTTGCATTGGGCATCTTGCTGGTCCATTTCAAACTCTGCCATTTCCAAATTTCCCCATTAGGTCTGATTCCGAAGAAAGCTCCAGGAGAGTACCGTATCATTCATCATTTGTCATATCCTGAAGGTTCATCTATAAATGACGGTATTCCTGGCCATCTGTGTACAATTTCTTATCATACAATTGATGATGCTGTTCGATTGTTGAAACAATTTGGTACAGGGTCTCTTCTTGCAAAAACAGACATTGAAAATGCATTCAAATTGATGCCGATACATCCAAAAGATCACGAACTTTTGGGATTTTCTTTAGATAACGAATATTATTATGACAGAACATTACCTATGGGCTTAAGCTATTCATGTTGGCTTTTTGAACAGTTTAGTACTGCTATTCACTGGATAATGGAACATAAATTTAACTCTCCTTGTGTTCATGTGTTAGATGACTTCTTGTTCAAAGGACCTCCAAATGACAATGTCTGTCTAAATAGTTTGACAAACTTTTATGTTCTAGCTAAGGATATTGGCATACCTATTAAACATGAAAAAACAATATTTCCAACCACGCTTATCACACTTCTGGGCATTGAAATAGATTCTTCATCAATGCAACTCAGATTACCCAATGATAAATTACTCAAGTGTCAGTCCGAAGTCGATAACATGTTAATGAAAAAGAAAGCGACATTAAAAGAACTACAATCTATTATAGGTTTGTTAAACTTTGCTTGTGCAGTCATTGTTCCAGGTAGAACATTTTTACGTAGGCTCATAGATCTGACAATTGGCCTGAAAAAACCTCACCATCATCGCCGGCTTAATAAACAAGCAAAATCTGGCTTACACTGCTGGGCAACCTTTCTTAAAGATTTTCATGGCAATGGTCATATCCTAGGTGACAGGTGGATTAATTCACAAACAATTAACCTTAGCACAGATGCTAGTAATAAAGGATTTGGAGGAATGCTTCAAAATTCTTTGTTTTTTGGTGAATGGCCCATTAACTTTCATACACAACAGATAACAGTCAAAGAACTGTTTCCAATCGTTTTAGCCACAGAACTTTGGGCACCTTTGTTAACAAATCAATGTATCCAATTCCATTGCGATAACATAGCGGTTGTTCACATTATTAATAAACAAACTTCAAAAGATCATAATATTATGAAATTATTGAGACGGTTTATTCTTCAAACCCTTCACTTCAATATTCTTTTTAAAGCAGTTCATTTACCAGGCAAGAGTAATACTGGTCCTGATTTTCTTTCTCGCTTACAGATTCAGAAATTCCACGATCATTTTCCATCAATGAATCCAGCACCAACTCTAATACCATGCCATCTCATGAATTTTTAAAAACTACAGCAGAAAGCATGTTAGCTCAGTCATTAGTGCCAGCTACAAAAGATAACTATAGAAACGCAATAGCCAAATATCACCTATTTCTGAATATGTATTATCCAGGACGTCAAATATTTCCCGCTACAACCGAACATTTGGCTCTATTTATTGCTTATTGTTCACCTAAAGGATTATCACAAGGATCCATAGCAACTTATTTATCCGCAATCAGTTTTATTTATAAAATAACTAATCTTTCAGATCCGACCCACCATTTTACAATACGTAAACAACTGCAAGGTTACAAAACTCAACATAAGTCACTTGACTCACGCCTCCCTATCACACCTACTATTCTACTCAAGTTGATTACATCACTTGACCACATATGTGATTCACATTACTCAAAAACTTTACTCAAAGCAATGTTCTTGTTAGCATTCAATGCCTTTTTGAGAATTAGCGAAATAACTCGTTCAACAATGAACAAACATAACATTCAACTGCAAAGTGTTACATTTCAGCTAGATCCTTTGACAGATAATCCTACTCATTGTCAAATTGATATGCAATCTTTTAAACATAATAATCATCAAGTATCAACTGTAATTTTACAACGAAATAATTTAAATACTATCATTTGTCCCGTTCTTGCTTTATGGACATATCGTCAAATGAGAGGTACGATTCCGGGAGCATTATTTGCGTTCCCCAATGGAACAGCTATTTCGAGATCATATTTTAACTCTCACTTACAGAGAGCATTGCTATGGACTGGGCTTGACACCCACAGATATAAATCACATAGTTTCAGAATTGGCGCTGCTACACATAAAGCTCTGTTAGGATTTTCTGATGAAGAAATAAGAATAATGGGGAGATGGCATTCAAATGCTTTTCAAAAATATATTCGTATTCCTAACTTAGAATTGTGAATACCAATTCATATTATGCAGTTATTAACAAACCACGACATGTGGTGGGGCACGGATAGATTACTCATCTTGTAGTGAATTAGTTTATTTAGTAGTTCTCTTACTTTTACTCCCATAAATCAATGTTGGTGTTATATTATTTTCAACTCAAATGGTAATTTGGTTTTAGAAATTTATCATTTTTATGTTATATTATTTTGAGGTTGGTTAGTGATTTGGGTTTAGAGATCTCGCTTGTTATTTTACTAATACTATTTTGAACTCGATTTGAAACTCTTGCATTCGATTGCGAATTTATATCTCAGTTTTTAACAATACAACAATGCGGTAACAGGTAATTTGAAATTAGGGATTTCAATTACTATCGTATTTTGATATTATATAAAACCTTTGCATTATGCATCCCAATTCATAATATGCTAAGTAGTAATTTGGGATTAGGGATCTCAACTGCTAATGTCTTGATGTTGAATAGAAATTTCAAATTAATATCTAAGTTTCTAATCCGACGATTTAAACAGTAATTTGGGATTGGGGATCTCAATTGCTAATGGTTGCATAATTTGAAGTCGATTGGACACGTGGGATTAGGGATCTCAGTTCTAATCTATAAAGATTTCACAATACTTTTGCAGTATTGGTCAAATATTCAACACATTATCTTGGATGGGGGATATTGCTTGTAACAAGGTTGTAGCAAAGTTACAGCAATATTGTGGCGGTTTTTTGATCCACATCTTTGATCATTACAGTATAAGATAATTTGTATTATTATTATATATGTTATCGTAGTTCAAATTGTATTAGAAATCATTCAATAATCATTATAATCATTTTTATATATTTTTGTACCTTGTCATTTATTAATAAGATATATTAATAAATGGCCATTTTCAATTCATTTACTGTGTTGTAGTATTTATACGTGCTTTGATCAAACTGAGCAAGATACTGTGTTGGCATAAATGATATTTTAATCTTAAAATGTTTTTGTGCTAATCCGTATTTGCTACTTTCATTTTATTCTGAAATGCTAGACTATATTTTGATTCAAGGGATCTAACTCTCAATTAATTGTATTAACCCATTAATTGGCACCGATGGAACCAAAAAAGTGTGTAGAAAACACCCACACCTCCCTCCCATATTGATCATGGTATGAGCAATACAACACTTTTTATGGTTATTATATACATGTACATAATATATATTGTTTATTCAAATTTACATGTAGCATTAAAACAAATTGTTAATTAGTATTAGTTCGCCTTTAGTTTTATAGATCGGCGGCTTTTTGATCCCCATCTTTGATCATTACAGTATAAGATAATTTGTATTATTATTATATATGTTATCGTAGTTCAAATTGTATTAGAAATCATTCAATAATCATTATAATCATTTTTATATATTTTTGTACCTTGTCATTTATTAATAAGATATATTAATAAATGGCCATTTTCAATTCATTTACTGTGTTGTAGTATTTATACGTGCTTTGATCAAACTGAGCAAGATACTGTGTTGGCATAAATTGCCACTCATCACCAAACGAAATGAAATTGAAATCGTTATTCCAATGTAAAAGCGAAAATGATATTAAGAATCTTTGTGTATATATCAAAAAAGGAATGGAAATAAGAGAAGAATTATTATCAATATAACCAACATAAGTGTAAAATTGTATATTTCTCTGTAATATGTGCTGTTTGTTTTCTTCAATCGTACTGATTAATTATGTGTTGTGTTTTAAATTCTTTTATATTGTATACATTTTGTACCATTGACTTTTGGCCACAAAGTACTTGAATAAAGATATTATTATATATTATATATTATACATGTATCCTCAATACGCATGAAAGGACTGTGATAAGTAAATTTAGATTTAGTTCACAACTGTTGTCTTCAATTAACATAACGGGAACACGTATTGTTGTATCTTCCATTTTATGTCTGACAATTTACAGCAAGAATATCTCTCCCCATTATTTTTATCACGTTACTGATTCATATCAAGATAAATGTGTAAAAAAATATACATGTAATTTGGGTTTTTTTTCTGGCTGTAAAATGCAAATATCGACCATTCATATTTAAATCAATTAAATTACTTCAACCTAATGGTTTTATCTGCATTAAAGTATATAATTGATATTTACGAAGGCTTCGAGAAACTTAGATATTTACACGCAAATGGCCCGGCCAAAATAAATGTCGAATATGAACAAAGTTGTGCCTGTCGATTGATTTAGTATCGATTTCCACTCCAGCCATTCATAACTTTTAATTAGAAAGACCGAAACGGAAAATTCTTCACAATTGACTAAAAGTAAAATCTCTTCTACATGTTTATATTAAATTGTCAATATATCGTTAAATGTTTTTTATGCTCCTTCTAAAGTAGTTTATTTCAATAATTCAGTGCTATGGCTCGTCTTTGTTTCTTTATCGATTTGTTCCTCTCCGATATTTCGATGTGTACAATACATAAAGCGTTGAACGTTTGTTAATAGATTGATTGAAATAAATAAATAATTTAAGATAATCACACCAGAGCACCACATTCTGGGAACAGATCAGACAATTTATTCAATATAAAATTGTAACTTATCCAATGAATTGAGGTTTCGGTTTTTGCTTTATTTCATTATTTTATGATATTGTGATTGTTGGCTGATATAGAAATTGATCAAGAAGCGCTATGTGGAAACCAGGATTTAATTATGCCCAAATCAACTGGTTGTAAAACGATTAATTAGGTCCACGTTGCCGAGGAATAACGAGTCGGTTGTTAAATAGCACATAAGGTCTCTATAATCACGTTATAAAGAAATTAATCACAGAGACATAGCATGGATCGCCATTGCAGTTATAGGTGGGTAGAGATAACAATGTAAGAGGAGGGGGGGGACAAACTGCAAAAGAAATGATTTTTGGGGGAACTGTTCAGGTATAGTCTCTAGAACACCCATAATGAAACGGCCATTGGCGTGCACGTTAAGGTTTCCTTGGCCACAGACCGTATAGCACACTGTATGGCGTATAATGGCAGTTTTCATTAGCCCAGTCGAAGCAGAACAGTAAGACGTTAAACCCCTTTCCATTTGATTCCATATATAGCCATATAATAAAAGCCGACAAGAATACTCTTGCTAATTAGAATATGAAAACAGAAAATATCCAAACCCAGCAGCGCAAGACAGACAATGCTTACGGCAGCTACATCGTTTGGAATTACAGTCCCCTTGGCAGTTACAATGATTTTCATTAGGATTCGGGCGCAGGAGGGTTGTCCATCGTCTTGGCAACGTATTTTTCGTTCGAAAGTTGTCAACCCCTATGTTTTGGATTTAGTTCTGTGGCAACGTTAGTCCAATGAATCTGCCGGTACACTCGGTAGCTGTGATATTTTGCAGCATCTTCAGTTGCAGGTAGAGACTGAACTTGTGCTTGTAAACCCGTGTTCTTGCTATTCCAGTCCCTGAATACAGTTGGTGGTCTGGTATAGCCTAACTTAGGTGGCTGAGTCGAATTCCAATCAATCGTTTATATTCCACGGAGATGGGGCCGCCGGCAGCAAATTTTGACTGCCGCAAACGTGTTTCCTGCTATTTCAGCCCGTGAAAACACCAACTGAAATGTGGTCCAATATAGTCTACCTTGGGTGGCAACCATTCTTCTCTCAGTGTTTTGTTTGATTAGAGCTAATCCCACTTAACACTGCTGTATTGGTAGCAAAGTTCTGTTCCAAATAGAGACTGATCGATAGTTCGATTAACAACCAATAGTTAATTGCGTTACAATGTCACTGCACTTAAAATAAAGCTGCAAATTGGACCAAATATTTTTATATCGTTATGTCATGGCTCACGATTTTATCATACCCAATTAACCATGGCATAGCAGAATATTGCCGAAAAAGTAATTGCGTGACAAACAAGGCTATCTAAACGGGTACAATACATTAAATCACTGTCAAAAGTTTTAGAGAAGACCCAGATTAAACGAAGGACTATCATATAGCTGGCCAGCAGAGGCCAGGGATGGGTTTCTTGGGCCATTGCTTCAGGAATATGGTGGCTTTCCTGAATCCCAAACAATTATGGTTTTGGGGATTTGTGGGTTGCTCAAGGGGTAGGTAGTATATCACATTTCATGTTTGTCTTTAAACAACGTTTCCGTGATACCAGTCTACAGTCTTGGCAATCAAACACCAATCAATCAACTAAATGTGAATTTTATTCAATCATAAAGTCAGAATTTGATTGTGAGAATTACTTAAATATTAATTTACCCCAACCACTAAGATTTTATTTAGCAAATTTTAGATGTTCAAAGCATAAACTTAACATTTAATTAGGTCGTAGAAATGGTAATTCTGTTTCTAGACGTTTGTGTGAAATTTGTAATCTAAACTGTGTTGAAAACGAGTACCATTTTATTGTCTGTCCAATCCTGCAAGATCTCAGAATGAACTTCCTGCCGAAATATTGCCACTCATCACCAAACGAAATGAACTTGAAGTCGTTATTCCAATGTAAAAGCGAAAATGATATTAAGAATCTTTGTGTATATATCAAAAGGGTGTGGAAATAAGAGAAGAATTATTATTAAGAATCTTTGTGTATATATCAAAAGGGTGTGGAAATAAGAGAAGAATTATTATCAATATAACCAACATCAGTGTAAAATTGTATATTTCTCTGTAATATATGCTGTTTGTTTTCTTCATTCGTATTGATTAATTTGTAATCTAAACTGTGTTGAAAACGAGTACCATTTTATTGTCTGTCCAATCCTGCAAGATCTCAGAATGAACTTCCTGCCGAAATATTGCCACTCATCACCAAACGAAATGAACTTGAAGTCGTTATTCCAATGTAAAAGCGAAAATGATATTAAGAATCTTTGTGTATATATCAAAAGGGTGTGGAAATAAGAGAAGCTGTTTTTTAAATTCTTTTATATTGTATACATTTTGTACCATTGGCTTTTGGCCACAAAGTACTTGAATACAGATATTATTATTATAAAAGCCGCATATGCGGGGTTTTTTTTTGTTTTCTTTTTGTGACTATTCTAACCCAAGAGTAAAGCAACTACCAATTTCCCACTCTATTCCGACCCGAATTCCAACCATCCGAAGAACTGTTGTAGCTGCATTAACAAATAATAATCGATGCCCGAAATATGTGAAATATATTATGCTATCATGCTGTAATAGAACAAATCTCAACTCGGCGACGCATACAGACGCGACGCGAAAATCTGCCAAACCTCTAAAACTATATTGACGCAACGTATCACGTATACGATACGGATACGTGATATGAATAGGAAAAATTCCGCCTGCCAAAAGTCTCTAATCATCGAGCCCGTACGCCTACGTGGATATGGAAAGACGTTAAACTCCATCATTTCCCATCTTCAGTATTCCGCTAGTATTCATCGACCTTAGTACATCGGTCAGATAAGCAAGCCAACGTTTTACCCATTGAACCATCGCGGCTCCAGGTTATAGATGAACGATGATATATATCTAGTTTCAGTTGTATATTGTAGATGTATATTTTTTTTATACAAGCAGCAGGTCGTGGTTTCCAGCAGTTACAATACAATTTGATAATGCCGTCACAACGAGAACAACGCAATGACGACAAAATGACGTCACGGCGTTATAATAAGGTCGCAGATGAAAATGTCGGCATTTGTGAGTACGGTATCGATTTCCTATTGGTCGATAGTACATTTATTTGCACTAAAGTCGACCGTTTCGTCGAGTTTCTTGTCCACTGGTGGCCATGTTAATTTTGCAAGTTTTTCCAAGACCGCTTTCGAGTAGTGGGGGCCTTACTATATTATAGATATATCATAGATATATCATAGATATATTAAGCGGTGAGAAAGTGGTGACGGATGTAGTCTACGTGTAGGCATTTCATACATTCTTATAAAAGCGTTTGTAAAAGTGTTTGTGAAAGGTTCTTATAAATGTTCTTATAAACGTTCTTATGAAAGGTTCTTATAAATGGTCTTATAAAAGATATAAACAAAATAGAATATGAACGTTCTTTCTGAATGAGTTGGGTGGCCCTGAAAAGGGCCGTTTGGGTGGCCTTGAAAAAGGCCGTTGGTGGGTCGATGTTTAGTCGAGGCGTCGGCGGACATGCCTCATGACGGGGCCGTCGTCTTCATCGTCGTCGTCGTCAAATTGTTTACGTTTACGGGATGACGTAGGTGGTGGCGTGGCTGACCCTGGCTGGTACCAACTTCTTAGGGTTTCAATGTCGGTATACGGTTCGAACATGGATGCTGGTGGTGGTGGAGTGGTTGGTTTACCTGGCGTAGAGGAGACATTCGGTCTGAACGCCTCCTCATACAGCCAACTGTACATGTCGTCAGCCATTTCGCACAGGAATGGGTCTGAGACCAACCACTCCTCGTCACCAAACATCCATTCTTCTTCTTCGTCGCTTGGGTATCCCTCGTCGTCATCGGCTTCATACCCGTTGTCAGTAGTCGTCTCGACTACCTCGGCTACTCCTAATTCGTCTAACACTATCGCTTCCATTGACCATTCTTCGACCATGTTCAAAGTCCCCATGTTGGAATGACAAAATAGTGCCAGCGGCCGTCCTTTTATGCAAAATAATAGGATCGAGCCCCTGCAAGCGCGGACTGCATAGAGAGCACCTTTTTAAATAAAAGACTTAAATATAAGAACACAAAAATGGAGTTGGGAAATCGGATCGAGAAATGGAGTTGAAATTTCCGACCCCCCCTCAGCGCGGACTTCATAGAGAGCATCGAACCCGCCCTTCTTAAACACTTAAAATACGTTTAACTTTTCGTTAAACAACAATTAAAATACACTCAATATACATTTAAAATGTATACTACACGATTAAAAATGAATGGGCGAAATAGGAATATAGGATTGGGAAACAGGATCGGTATATCCCACGACGTGAAAGTAAAGACGCTTAGATGCTTTGTTTTAGTAATTTAAAATTTCAATATCAAAATAGAATTATTATTAGAACTATTATTAGAACTATTATTAGAATATGTAAACATTCTTTCTGAATGATTTGGTGGCCCTGAAAAGGGCCGTTTGGGTGGCCCTGAAAAGGGCCGTTGGTTGGTTGACCGCCTAACCAAGACGGACGCGTTGAATAAACTCGGCGTCGTCTTTCTCGTCCTTATACCTGGGATGGGATGGCGTACTGGGCTGGTGCCAGGTTTTTAACGTCCAAGTACCCGTAAACGGCTCATATACGGGTGACGGTGGTGTCGGTGGTGTCGATGGTGTATATCCCCAGAATGGATCCCTGGAACTGTCCATCACCAGTGGTTTAAAGGGTTGTGCTGGTGTCTGGTCACTGACCACAAGCCATTCATCATCATCGTCGTCGCTATCACCAACGACTATGATATCAGTCGCTGGTACAGTTTCTGGTACAGTTTCTGGAGCACTCTCTGGTATGACGAGCACCTCTTCCAGCACCTCGAACCAGTTATCGCCGTCCAGCATGATGCAAGAGCCCATGTTGAATGACAAAGTGCCATCCGCAGCCCTTTTATGCAAAAGAATAGGATCGAAATTTTCAAGCCCCTCCAAGCGCGGACTGCATAGAGAGCACCTTTTTTAATAAAAGACTTAAAGGGACAATAACATTCTTCCTGGCTTGGTAGCTCCAGAAAATAAATAATACCCTTATTCTAAGTACTAGATGTTTTAGTGTCCTACCTTTGGTGTAAATTATCCATTACAACCTATTTTACTTGTCCAGAGGGTTCGAAAATATTTTAAAATCCAAGTCACATTTGAAAAGGTTTACGTTAGACTTTTCAAATCAATTGGTTGAATTTTTCCAATTTTTTAAAATAGGTGTGTTAAGATGAAATTTATATCATCATTTAATTGGAATATTCTAAAATAATACGATTTGTTGACCAGAATGAAGATTGGGGCTTTAAACAAAAAGAAATAGGATTAAATATAAGAACACAAAAATGGAGTTGGGAAATCGGATCGGGAAATAGAGTTGAAATTTCCAACCCCCACCCAGCGCGGACTGCATAGAGAGCACCTTTCTTGACCTAAAGAAATTTTAAAAATATAACTTAAAATGTCTCATGCTCCAAATCGAATCGCCAAGTGCCGCGACACTGCGATTTAATTATTATTATTTTGGTTTGCAATTAGAATATGAAAAAACTCTTTCTGAAGGATTTGGTGGCCCTGAAAAGGGCCGTTGGATGGTCGGTTTGCCTTACAGCCGAGGGTATAGACTGTAAGGCGGTGGGGGTGGTGGTAAGGGAAGTACCCCATCAACCTGTAGCCGGTACAGGTCCAACAGCTCCTCTCGGTGATGGTCGAGCTCCATGGCCTCTAAGCGATGGAACTCACGGCGGGTCTGCCGCAACAGGTTTTGGAGGTACCCTCTCTCCTCCAAGAACCGTTGCCGTTCGGCCTGCCACGCCGCTTTCTCGGCCTCCCATGCCGACCTCTCTGCGCATTGTTCAGAGAGGAGCTGCTGGAACTCCCCCTGCCACAGGCTTGTCAGACGTTTCTCCGTCTTCATAGAATTTCCCATGATTGAAGTGTTGGGTTTCACACGCCTATTTGTACTTCTATCGCGGACCTGTGAGAGAGCCTTCGTTTTTAAGGCACCAGCGAGAACATTTTGTAATTCTATGAATTCCAAGAAGACAAAAAATCGCGCGGACTTCACTGTAAGCATCATCAATCCTGTATATATAAATATATAAAACAGCCACTAAACCTAATCCATGGCTTATGGCCGAAAATGGAAAGATTGCAAAATCATATTCTAACAACAGGTAGCAGCTTCGGCTCTCCTATTTCTAGTCTGCGATATCACATTAGTGGAAGCGGACGTTAAACATACCATTCCAGTTCCAGTTCCAGCGACTGTTGGCTATAGCATTCTACAATGGCGAACACACCAGGCTACACCCTACGTTTAGGACACCAGCGCCGTTCCAGACGTTTTCATACGGAAAGTTTGTATGTCAACATTGATTTTCATCAGAATTGGGACCAGATTACACCAGCGGATGTTCCAGAAGTTTTGCATGATACTTTTGATAACATATTGAATGATCTTGGAAACTTGTCAACCCAACGACTTTGTGCGATTAGTGTATCGCACCCGGGACTCAAGACACCGGCATGGATACCGTTTCAACCATGGCAAGATGTCAGGCCACATCATATATTGGATCCGTTGGCCCGAATATTACAATCCAACGAAGAATTTAAAATGGATGAACGCCTGCGACTACATGTGTGTCACGTAGCCCCGCCTAATGGATCCGGCAGGGGACGACTCAAAAAGAAGGACATGAGTTCATTCGAAGATTATTTGAAACGAAAGAGAGCCATTGTGGTGATTAAAAATCGGGACCAACTCTGTTTTCAGCGTGCCAAACACTATGCCAACAAGAATGACACCCCAGAATGGGAAGCTGAAAGGACACGACTTGTCAGACAGTGTGGACCCAGCAGCTGGCAGACACGAAAGACGTACCGTTTGATTGAGGAGGTAGGAGGTGCCTACGAAGCCTGTAGGGGCCCCGAGACCTGGGAACAATATCAACGTGTGCTGGGTCCCCAGGGGTATCAGATCAATGTTTATTCGCGACAACTTTTTGGAAAACTCATGTTCAAAGGCACCAAGTACATCGTAGGTGGCCAGCCTAAAGTATTGCATCTATACCATCACGCTAATCACTATGACGTCATCACGCCCATGCCTGCTTTTTTTGAAAGAAACTATTTCTGCGAGGCCTGTCAGAAAGGTTACGATCATCCGGATCGACACGAGTGTCATGCTATATGTCACAGTTGTCAACAGTCAGGACCCCCGTGTATGGAAGACGCCACCCGTCGAGACTGTGACACATGCCATCGACGTTTTCCGAATCAGTTGTGTTATGACCGACACCTACAACCCCGGCAACCAGGAACACCAACGATCTGTCAACGATGGACGAAATGTTTACAGTGCGGCAAAGAATGGGATATTCTGAGAAGACACCGGACATTGGTCGAACACGTGTGTGGGGAATACGAGTGCTCTATCTGTAAGAAATGGCATCAGCGCGGAGACCGTTGGTGTTTTATTCAGAAACTCAAATCACCCATCGATCTGATCCAGCCGGACCGACCACAACAGTTGGCAAAACTGCAAGGAAAAGACTTGACGCGTTTTGTGTTTTATGATTTCGAGTGCAGTCAAGATACGGGAGAACATTTAGTCAACTTGTGTGTGCTGCAGTGCTGTTGTCATTTCTGCATGGCATCGTCGAACCCTTGTGATTACTGTGATCCTTTCTGGAACGGTCAACGCGAATGGATAATTCGTACGTTGGACGACGTGGGAAAATGGTTCATCCATTTATCGGCACACGGTACAGTTCCCGGAGGAATAAAATCTCGCAAGTCTACACAAATCATAGCTGTTGCACATAATTTCAAGGGATACGATGGTTTACTAATGTTGCAGACAATACACGACCATGCGATAGCCGCTCCTCAAGTTATTATGAGTGGTGGGAAAGTTATGACAGTGACCTTGGGGACCGTTAAATTTGTCGATTCTCTGAACTTTTTACCGATGCCCTTACGAGATGTACCCAAGACGTTTGGCCTCACGGAACTGAAGAAAGGTTAGTTTCCACACTTTTTCAACAAGCCGGAACATTACACATACATGGGTTCATATCCACCTGCCGAAGAATACGATCCGAATGGCATGAGTGTGTCTGAACGGAAAGCCTTTCACGCTTGGTACCAACAACACAAACACGAACCGTTCGATTTTCAACACGACCTGATGACGTATTGCAAGAGCGATGTGGATGTCCTCAGACGGGGCTGTGCTGCTTTCAGAGACTTGTTTATGATGGACACGGGCCTCGATCCTTTTGTCGAAAGTCTCACGCTGGCTTCGGCCTGTAATAAAGTATTTCGTACGCATTATTTGGAACCTGACACCATGGCCATCATTCCTCGAGCGTTGATGCAGGAACCCGAAGCCGGAAAAGATTGGAAACAATTTCGACCGCGACAGCAATCTAACATAGCTTTGAGATGGTTGGAATGGGAACAGCACTGCCAGACGCTAAAAGTGTTGCGAGAGGGAAGACACGTTCCACAGATTCGACATGCCCGTAGCCAGGGTGAAGTGAGAATTGGCGAGTATCATTTAGACGGTTACGGCGATAACACGGGCTACGAATTCATGGGATGTGCCTATCACGGATGTCCTCGCTGCTACCCGGGACCCATACAAAACGTGAAACATCATCACCCCTATGATCCGTCTAGAACCATGCGTGATTTGTATCAACACACCCAAGATCGCCTTTACAAATTACGCCACGTGTATTGCCTATCTGAGATCAAAGTTATGTGGGAATGTGAACTGAACGAAGAACGTCATCGTAATCCGGAGATGGAAGAATTCTTTGCCAGTCTAGAAGCCCAGGGATGGCCTTGTCCGGATCCCCTGTCGCCCAGAGCTGGCTTTTTTGGAGGAAGAACCAATGCCTGTCAATTGATGGCCAAAGCCGAACATCCCGACGAAGAGATCCGATACGTGGACGTGGTATCCCTTTACCCTTGGGTGTGTAAATACGGTAAATTTCCAGTCAAAGAACCGAAGATCATCACTCGACCTAGTCAAGCTTGGGAACAGTACGAAGGCCTCATTCAGTGTCCACCCCGCCAACTCTATCATCCCGTGCTCCCGTTTCGATACAACGGAAAACTCACCTTTCCGCTGTGTCGGAGCTGCGTGGAACAGCACATGCAGAAAAGTGAGATCACCCACTACGTCGATTGTACACACAAACGGAAAGAACGCGCCTGGGTAGGAACTTTTGTGTCCTTGGAATTAAAGAAGGCCGTGGCGATGGGTTATCAAGTCCTCGTCGTGTACGAAGTATGGCATTGGAGCGAATGGAGTCAGTACGACAATCAATCCAAGTCTGGAGGATTATTTGCTTGAAAAAGAAGATGGAAGCTAGTGGGTATCCGGACGATTGCTCCACGGACGACGATAAACGACGTTTCATCCAAGACGTGTACGACAAGGAAGGCATTCAACTCGACCACGAAGCCATGATACCCAACAAAGGTCTGAGAAGTTTTAGCAAGTTACAATTGAACACATTGTGGGGCAAATTCGGACAACGCGATAATTTTACCCAAACCGTGTACATGACAGACCCCGCTGATTATTTTCCGCTCATGATGGATGTCACCGAAACCATCAAAGATGTTCGAGTCGTGAACGACAACATGGTTATGGTGGAAAAGCTCAAAAAAGAAGAACACGTGAGACCATGTCCAATTACCAACGTCGTGGTGGCTGCTTTTGTAACAGCTCAAGCCCGGTTGAAACTGTATTCGGTATTGGAACCACTGGGAGAACGTGTGTGCTACTTTGATACGGACAGTGTCATTTTCAAATACGATCGCAATCAGTGGAACCCTCCGGAAGGAAACTCGTTAGGTGAATGGAAGAACGAATTACCCGACACATTGTCGATACGTCAGTTTGTATCTGGTGGACCCAAAAATTACGCCTATCAACTGAGTAATGGCGAAACGGTGTGTAAAATCAGGGGATTTACGCTCAACTAGCGTAACAGTCAACTGTTGAATTTCGACACCGTGAAACAGATGGTCCTCGGTCTCGCCCAAGACAAAATAACAGTTACCAATCCGCGCAAGATTGAGCGATCACGTGATAGACGGTTACGGTCACGTGTGGAAGACAAAGTGTATAAGATAGTATACAACAAACGGTTTGTGTTATTGGACCAAGACGGACAGCCGAGCAACACCCAACCTTACGGATACCATCACGAAGAAATTGAGGCAGAGACCACCTTAGTTTATGGAGACCCTCACGGAGAAACTGAGACAGAGGTGGTTGGCGCATAGCGTCAGTCATCGCTATTTACCCATTATAGACCACCATCAATATACGTTTTGCATTGGATGTTCCTACAATCACCCGAGTCAGCGGTATCATTCCTGTCTGGGTTTGGGAGTCTGTCCTAACACCGGTCAAACGTCCCATCCCGTTGACATGTATCTGGATCAAGTATTAGAGGACCACAACCACGACAATGTCGAAAAAGTATTGGAAAGTTTCATGGACGAGTCGCGACAACAGGTACAAGAAAGGGAAGAAGATCCCCAATGGGCAGTCTACGTGGAACACGCACTTCGACAACACTGGGAGGTGGTACCGGGCTTCAAAACGGCATTGATCAGAAGAATACAGTTGTGAATAGAGAAGAAAATATGAATAGAGAAGAAAATATGAATAGAGAAGAAAATATGAATAGAGAAGAAAACACAGTTGTGAACATGAATAGAGAAGATACGCTGTTATTAAGTGATATGTTGGACACGGTGTACCCTCTTACACACCTTTGGAAGTCCTATTATAAAAAGAATCGAGGCTATCAAGTCATCACTTGGTTCGAAAAGAGTCAAGCTTATTACAAAAAGAGTTGTCAAGCCGTCACCTGGTATGAGGAAGATCGGATTATTTTTGATGTATTGGATCGTTTAGTCAAGACGTATGGAGTGCAAATGACACATGAAATAAAATAAAACCAAGTACGAACAATCCAAACCATTAGGCAAAAATCGAAGTCCTAAAGAACGTAATAGGCAAAATAGTTAGGCAAAGTAGTGTAATCAGCAAATGGACTGTTCATCGTGTACGAAATACACAACAAACAGTGGTAACAGGTGTCCGGAAGAGTAAGCTTACCCTGCCTGGCGCGCCACACCCACCATCGCTGCATCCAAACTACTAGGCAAAATGTAGGTAAAATAACGTGATTGGCCAATGGACTATAGGTATGCAAAATGCACGTGATGAACATTGTTAACGGTGTAGTAGACATAATCAGAGAGATAGTAAATAGGATACGCGTCAATTAAATATATCAAGAATAATAGCTGAGAGCGACATGTTATATTTACCAATCAAGTCAATATGACGGCCATAAAACTTTTTAAAGGATTTTATAAGTTTAGTGCGTAAGTATCCTTGTAGTTGAAGCTTAGTTGACAAATGTCTCGATCTACTTAAAAAATCAGAATAAAAAGAACAAGCTCTCGCGTAACGAATAAGCTGAGACACAAACACTCCATAATCTGGTGATACAGGAATGTTACTACAAATAAATGGAAAGTTAACAATCGGAAAGTCAAAGTCATCACGTTTATCATACAATTTAACACTGAGTCTATGGCAATTGTCAAAATCGAGACGCAGATCCAAGTAGGAAGCGTAATTGTCACTGTCAGTAGTATTTTTAATTTCAAGCTCATCAGGATATATGAATTCTACATAATCACTAAATTTAGGATTATTCAGTGATAGAACATCATCGATATACCGATAAGTAAAATTAAAATGTCTGACTAGTCGTTTATTTGTTTTAACTAGTGCCTGTATGTACTCGGCTTCATAGGAATACAGAAATAAATCAGCAAGCAAAGGTGCACAGTTGGTGCCCATGGGGATACCAACCACTTGCTGATATATTTCCCCTCCAAATTCAATAAAGATGTTATCAATTAAAAAATCCAACATCTGAATTATCTTGATGGCGGAGAATTTATTTTTTGAATCACTATGGTACTTAACGAAATATGAAGAATTGTAATTAACAACTAAATATTGATATCTAGCAGTTCCCGATTTAGATGAAAAGACACTGTGAATAATATCTTTCAACCGAGCTTTTAATTTACTATGAGGAATTTTAGTGTACAAAGTGGAAAAGTCAAAAGTTTGAATAGATGAGATCGAAGCAAGGGATCTAGATTGTAAACCATCAAGTAATTCTTTGGAATTTTTTAATATCCACATTTGATTAATACCACTACGAGAGTATATTTTGTCACAGTATTTTTGAATACCCTCTTTAACTGCAGTTAGTATAGATGTCAAAACTTTTGAAAGTGGTTTTGTGGAACATCGGGATGAACCTGCTATAAAACGTTGTTTGTAGGGATTTTTATGTAGTTTAGGTATCCAATATAACAGGGGCAAATCTGTATAGGTATCTCCGCATGGAGTACCAAATGAAGTGAGTACAGATTTGTGATTGGATATAATTTCATTGAATCACTGGTTCGCCTCTCATTTACTACCGGACTATCACGTGACCATGACGTATTGTTTACGCTGCGTTGGGCATGCGCAACCAGCTCAACGCTCTGGGTGTTGTCTATTATGACCAATATGACCAATGAGCGAATGCCACGTCATACATCATGTGATTTAGGGGATATAACACCGACAACGAAACCAATAATTCATTCTGGAGACATCAACTCAAGTACTCGGACGTAGTATGGAAACTTCAGGTGATGGACAACAACAGTACGATCTTCAGCGAACTCCTCAACGAACCAGTCAACGAACAGAAACTCAACAACAACAGTCCAACAGCTGCTTTGGGTGTGGAAGCAATGAGCATTAGTATAGAGACTGTCCACAACGAGCCATTCAACGAGCCACTCAACGAGCCACTCAACGAGCTACTCAACGAACTACTCTACGAGAAACAGAAACCAAACAACAGTCCAACAAATGTTTTGGGTGTGGAAGCCATGAACATTGGTACAGAGACTGTCCACACAGAGCCAATCAACGAACCACTCAACAAGAAACCCAACAACAACAACAACAGTCCAACAACTGTTTTGGGTGTGGAAGCAATGGACATTGGTACACCCCACAAAGAGCCACTCAAGGAGAAACGACAGAAGTCAACACACAAGAGGAAACTCAAAGAGAAACATTTCACGGAAAAGAAACTCAAGGAGAAGCTCAACGAGAAGCTCAACGAGATACGACAGAAGTCAATACCCAAGGAGAAGGTCAAGGAGAAATATTTCACGGAAGAAAAACTCAAGGAGTAGCGCAAGGGAAGCCAAAAAGGTGAACACCCATTCCAACACGGGTAAACGCTACGACACCTGTTATCGATGCAAACAAGTCGGACACTGGGCTCCCGCCTGCCCCCAACGCTACCGACCTTACCCCTCGACCCGTTACCAAAAAGAACAAAATAAAGAACAAGAAGCAAAAGAAGCAAAACATCGATGTCTCAACTGTGACGAATTTGGCCATGGATTGTTTGCCTGTAGACAGCCTCAAGAAAGAATCGACGACTTTAACACCCTTACCAACAAACTGTTTCACACCGAACCACGTAACTGGTACTGGGGCGAAGAAGCCAGCGAACTCTATCGCCGGTTCAGACAAAAAGAAAAAGAAGACCTTACATCGGCCTATGTCCGAGCCCTGTACTACGACAGCAACTAGATTGGAACAAGATTTGGAGCAAGATTTGGAGCAAGATTTGGAGCATGATTTGATTCATTGCCCGATTCAACTTGATGTGCCACCGTTTCGTATTACCTTGACGGCCGAAGAGGCTCAACGACTAGCCCACACACTCATCATTCCGGGTGGCTATCGTGGCATGACAGAACATCCTCCACCACCACCACCACTGCCTTGGATGGACAAGGAATGGGCACCCCTGGTGTTGGCACTACTAGATGCCCAAGACTGGGTCGACGACGACGTTTTACAACAAATGATCGGTTCCGTATATTGGGTACCCCGTGTGTTGACGCGATCTCCGTGGCTGTATGCGCATATGGTGCGCATGGAATACCCTTTGCCGTTGTGAACTTTTTGGATAACATTAATTTGTGAACACATTGGATAACACTTGTGAACATTTCGGATAACATTAATTTGTGAACATTTTGGATAACATTTCGGATAACATTAATTTGTGAACATTTTGGATAACATGTGTGAACTTTTTGGAGAACACCGTTGTGATTGTAAATGAATTGTAAATAAATTATATTGTAAATATATTATAATGTTAATAAATGTTATTTTTGTTATTATACACATCTTGTCTGTTTTATTTTTGTTTACATTTTGCCAGGGAAAGTATAAAAGGGGCACTGTCCAATAAAGGAAAAGTTATTTCACCATGGACGTGTCATTCAAACACCCCTTTACCATGTTAGTGAGTGGGCCAACGAGTGTGGGGAAAACGGTCTTTGTGCAGAAATTTCTCCTAGCGTCGCTGTTTGATACTCCCCCTGATCGCATTGACTGGGCTTATGGCGAATGGCAAGACAGTTACAAACAGTTTCCTTATACCTATACTCGTGGTTTGGGCAATTTGGACGAGGTAATGGAACAAGTCCAAGGACCCCAATGTTTAGTCGTGGATGATTTGATGGGAGAAGACACCGACACGTTAGAACGTTGGTTCACCAAGAAAAGTCATCATAGGAATGTGAGCGTGATTTACATTGTGCAAAATCTGTTTGATAAATAACAGAGGACCATCAGCTTAAATGCTCACTATGTGGTCCTCTTCAAAAATCCCCGCGATGCCTCACAGATGGGTGTCTTGGCCCGACAAATGTATCCCGGACAAGGTCAATTTATGCAAGAAGCCTTTGCCGATGCCACCAGCACCCCTCGCAGCTATTTACTGATCGATCTAAAACCCGATACCCCTGATGAACTACGTCTTCGTACACGTATCTTACCAGAGGAAGAACCGCCTCATGTCTACGTGAAAAAGGTATAAAAAGGCTCTTGGGGTGACCACCTTCATTTAATGTCAGCATGGCTCGTGTGAAGAACACCGTTCGTCGGCATCCACCTCCAGGACTACCCCGTGCTAGATTTCCACCGCCCGCCTGGAAAGGACAAAATTCATTTGGCGCCACACCAACAGAGGCCGCAGAACCCAACCGACGCCGCAATGTGGGCACCCATGTGGGTTCCAATCTAGCTCCAGATTTACGTTTATCCCCCGTGGTCGTACGTGTGCCACGCCATCATCAGATTCCAGTCACAGACGATGACGCCCGCCGTCCCACGAAGCGCCGTCCCGCACCACGCCGCCCTCTACGTCTGGATGATGACGGTGTCGTCAGACGCCGTCCAGCGCCCCGCCAACCACCACGTCAGGAACTGAAAGGAATGCGGAGCTTTATTAACCGTTTGAAACGACTGTCCCCCGAAATGGCTTATGGACAGTTGGCCAAGCATACAGGGATGGCCCAAATTGGATTGCTGAAATGGTTCAAGCTGGCTGCCGAACATTTGCTGAAAGGAAATATACGACCCTTGCACAAACAACACGAACGCTGGGTAGAGCGAAATCGAGAGAGATTGCAACAACTGACCCGAGATCGTTTATCTGTCAACGATAAATTGAACATGATCATGAAACCTGGTGGACAGGGATTTTTCGGAGGTATCCTGATTCGAATCTTGATTCGTTGGAAAGAACGTTTGCAAAAGGCCAGAGAAAAACAGAGACCCGTGAGACGACGGGCCGTTCAACGCGGTGGATTTTTTGGTGACAAAGTCGTGGAAAAGTCCAGACAAAAACGACGAAGACGGCGATAGAAAGGCTGTAAATACCAAAAGCCAATGCTTCTCTCCACAACACCATGAAATCCCGTGATCTCAACATTATCCGGTCGCTACGGGCCCTGCCCAAACCTTGGCAGAAACAAGTTCTGAGACATGCTCCTGATACGTTTATTCAGACTCTTTCCGAATGTTGCCGCCAAGTCTCCAGACCGCTACCCCCATCTTTAACTCTGTTGGCAAATCGTAAAACCCCGATGAGAACGAAACGACGAATCGTTCAACGCGGTGGTTTTTTCGGTGAAATTGTCAAATTCGTGCTTCCAGTTCTGAAAACCGTCGGTCAGGCCGTGGGTCGTGCGGTAGGTCAACCTATCTAGAGTAGTATCCAGAGTAGTATCCAGAGTAGTATCCAGACCCCTATAAAAGCTCTATAAAAAAGCTCTCCAGTATAAAAACCAAGACGTCACCATGCAGTCATTACCTCTCTTGAATGTGTTATTGAACGTGTCTCCAGCTTTTCGAAAACGTCTGATTCAACAAGCGCCCAGAGACGTGGTGAATTGTTTATCCGAGTGTATTGGTAATTTACTGCAAGGCACCATACCCCTGAGCCCCAGCGAAAAACAAGGTTTACAACGTCTAAAACGTGTGTTGCGTTCTTTGGGAACCCCCAACACCTCGTGGTATCGACGAAGACGCTTATTGGATTCTTCAGCTCTTTGGAAAAACGTCTTCCCCTGTATTCAACGGCAGCTGGAACGACGACGATGAAATTTGCAAAGATAATGAAATTGGTTCCGGTGGACGAACCCAGTGTCACGGTCATGAAGCCGTACGAACACGTATGGGAACGGGACCCCATTCGTCGTATCATGGAAGAATTGTCAACCGAGATGGATACCGTCTTGAAATCCCGTATGTCTGATGCCGATAAAATGCAAAAGTATGGGCAGTTGTTTGAAAGATTTCAAACGATGCAAAAGAAACTCGAGAACCCCCAGCCATCGCAACTGCCACCACCCCAATCACCCCAAACATCACCGCCACCAGCACCAACCCTGCCACCCCAACCACTGCAACAACCCGATATCTCGCAATCGATTCTAGAATCGGATCCTATCAAGTATCGCCCTAAAGCCAAACTGTTGTTAAAACACATCAAAGAAAAAACACCTTTGGAATGGAACGACAATTATGAATTGGTACGTGATGGTCAAGTGATTAAAGGAACGAATGCCTACGATATCGTCAACGATTTAATGCGAAGCCGTAAAACCGTGTCGCCAGCTCCGGGGTGGAGCGATGTTGGGTCCACGTTAAAGAAGACACATGCTTCGCGAGAATGGCTAGGGAATGCAGACCGATGGAAGACACCCACTCGTAGACCACAGGTGAAAGGACGAAACACGGCCCAACCACCCCACAGGCCCCACAGGTCCCACAGGTCCCACAGGCCCCACAGACCTCACGTACACCCCTGGAGGTACGCTGGACAAGACCTCGAGAACGAAAAAGGAAACGTCTTCAAACTAGCCGAAGAGCCACACCACGTTGGATCCCCTTCAGAGACTTGTAAAATTAATAATAAAGTGCTTGTAAAATGTTTATTATTAAAATGTTAAAATTGTTATTATTAAAATGTTTGTAAAATTGTTATTATTAAAATAAAATTAATAATATAAAAACTGTTTAATAAAACTTTGGACATAGTATAAATACTGGTAAACTTTGCAAATAGTATAAATACTGTTAAGCAGTGCAAATACTTTTAAAATACTTTTAAAATGGACAAGAAGTTGGCTCGTGTGTACTACGACCCTAAACACCCCGCGGGCTTCGGGGGAGCGACCCGTTTACAGAAAGCTACCGGGGTTCCATTGAAACGTGTCTGGGCCTGGTTACGTGGACAGCGCACGTACACCTTGCATAAACCCATACGAAAACTTTTCTCTCGTTTAGATCATCAGTGGCAGGCCGATTTATCTGATCTCTCGTCCTTGGCGTCCTTTAACGATGGGTATAAATTCTTACTGTGTATCATTGACGTGTTCTCCAAATACGCCTGGGTGGTGCCACTCAAGAATAAAACGGGTCCCACGTTATTGAAGGCTTTACAGAGTGTTTTATCACAAAAACGTATTCCTCTGCGGCTGCAAACAGACAAAGGAACCGAATTTCTCAATCGACATGTTCAAGCTTTCCTGAAGAAGAAAAAGATTCATTTTTTCGTCACGTACAATGTCGAAACCAAAGCCAGTGTGGTAGAACGATTTCAGCGCACGCTCATACAACGCATGTGGCGTTATTTTACGTATCGGAACACACAACGTTACATCGATGTACTGGCCGATCTAGTGAGGGGCTACAACGCGGCCCGACATCGTACTATTGGCATGGCACCCAAGGACATGACCCCGGACAAAGAATGGCAAATCACTTCCAAGAAAACCAAGGTCATATCCTTTGTGCTGGACGCCGTCACGAAAAAAGTCAAGTTGCAGATCAATACGGAAGACGGTTTTAAATATCTCAAACTGATACCCTTTCTCAAATTGAAGTTGACGGGCCCCGTGGTATCCTCGTTGGGATGGATTCACGAAACTACGATTATGCCCCGATTGGACCATTTAACGTCTTTCAAACAGAGGGATATCATCGTGGCCCCGGACACCTTTGACATCAATGTGGGACACACCATGTTTTATCTGTATGCGGATCTCTTGGAACCTCAACGTGTGGGGAATATGGTGGCGCCTTTATTGGATGTCTTTCCCAGTTCTCACGGTTATCATCGACCGACGGTCATCCATTATCAACCCTTCAAATACGACAGCATCACCACCATTGGCCTCTATATAAGAAACGGCCTGGGCCACAAAGTGTCATTCACCAAAGGAAAAGTCGTCGTCAAACTACATTTCCGACGAAAAGCGTAATATGCAGTTTTATCGCGGTGTGTTACGCCAAAAGGGCGCCAACATGAAGACCCGCACGCCCATCAATGTCTACCGGGGCGGTGTCTTGCGGCAAAAGGGCGCGGGACGTTTACAGGGGCTACTGAACATGGCGAAACACTTTCTGCAAGCCGGAAAGAACGCCTTAAAAGCCAATTTCTTGAACAAAGAGACGTTTGGAGAGTTGGGAAAAGCGGCCCTCGGTGTAGTGTCGGGAAAACAAAGTGTGTGCCAAAGTTTGAAGAATGTGTTCCAGCGCACCATAAAACCGCGTCTCCGACAAACACTAGCCGACGTCATGTCCTCCAGACCACCCAAAACCCAACGCCGACCAACACGCACCAGACCACCCAATCCCAAAACTTCTATAAAAAGGAAAAGAAAATCCCCTGGCGTCATTTCACGAGCCAAACGTCCTCGGCCAGACATCTTCGATCATGGCTTCAGCAATGCGTAACGATTCCTGTCCTTGTGTTCGAGATGAACTGCAAGAATTGTTCCAAGTGCCCGACACGCACACGGCCATTACCAGAGTGACCAAAATACGTAAATATTCCATCACACCCGATCTGAATCACGATGGACCGATTGAATTTCTGGTGAACAATGCCAGTATGGATTTCATCGATTTGGCCAATACGACCCTGTACCTGCGACTCAAAGTGGTGAAAGAGGATGGTACCAATCTACCAGCAGACGAAGCCGTGGGTCCCGTGAATAATTGGATGCACTCTTTGTTTAAAGATGTGAAATTGCGGCTGGGAAAAGATTCTGATACGCTGGTCACGTCTCCTCTACCTAATTACGGCTATCGAGCTTACCTAGAGAATTTACTGAGTTATGGAAAACAAGCCAAGACGAACCATTTAGACCGACAAGTCCTGTGGCACAAGGATACAGCCGGCGAATTTGATCAAGCCTCACCCGTCAAAGTCAATGCAGATTCCTCCGAGCCTGCGAATGCCGGATTGGCGGAACGCTACAAACGCATCCCTGAAAGTCAGGTGGTAGAATTACAAGCGCGGTTGCATTTAGATATGTTTTTACAGGAGAGATACTTATTGGACGGGGTCTATCTACGCCTGAGTTTGGAAAAACAAGCCTCCAAATTTTTCCTGATGTATGCCGACAACAAAGGACCCTACAAGATTGATTTCATCAAAGCTTATTTGGAAATTCCGTTCGTCACCCTTTCTCCCACCACGTACACGCGAATTACCAACCAACTCCAAACCACCAATGCCAAGTACCCCTTGAAACGCATGGTCGTCAAAGATGTGGTCGTACCCAGTAACCGCACCAGTCACGTCCTGGACAATCTGTTCATTAACGAAACCTTACCCGCGCGTCTATTTGTGGGGTTGGTCAGTAACCGAGCTTACGATGGGTATAATACCAGGAACCAGTTCCGATTTCATCATCATAACCTCAAGCACATTCGCCTGACCATGAATGGAGAAGTCGTGGATGATTATGCCGATCTCAACTTTGCCGATAAATTGGCTATCACACCGTACATGGATTTAATGAATCGTGTGGGTGTTCTCAACACCCGAGAAGATTTGGATCTCAGTTTCCACGATTATATCAAGGGTTACACACGCTTTTGTTTTGATTTGACCAACGACCGAGGAGCTAACGGGGCCTATTCACACCCCAGAACCACTGCAATTGTTTGGCACCAATACTCGACAAAATGATGTGCTGGTGAATCAATGGGCTCAAAATCATTTTCCATCCTTAAATCGTTTGGGTGGACAAACGTGTTGTTCTTTTTCAAACATGTAAATACGTTATAAAATTGTTCTGTTGTTCTGTTGCTATTAAAAATATGATTAAAAATTGTTATTACAAATGCTATTAAAAATTGTTATTACATATGTGATTAAAAATGTGATTAAAGCCCCAATAACACTCTTGTTGTAACTGAAAAATATGTCCCAATTTTCATTCTGGTCAACAAATCGTATTATTTTAGAATATTCCAATTAAATGATGATATAAATTTCATCTTAACACACCTATTTTGAAAAATTGGAAAAATTCAACCAATTGATTTGAAAAGTCTAACGTAAACCTTTTCAAATGTGTCTTGGATTTTAAAATATTTCCGAACCCTCTGGACAAGTAAAATAGGTTGTAATGGATAATTTACACAACAGGTAGGACATTTAAACATCTAGTACTTAGAATAAGGGTATTATTTATTTTCTAGAGCTACCAAGCCAGCAAGAATGTTATTGTCCCTTTAAAAGATTTATTGTTATTAACTCTGTGTCCTGGGGAACCCCTCGAGAAAGGGCAACCCCCGAGAGTAAATGAGCAAAGGGAGGGAATCCCTAGAAAATGCAAAGAAAAAAGAAAGGGAGGAAATCCCCGAGAGTAAATGATCTGCTAAGGATCTGCGCATGTGCAACCCGTTGCTAGGGGCGTCTGCGCATGCACAACCCCGTTGCTAGGGAAGCACGTGCGTTGCTATGCACGTCCCTACAGTAAGGCCCCCACTACTTTTCGTTATGGGAGTATAGACTATACCCGAACAGTTCCTAAAGAAATGATTTCTGTTGTAATTTGTTCTAGGTGCATTTTATCCATAACCAGCTATTACCTAAAAATCAAACCAAAGGCTCTTACACATGTGCCGAAGTGTTGATTTCTGGGGGTTGTAGCTTATTCCAACACTAACGACGAAAACTCAGATAAATAGTTAAAATTGTACTTTTAATAAACTAGTGTACAAAACTGGTTAACGGTCACAATAACGAGATAGGTATCGCTAGGGCGAGCCGGTCACCAGACTAATGTTACAGTAGAATTTAGAACATATATACAAGCTTAGGATTAAAATAATTATATAATGATATTTGATAAGATGTTAAATTGCAAATAGGAAACAGAAGAAGATATGGACATAGCAAGAACGTGGGTTAACTATAATTACGTAATATATATCGTTACATTAAGTTTAAACTCACACAGTTAAACTACTTGAAAAATTAGTGAGATATCAATTCGGACATTGGTCAATTACTACAGTAACAGAGATCATATAATAAAATATATACAAAGATACACTATGACAACACCCCGTCACCCCGAAAGACGCCTTTCTCCGTAAAAGCAAACAATAAATCACATACAGTAGGCGTTTTAATTGATTAGAGACTAATTCAATTAAAAAGATGAAACTTACAAAACGTATTAGATTAAACATAACACTATGGAATGAACAAATTAAATTTACAATGTTGAACTTAAAAGGTACATGTGAATGAAATATTAATTCAACACTTCATAATATAATCTCTAACTAGACAGGATATACTGTTAATTATAATATCAGCACAGTATGGAAAGTTTTCTTTAGATTAATTTATATGAAATAACAATGAGGGGAATAAATCATGTTAAATAAACATAACAAAATGATCCCTTTGTAAAGAATGCAGAATTATCTTTCTTTGCTTTCTCCACCAATTGCCGAAGTGTTGATTTCTGGGGGTTGTAGCTTATTCCAACACTAACGATGAAAACTCAGATAAATAGTTAAAATTGTACTTTTAATAAACTAGTGTACAAAACTGGTTAACGGGCACAATAACGAGATAGGTATCGCTAGGGCGAGCCGGTCACCAGACTAATGTTACAGTAGAATATAGAACATATATACAAGCTTAGGATTAAAATAATTATAAAATGATATTTGATAAGATGTTAAATTGCACATAGGAAACAGATGTTTAAATACAGAAGAAGATATGGACATAGCAAGCACGTGGGTTAACTATAATTACGTAATATATATCGTTACATTAAGTTTAAACTCACACAGTTAAACTACTTGAAAAATTAGTGAGATATCAATTCGGACATTGGTCAATTACTACATTAACAGAGATCATATAATAAAATATATACAAAGATACACTATGACACATGTAATATGAATTGTTCATAGCTTCTGAATAACAAACTCCATTCTACTGATATTGTATGTATTGGGAAGTTGTGTGGTATAATAGCCGTAAGTCTTTATAACGAAACCATATAATACACCCGATGACAACTGTAATGGCCCTGGATATATCGCTACAGGGAAGCCATTTCTTGGATAACCAGTGTCGCTTGTGGCAATTTAGATGTAAAGAGAACACTGTAAACAGCCTATAAGGGATTGTACACCTAGCTGGTTTAGGACAGAAAATAAACTCAACGGTCAGGATGAGAAAGACAAGTGTGTGTTTTCCCTTCCCGCAAAAAGAAAGTTAATCATCACTTGATGAAGCATTGTTACCGGCCTTGATGGGTGAAACGGGCCAACACATTTTAGTGGAAAACATTTGATCATTTATTTTTTTTTTGAAAGACCCTTAGAAACGCTTATGCTCAGTTTTGTACACTGTAAATAATATTTGTGTATTTTTATCGTAAATTGACTGACAGAAACACTGTATTTTATCACTGACTTGTAAATTTACACCTAAGCAGTAAATTAGATTTACAAACAGCATTGTACATTTACAGTGAGTGTAAAATAGCATTCACTGTAAATTTACATTCACTGTAAATTTGCACTGTGGTTGTAAATTTACCACAAAGTTATCTTACACTCACTGTAAATTGACACTGTGGTTGTAAATTTACCTCGAAGTTATTTTACACTTACTGTAAATTTACATTGTGTTATAATACAGTGATTTTATTGGCAACTTTCTGTCAGTTATTTTACGGTAAAAATGCAATTTGAAGTGTATATTTACGCCCCATTGTTCTGCTTCTTACAATGGAAAGAGTTGCAAAATGTCTCACACAATCCTATGTATGACATATCACTGTGTCCACACCCCAGTTAGAGGTGCATTCAGATTTTGAAAATCATATTTCTCTAAAATAGACTAATCTTACTGACATAACACTAAATAGTTTTCGATATGTAGTCGAAGGGGTATAATCGATTTGAACAATATTCCACAGTACAATTACAATTTGTTGTAAAAATACTATTTCAAATTGCATTTCTGTTAATATACAGCTCACACAAAGTAGACTGCCATATGGTTGCATATCTACATTACGTTTGATGTAATCTTACATGAGGTCAAAGAGGGATTCACCGATGTGGCCACTATTTGACACTGGTGAATTGGTTTATTCCCATAACGCCGACTCACCGAGTTTTTGGGGAAAAATTTTGGTCAGTGTTAAGGGGTAGACTGGCCAAGAACAATAGACCCAAGCTGAGGGATAAAACTAATTAAGCCGATAATTTTGGGAGCATTTATTTTTTTAAACATTTATAACAACCTTTAACACATAACATTACAAATAATTTTAACTTTTGGCACGCATAAAATGTCCAACATAGTCCAAAAATTCTAACAAATTCAACCCTCCTTCTTCATATCTATGTTTTGCATCTTCGATCTTTCTGTTGATATCTGTTTTTTTTCCTTTTAGGTGGTTGTCGCTGGCCACTCGAATACTGCAACAACTGAATTTCGATCGTCTTTTGCTCTTCTTTCAAAAATGCCATCACTTCAAAAATATTCGGATGAGCTTTTCCAATTAATATTTTTAGACGCCCGCGCCACCCCTCTAAAGAATTGTTGGTTCTTCGCGTGGTTTGGTTGTGGTTCCATTGTACTTGAGTAAATTGACCGTCTAACAATTGGGTTACCATATAGTCGGCCAGTTGTTGAAATTTCTCATTATCTGGTACCTCGGCCATTATTTGGATCTATGCGTCATCAATCTGCAAATAAAAGAAAGATATATATAAATTATTTATATTTACAATAACATGTAGCTATATTTACAAAATGTCTATATTTACAAAATGTCTATATTTACAAAATGTCTATATTTACAATATATCTATATTTACAATATATCTATATTTACAATATATCTATATTAACTATATATTTATATTAACTATTTACTAAATACGATGAATACTTACATCAGTCACGGGCAGTAATGGTATCCCGATACACCGTCTAACGAATTTGCATGTTTCTTCTTCTCGGTGTGACGTTTGCAGACCCAGTTGTTGGCCTTTTCTCCAAATACATTGACCATAGTGAAAATAACACCCTTTCCATTCTACCTCGGGAAAAACTGTCTCACCAACATTCTTTGCGGCCAACTCAAAGTCCATCTAAAAAATACGAAACACATTTAGGTCACACTACTATGTTATGGTTATACATGTACATGTAGATTACGATGTAAAATATGATATTAATCGGTGTACATGTAATGTGTACATTGACTAAAAATATTCTTACCTGAAAAATGGAAGGTTGAAGGTTGAACCCGTTTTCACTTGCCACTTGCTTCAAGAGACCAAAAGCTCTCCGGTATGTCGACCCTCTCTTGTCAAAGAAAATACCAGTGGAACAGGACGATCTTGGATCAGTGCGTGGATGGCGTATAGTTGATAAAAAATTCGTGGGCATATATAAAATGTTCCATCGCCAAAAGTACATTCGAGTCACACAAAGATTCAAGATTCTCTCTTGTGGTAAATCCTAAAATGTTCTCATCGTCACCATCATTGGTGAATAAAAACTGTTCTCCGCTATCTGTCTGTGGAAAAAGGTCGGGCACAACAATGTCACGTCGATGTTTAGGTAATTTGGGAAATTTCTTATTCCTGGCTCTATATAGGGTGCTCTTCTTGGAGAAAAAAGTTGGCATGTTGGCGATGGTGGTTCTATTGTCGTCTGTCCATTCACCATTCCGTTGACCGTTTATTTCTTCTTGGTAAAGTTGTGTAATCGGATTTGTCGTAGATTGGACATTTTCCTTTAAGCACTGCATCATTTCTGTGATCTATGAAAAATAAGATTTATTTTATAATAACAATGAATAAATAGTAGAATATAAAATTAGAAGCTTACGACAGAAATTAAAAAAAATGAGAATTCAAGTGTAATTTTAAAGATGCTTTTTATAACACAGTAACTTACTTGTATATCGGAATAGGCTGGTGGGTGGTTGTGGTCAACGTCTATTCTGCTAACTATATCGTTAATGGTTGATGCTGTAGCCCTACATCCATTGCTCTTTTCGCAGCACCGCCATATCACTAAGTCGTTATTCTTTCTCTTATCCAGTCTTTACTTAAAACAGCAACACATAGGTAACTGCCACCTCTTGCTGTAGGAAGATTGTAACTGTGCATTCTCTGTTATTTTTTAATCTGTTATTCTTTGACAGAGACAAAATCTGGTAAACCATCTGCCAGAACTTTTTCTGGTTTCTAACAGAATTATTCCATGTTAAAATAGAGCTTCTGCCAGAAGATTTTCTGTTTTTTAACATAATTTTTGTGGTTAAATATAAAACAAAATCATTGTAAAAAATCATTTATTTTCTGTAAATCTAATTTTTCTGTCATGAACGTACAAAATAAAGAAATTAAGAGCAAGGGATCGTAAATGGCTTCACATTTTGTGTTCTGAAGGCCAGGTTTACTACTTTCTGTCGTCTCTTCCACTTCTTACAAATTTTGTTACATTGAACCTGAAACAAAATGATAAAGCACACACAGGAATGAAATCAAAAGGGCAGCGGAGATAACTATTTAGGGCTGAAGGTTCTTTAACATGGACGGCCAGTAGCACACATGGTCCCAATTGTTAGCGCCAGCTGAACAAATTAGAACTTGCACCATTGACACGAAGGCCAAGTTGCAATACAAACTTTCTTTGCTAATGGTTAATAATCCAGCATCATATTCTCTGAACCATCGCGTTTCTTACACTTTAATATTGTTTACATGGTCGAGTTCAAATTCACAATAAAACACCCTCCATGTTTCGAGATAAGATTTTGGCCCATAGACTCCAACGTAGCACATCCCGTCGTGATTCACACCCGCTGCGATTAAACAAAATTGACAATATTTTTCATCAAAACAACGATTGATTATTGTTATTTATAATATTTCCGCAACACCCAACTACAATTAAGCATTTCATCCTACCTGAAACGGGTAAAAATCGCCGTATTTAAAATCGAGGCTTTAAGCCGTTATTAAGACCGCCATCTTTTTTAAACGGCATATTTTGACGGCTGTCATCATGAAGGCGGGGCTAAATGTGAGGCTTTTATAACAGCCAATCACAATTTTGGACCTGATAATAAATGGCAACATAGATCGTATCCGTCAGGATGTGGTAAACGGGGCGTGTACTAAAGGGACGTGTAGTATTGGCGCATGTACAAAGTAGTGTAACTATGAAAGAATTTTGATGGCGGCGAATGTCGAACAAAAACAACGCTTCATTACTTTAAACGCGAATATTTAGAGTTAGGTGATAGTTGTGCCACTACATTGGCCTCTGTAAGTTTAATTAGTCATAATAGCGTAAACTTGTCTTATTTTAAAGATGTTACATGTATTAATAAAAAAGAATTGAGTTTGCCACGTCAAACTGAAGGCTCCCAATCGTAGCTAAAAACAAATACATCAGTATTATCTTAACGTTTTTAGCTACGTTCTCGTAGCTAAGTCTCGTCTTATGCTGTAGATTTGCCTTCGCACATACATCATTATTAGGAAGACTTACCTTCACATCTTATTGTTGGTTTTCCACTGTTCTTATCCTGCACATTCAAACAGTCACCGACATTCGTTAAATCTGCGACGCGCATGCGTTAACCCTATCCATGAGTATAACTATGTGAATTAACAGAATTTTGCCGTTAATATAGCATATTTTCTGTAATATTACAGAAATGCAACTAAAATCACAGCCATGGGTTATGACAAATATTTTAGACGAGTGTCAACATGTCCGAGACACCCCCAGCCTTTCTGATATCGGTCTACAGCCAGTCAAGTCTCAATAAAAGAGAATATAAAATGAACTACAGATTTTGATAATAAAATTGAAATTATTTTCATTTCTTAGTAGGATAGTAGTGATACTTTCAAAGTAAGCAGCTGGTCAAGCATAGAATTCCAAATAACTAAAATAAAAAAAAAACAAAAAAACTTGTTAATAGGAATGGACAAGAGCGACCGGAACACTGCAAACGTTGAGAGACGTTCGGAAAGAAGCCGGGGTCGCCGCGAATATATAAATATAAGACAAACAAAGTAACAAATTAAAATATTTATTTAAAAAAAAATTACGTTGAAATTGCTCAAACGATCGACAGAGTAATTGCTAGATTGTGTATCGATTTGTAAATTAACTTGAATATTCTGTTAAAATGCACAATCTGTTAGATTACATACCTATTTGCTAATTTAATTTTAATATATTGTTAAAATACACAATCTAGGATGTTAAAAGTTAAATTTTTACATAAATGTTTATAAACACAGGTTTTACGTAATTTTACATCTGATAGTTTTCTAACAGGACAGTCTGTAAAATTTTACAGTAATTTCATGTTTTTATACATATAATTTTTACAGTGCACTTAAATTAAACTGACATATTCTTGTATTTTTACATTAAGTTTGATGCATATAACTTTAACAGGTTAATATGTATCTTTTACGTGCACACCACTGTGTACCCTGGATCTCACCAGAATTACTAGACAGCTATCCTTGTCCGGTTCCCTGCTCTGCATCACTAACAAGGGGGGACCACGCCGGAAAATCTGAATGAACTTTCTCGGCCAATGCAGGGATCGAATACTCGACCCCCAGACTAATAAGCCAACGCCTTACCCACTTAGCCACCGTGACTAAAAGCGAAAATTAATGAAGTCTTAAAGGTCTATCAATGTTAAAGTTCTGTACAATGACAAAGTTTTCTGTAAATTGTACACAGATCCCGCTTTTAAACATGTTTGAATAGTAGAAATACCCATAAAACCAGTTACAATGCAACATACACGTACGTTAACAAACATAGTTATATAAATACAGGTTACGTATAAATAAAAAAACCCTCATCCACGCTGTTCTAAGTTGTGAAACTACACTTTCATGCTTAATTTACCCATCTTTTACAGTAATCACAGTAAATTTATAGTACAAAAGCAGTGGCATGTTTACAGCGTTATTTATTTATTTATTTTACGCATTATAAATCGAAATATGACTAATTTCCTATTCTTTGAAAAATCTTCGTACGTTAAAAATATTTTATTGGCGATATCTGAAAAACATTTGATTCATTTACCAGCGACTCGTGACGGACGCATTTTTAAATTTGCAAGAAAAAGAGGACAGTCGGTATAAATGTATTGAGGATAATGAGAATATTTTTGAAACATGAACGACAACACCTGGCCAAATAAGAGATGTTTAAAATGAGTGTATAAATGTTTCTTGAATAGTTCCAAAGAAAATCCCTAAATATAAGGGCTACAATATCACCGGGGCTTATTGTCCATTTCACCATTCCCGAATAATGTTCTAATTGACAATTCGAAGCAATAATGCAGCCTTAAAAACTCTATCAATGTTAAAGTTCAAAAGTAATGTAAAACTACACGCTTCTTGTAAATTGTACTCAAAATCCTGTATTAAACATGTTTGAACAGTAAAAATACCATAAAAAGAAGTCAAAGTACAACATACATGTACGTTAACAAACACAGTTGTATCCATACAGGTAACATGCACATGCACAAAAACAGTTATAAATTGTAAAACTACACCTTTATTGTTAATGTACCTCACTAATAAAGTCCATAGTATAGTATAAAAACATGCAGTGTCGTTTTGCCCCCTCCGCCCTTTAGGGGATTCCTGGTAGATTAGATCACTTTAAACGTATATATTGCAGTTCATTACGATATTATCTATATTCAGTAATACATGCAAGCTGGACTTACCATTGAAATGATTTATGTTCATGTTTTTCCGGACTGGGATAATGAAGTCGGGCATATGCCATACAGTGTACAAGGGGGAAATTTTACTCGGGACAGTGGCGTTATGGTCTACTCTTATTTCGAATGGGTGAACGATTAACGCATGTGCGTTGCATCATAAGTCGAGTCAAGTGGCAAGGAGTAGTAGGGTCGCCTGTCTGATCTCGGGGGTTTTCCCGGGTTCTCCGGTTTCACCCCCTGCTAAAGAATAAAGAAATTAAATTGAACCACGTTTCAGTTCCGAAATGAGCTAGTTTGTGTCGAGAGGACTTTTAATTTATTTCCCCTTCTGCCCCTCTCTCTCTCTCTCTCTCTCTCTCTCTCTCTCTCTCTCTCATCTCCCCCACGTGGATCCCAGGGTACCCCAAAGGAAGAACATTAATGCAGTAACATAGAAATATGTTATCAATATTGTTATCAATTCCCATATGTTCAAATAAAAACATATTCAAACACCTTTTTTTTATTCTGAGTTGGATAAAAACCAGGTAGTCCACTCGACATTATATCAGAATAGAATTATTGTCTAAGCGGGGAAAATCCATATTATGTCTCGCTGTACAATATTTAAGCACACAGCCGTCAAAAATCTACAGTTGTGATAACAGCATACCTGAGAGAATTGACACCATTTACAGATATGTGCCATATACATACATGTAGGCTATTACCATCTATTTACATATATATGGTATAATTTAGTGAAGAAGAGGATAAGAATACACCTACACTGTCTGAAATCGGACTGCTAACAAGACGGCTGTAGGCCTATCAGGTAAGATGCTAAAGTTTGTACATTAACATGGGAACGTTGTGACTTGTCACCGTATACGTATTGTAGTAAAATCGTTTTCTTTTCAATATAATGATTATTTAGTATTGCTAGAGATTTACCCAGGCCGGGGCAATTAGTGTTTCGTTTGGATTTATCGGTTCTAAATGTTATCTCTATTTAATAGTGTATTGACGTGGATGACAGTTTATATTTAGACTGAACGTGTGTAATATGCATAAAAAAGAATTTGAAACAAAATAGTTCTTTATGTGTGTAAGTTTGGAACACATCATTTTACAAGTGGCTTGCTTTAGAAACAGGTAGTCAAGATTTTCTCCCTTAATTAAGAAAACCTTTTATATAATGGCTTTATTCATTGTAATTATTAAGCTCTTGATTATACAAATGGCATTATTTTAGAACAAACTTACGGTTTTGGCGTACCTGGACGAACAGTTTTTTTCTTTAATCAGACAACCAAATTCACAGCAGTTTTAGTTACTCATTATTTCCTTACAGCGTCATTAGCGTTTTCGGTGTTAGACTTTCGATATCTGAGGGATGTGTTGCCATTGGGAATAATAGGATTGATATGTTTGGAATACGGTCTGTTTGGTAAGTATTTAATATAATATCTGTCAACGTTGATGTTTATAAGCGAAGGGAAATGGTAGAATTTATCATTAAATTCTATTGAACATTTAATTATGAATATTTATATATAGTGGATTGTGAATAACATTGTGTCATACTTTTGTGTTTTGTGTATGGCATAGGTATTTCATCTAGAATAATGGAGGATGGATAAAGACAAATTGTTGTATCCCTCCATACACTCTGGTCAGTTTTTGCATGATATCAGGTGTTGTGCATAAGACAGGGCATGCTACTCTTAACAGCATAGAATGTATTTTGACATTTGAAATCAGTTTAGTTTTTATATTTTGTTCTTTTAAGTCTATGTTTCAAAAATTTGATCCATTTTACAATGGATTAGCCTTGGCAAAATTCGTTTGTGATGTTGAAATATAGAAAAAAAGAATACATTAATTCATGATGTCATGTTCAGTTAAGAATGAATGATATATAAGCAGTGTATATTTAGAAAGTATACGTGTATATCATAGTAATAAGGTAATTATTACTAATCTTCTCTAAAATCTATTTTTTTTAAAAAAAGAAAAATTATATAACGTGCAATTGTGGTATTCAATGTTGAAAGGGCGGTTTTACGAACCAAACTTGCCCTTCATAAACTTTGAATGTACAGGACCTTGTAAGATGTGCTTGGTCGAATAAGATGTCGTGAAACTTGAAATGTAATCATGCAGATCTATTTCTCAACGAAATAAACGCAACATAACTTATTAATAAGACATATTGCTTTTGACAATATATGAACGAGAATCAGGCAATTAAAAATATTACACCGAATAAATGAATAAGTAATATACCGTAAGTAATATAATAATTGTAATGATGTTCTTCTCTCAATAAAAACACCAATAGTGACTCCGACATTTAGTATTGCATATTTGTGCTTTGTTGGTAAATGATATTTAAAAATTCGATCACTAATCGAAATATTTATATTTTGTATTGCTTTGATGCATTTTATATTATAGATCCATTTATCTTTTTATCTGTTCAATTTTGAATGTTTGTGCGATTAATTGTCATGTGCTCCTTTCTCTGTATTTAAATCCACCAAGTTGCTTTGACTGTTGGGCAATTATTGTATTGATGTGCATAAAGGTAGCTTAGTAATGCATTATAGGACGTTATTGTGACTCAATCTTTCATTTTTACTCCAGTAATACTAAAGGTTCTATCAAGGAGACATTTTAGGACAGATATTTTCACGAAACATTCTAAAATGACCATATATGCGAGAGACAGAACCCGTGTATGAACATACAGCTATATGCAGTGATGGGTGTCTGCAATGTAATAGATGATTTCCCATTGTGTCTTGAGTCGAACTTGAATGTGCCATCGAATTACTCTGACGCTTTATTTTCAATGTCTTATTTAACTCATATGTGACGAAGATTTGGGCTGATATCTGCTCTGAAGAAATTTCTGCTTTTAATAAAGAACGCTTTGACTAAATCGGGATCTTCCGCGGTCTGTAGAACATAAAATGAACGTGATTTGAAGCCACCAGACATATTTACATTAGATTGCAAAATCTCGTTGACCCCATCACTAGTTGATAATATAGACTAGTAGTTGTTTCAAACCTAAATATTACACATTAGTTCTCATCGCTTCCACTGTTCTTAGAGTCACATTAATTTTACGAATGCAATGCGGGATTAAACAATGTATTCAGTACAGTGTGGAATAAGAAAAGAGCTGTTTCATTGTTCGGTAGACTCGAATGGGTTGTTAATCGAGCAAGTTCAACAGTGTACAGTGTGATAAATCAAACGAAATATTGTGAGGCATATGATCAGTCCATTATTTTCATAGTGGACACAATGATCGGTATAACTATCACATAATAATTATCATGGGACCAGATTTCTATCTCACCACCTTGCTCCTTTGCTGACCCCTTTCTCGATAACCAGCTGTGACATGTATTATGCGAGACAGTGGTTGTAGTAAACATCTGCTGTTAAAATATAATTGAAATGTATGAGTGGTTATAGTGAAAGGTTTTATTATTGATTATAACACACCATTGTTGTTTTTATAGTCATTATCCAATATTGCTGACTGTCTACTTTAACTTTAACAAATCTACTAACTAATTTTCATCTTAAATTCTTTAAGGGCGCATGACTCTATTCTTTGGAACCTTAAAATAGAGGAAAATGGGTATGGAATTCTGTAATTCGTGTTTTTAATTTCAAATATGATGGAAGCAATTCTTGATTATTGGTAGTGGTGAAGGGGGGGGGGTCTAGATCGGCAGAGATGCTTTCTGAGCGATTTCTGGCTAAAAACAAAACCAAAAAAAAAAAATACTCAGCAATGAAGTGAATTTTATTTCTGTTTTTAAAAACACAGTCGACGGTGGTTTAATCGTGTGATGTTGAACTTGACACAGACATACATAATAATACCAAGGTTGTGGACACTTTAGATGCATAATAAAACCAAGGTTGTGGTCACTTTAGATGCATAATAAAAACAAGGTTGTGGACACTAAAAATGTCAAAAGTTGTATCCAATTTTGATAAACCTACAATGTATGTTTATTACCGAAAGATCGCGGTTCCTTCCAATGTTGGTGCATATAGGACCGTCACCTCCTGGATTATGGCCGCTGTTTGTACGAACAATCACGTTTAATTCGTGGACCCTGTAGAAGTAACAGTTTTTATTTGATTGTAAAAACCGTTCAACTATATCAGGTCACAATTTTATCCGATATTGACCAAATTTGAAATATAGGTTTATCTCCCAAAAATCCCGGTTTTGTTATTTTTGATATTGGCATTAATCGGGCCATATCTTCAAGGATTATGACCCCTGATTGTATGACTCTTTAGAGGTCACAATTTTCATCCTTTCTATATTCGCGCATATCGGATTGTAACTTTGTGGTGGTTGTACGAATTTTTATCCGATTTAAAAGGCGTTCGAATATATCACCGTTATACCATAATTTCGGTTGAGTTCACATCTCCTGAAAATCGGAACGATCTGCCCGACAAAATGGTCGCCCCCCCCCCCCCTATACACGTGTAATACCAAAGTTAGATGTAAAAATCAAGGCCACCTATAGATTTCGTCAAGACCAAAGATTTAAACAGGGATAACGCCAATCCTAACCAAAGATCTTATACTTACCCTAATCATCAGCAACCCTATAATCCTGATTATATGCCCTAGTCCTGATTACATCTCGTGACCTTTGCCAATTCTGCCTGTGGCTTTATTTTTTAAATCTGACCGTAATACCCAGGTTATAGAATCTCCAGCGGCTCGATTTTTTTTTATCATAATTATCTTGATGAAACTTAAAGCGAGAATTTCATATTTTCTTATAAAGTCAAAACATAATTATTTATAAGTCTTTTGCGCAATAGGTTGTCATTGTCAACTCACTATTATACGATCATGGGCATTATTTCCCACACTTGCAAATCATCCACACCGGAAATAATAACACAATTACATCCCTTGTTTTTCTACACCCCCTAATGCAATAGCTACATTCATACGTTTGAATTTGAAGTTCAAAATGACATTTTTGCCAATTAGTGAAGGAATAATGAAAATCGATGTACCGATCTACAACTATGTGAAGCTAACGATGTTTTTTCAAAGAAACACAGACTTTCAGTCTCCACGCAAGGTTAACCTTACTTAGGTTCCTACTCTATGTAAATACCTAAATACTTGCCAAGGAAAGTCGTCGCATTTATCCAATTACTCATACAATTTAAGAATGAAATTCCCTGAATGGCTCGATATGCTATCAGATTTTGGAATCGATTTAGATACTTAAAGCATCTCTGACATCTAGAACGTCTCCTTTAAAGCGAAGTTTCCATATCATGATGAGTAATTGTAGTCGAACTATCTGTTTTCTATTCCCAAGTCATTTGAAACCATCATATACAGATTCAAGGAGCTTGTAATTTTATTGCTTCTTTTGGCATAGTTATAATGACCCTTAACACATTTTACGATTATGCCTCGACACAAATCCGGGAGGAAGTGTTCCATTTTCCACAACATTATCATCCCAGGGTTAAGCTAATAAAAAATGTGCCCTGTTGTTATTCGAATCTACAAAATCCAGCGTATTTATTTTGTACGCAAGACAGTTGGTTACCTGAAATTTACGGAAGAGCATCCGTTTAAAACATATACATCCCGATCCCGATGACTAAGCCTGTGAAAGCGTCTGTTTTAAACTGTTTAGACGTGGCTTAAATAATATGATAATACAGCACGATACAAAGCCGCTGTACTTGGTCCTAACAATATGCCATAGTTCCTTCCATAGTTCTTATGTTTCAGTTTTACTGCAATGCAGAAACGATAGATTGATTTTTCTTCTTGTAAGTTTTTGTTGCTGACCATTCTCTACGGCTATATATCATCCTCTCCTGTCAACAACACATATAAGCTAATGAGCTGTGTAAGTTAATGTCTCACAGCAATATTAGCCAAACATAATGACATTACTTTTTTATAATGAAGCTTATCGAAATCAACAATAATATATCAATATCAGTATTGATAAGCACAAACACATATTATCGAACACAATTACTATTTAATTAAAGCGACGTTTCGTTGAAGGTTCTCTCAACGTTTTCAAGCAAATGATAATGAAAGTAAATGTATAGCGGGTTTAGATACAAAAACAAGTAACAGCTAATTAATCATAATGAATAGTGAAACCGTATAAAAGACCTTACAAAACCATGTACATAAAATCTATAATAACTAATTATAGCCAATAAACCATTGAGGAAGCCACTGATCATAGTAAAGTTACAGTTCAAAGGTAAAATATACATTAAATTACATTTGATTAAACAATAATAATAATAAACTAGATCTGCTACTGTCCCATGCAGATATGAAAGCTTTCATATTCAACGTCATGTGTCATCGATTGTATCAAGTATCCTAAATAAAAGGATAAGAAGAAAAAATTATCAAAATTGGTCAAAAACTCACGAAGTTACAATGATAATAATAATATAATAATAATATCCAATTATCCAACAAAAAATGTTGCTCTTTCGTTACAGTTTGTACAAAGTAAAATAACACATATACAACACTAGTTTCAGCTAAAAACTATAAAACTAGGAAAACACTTTAGTGAAAATGTAGGACTTCAGGTTCCGTTTAAAGATGTCAATTGATTTACTGTTTTTTAGAGCAATGGGAAAATTATTGCAATTCCAAAGTTCAGCTGCCGCACAAGAGAAAGAGCGTTTACCGTACGCTGTTTTCGTTTTCACAGCATTTAAAAGAAATTGGTGTTCCGAGCGAAGCGATCGAGTGGGCTGTTAACGTTGCGTTAGTTCTTTAATGTATGCTGGACAGTCCTCACATGATAAAGCACAATATGTCAATGAAAGAATTTTGAACTCGATTCTAGATTCCACAGGAAGCCAATGGAGGTCTTTTAGTATAGGAGTAATATGAGTTCTTGATTTAGTACGAGTTACAATTCTTGCTGCTTTGTTTTGAATTTTTTGTAGACGGTTAATTTGGTAGACTGGTAGGTTATATAATAATGCATTACAGTAACCAAGACGAGATGTCACGAGAGAGTTAACTAGCATTTTAGCAGTATCAACGTCTAATAGTAAGTGCAGGAGGGTTGCACCACACACAATCTTACACAAAAACAAATATACGGACAAGACATCATACTCAAAAACCACAAACATAAACAAATCAAAGAGAGTGAATGGATCCGGGGGCTAGCCGTAAGCGTCCACTGCGCTGTACAGTCCCGGGCCTGTGGTGACACAGACTTCACTCATATTTGAAAACAACTGGGAATGCAACCCAGAGAAATAATTATATAGTGTCAGCATGAGTCATGATCTATTATATGTTGCAAGAATTACGAATGCAAGCATATTGTTGTATAAATTTCGCTACACAAGTAACCACATAGTTAAATGTATCAGAAGTAGGCCTAGTTCAAAACCAAATCAACAAAAGGATTGAAGTATATAAATGCATCTAGGACAAACATTGCAATCGACACAGAAACAAAAACACAACTGAATACAAAGAAGCAAAGGAAAAGACTATCTAGGGAGACAGCCGTCTGCTGACTGAGTGGTGTGACGTGAATCTGCCGTAATAGTTGTTATGACGTCGTGGTTTAGAAGGTGCAATTTCCCGATAAAAGGGCGATAATCTAGATAAAATTACGTTAAAATATAAAAACTATTAGTTTTAAAGACCATGCAATTGTACATATTCATATTTTTATCGAAAATCACACCTAAATTTCTAACACTGTCAACTGGGTTGATTAAAATGTCGCCTATTTTAACATTACCACATTTTATTTTGGAGAGTTGAAGATTGGAACCAATTTTTAACACTTCTGTTTTTTCATCATTCAGTTTAAGATAGTTGCATTTCATCCATGATTTGATGGCAGCGACACAGTTTTCAAGATTAGCAATGTGTGGTGATGTATCAAGTGGTTTAATAGATATGTATAATTGCGTATCATCTGCATAAACATGGTAATTTAAATTGAAGGATCGAATAAGATTTCCGAGAGGCGTTGTGTAAGCTGTAAATAATAATGGACCAAGAACGGATCCTTGCGGCACACCATATTGGAGCTCAACGAAAGTTGACTTTTTACCATTTATCACGACTGATTGTTTTCTGAGATTCAGATATGATGCAAACCAATTTAGTGCCTTTCCTTTGATTCCAAAGAATGTTTCAAGACGTTTTAGAAGAAGGTTTTGGTCGATAGTATCGAAAGCGGCACTTAGATCCAACATGACTAGTACCACAACATCGTTTTTGTCAAGTTTAAGCATAATGTCATTATAAACCCGTGTTAGAGCAGTTTCTGTACTGTGTTTATTTCTATACGCCGACTGAAAGGGTTCATTTAGCTGATTCATGTTAAGGTGATGCTTAAAGCGGACAGACACAATTTTTTCAATTAATTTAGAAATAAATGATAGGTTTGAGATTGGACGATAATTTTTAAGTATATTATGATCGAGATTATTCTTTTTAATTAGAGGTACTACCAAGGCTTCTTTGAGTTCGTCTGGAAAATGACCAGAGATGAGAGAAGAATTTACAATGGCACAAAGAATCGGGCTTAATTCAACAACACAGGACTTCAGAAGATGTGTCGGGAAAGCATCTAAATCACATGAAGCTGATGACGACTTTTGAACGATAGACTTGATTTCAGATGGAGTGCACAAAGAAAAGTCTGTCAGAAATTCTCCATCGAACTTGCACTGGTTTTCAGTGGGTTCTACATGTCCAACTTCCAAACCACTGCGAATATTTTGAATTTTATTGCTAAAAAATGTAGCAAAGGAGTCAGCTAACTGCTTATCATCGTGATGATCTGGGAGAATAGTCTAAATATAGTATGAAACATCGCACCCAGGCATAACAATAATCTTAAAACTAAAGGGAAATAACTGAAACTTGTATTACTGTAATGAGACGGATGAGAAAATGAAATGAAAATGGCGGGAAAGAACTAAAAATGGCAGGTTGGACAGGCGACCTTACTCCTTGTCACGTACAACCGGGCATTCGAAAACACGCTAGTTAACTCAATGACAGGCGCGTGTGCTAACCATTCAGCCCCCCCCCCCCGCTTTGAAATCAGACACGTGCAATATGTCATATAGGGAGAATAACAAGTCGCTCACAACAAAATCGTAAATTAATGAGTTTAGGTCAAAAGGTTGAGCTATTGTTTTAGAGTATTTATTTGTTTTAAAGAGACACGTTATGGGTTGTTCATAGTTAAATGAAAGTTTAATTTTAAATAAGACCAATAAAATTAGGATTTAATAATGCCAAACTAATATTAAAATAAAGTTTTAAATTAAGAATAATTAATTATTGGTCTAATGCAATGAAATGCTTTGATTTGACGGATGAAATGTACGATGGGTGTCCAGACTATGTGGCTAAGTCGTTAGCCTGCTAGCCAGGAGGTCGAGTGTTCGATCCCTGAATTGGCCGAGAAAGTTCATCTCGATTTTCTGGCGTGTCCTCCCCCCGCCGTGTACACATTGGAGTGCACGTAAAAGATCCCTTTGCAGTTGGAATTCGATACTGTTGAATACGCTCTATACAATGACTAAATGTGCAGATTATAGCCACCCACACTGCATGTTTTGCTTAAAATTGAAAGGGTGCCGTTTTCACGTTTTCAATTTTCGATCCTTTTATTCTTCTACTCCTGATATTTTGGACTGTTGGTCGATGGTTTCATATAAAAAACTACCGATAAGACTCTTTGTAGAAGAAGTTCCCCCCAAATATTATGTTGACTTTAAGAGAAAAGGACCTTTAAAAGTGCTCCAAATCGTAAAAATACGACTTTTTGGATTTTCGATCTCTTTTTTCTGCTATCCCCGATATTTAAAAATAATGATACAATGATTTCACACAACAGGCTAGCTATTAGACTCCCGATTGACAAGAGTTTCACCACCCTCTCTTCATTATAACCGAAGTTATCGTGCCCTAAAGAATCAACAAATCAGCATGCTTATCTCTGCTTACCCTAAGCAGAAAATGCTCATCTTTGAACTCAATCATGACATTGACCTAGTGAACGTCTACACCAAGTTTGAACATTCTAGCTTAATTAGAAGGAGAGTTATTGTGTTCCAAAGTCCCGGCCCTTCAAGTTGCTTCTATTTTTCATTTTCAATTTAAAATGGTGACCATCACGTGACCGAAATCGAAATTCTGATCAGATAGATTTTTAGGCATTCTGCAGATGAAAATGATTTTTTTTCAAGGTATTCAAAGAAAATAGAATTAGTAAAATCGGTCAAAAAATAACAAAGTTACGACTATGCATTGTCAGTTTTTTTCGTTCGTAAAATTCGGTGATATCGGATCCGTAAAACGTTTTGAAAATATATTTAAACAACGTTCGCACCAATTTTTTTTTGGGGGGGGGGGGGGGTGTAGGTCAAAGTTTCAGAAAGATCCCATGGTTAGATTCTGAGAAATCCGATTGGCAGAAAAAACACACAAAAAAAAATAACTAGATCTGCAAAGCAGATATTAAAGCTTTCATATTCACAGTCACTTCCTGTCACATGTCATAGGTCATGTAAATAATCTCATCAAGAAAAAAAAAATCATTAAAATCGGTCTAAATATAGCGAAGTTTTTATGACTTTTCACTCGTAAACAACTTTATCGGCACGAAAAATATCAAAGACAAAATTCGAAAATGTGACATTTTCAAAAAGCAATATTTCGACCCTGATCCCGGCTATCCAGAAATGTATTCATTTTGGAAATAGGAGACATATTCTCCAAACTACGGCCTATTGCTTTCATTTACGTGCACGTTTATGTCGATTTTTCACCGTTTCTCATATTCAGTTCGAAATGGTGACCATCACGTGACCGAAATCAAAATTCTGATCCCATAGACTTTTAGGCATTCCTTCAAGGATTCCGAAAATGTAACTCCCATGTCTGAAAGTAAAATATCGCAAAAGCCTTAAAGATGTTTCACGTTTCAAGATGGCGGCACTTCCGGTTTAAGTCACAAACTCAATATTTGGTGTACGAATCAGTATTTATTTATCTAGTATCCAAATAAAAAATCAGGTCATTCTGACCTATATTTATTCGATTTTTTTAAAACTTTCATCCTTAATTTCACCAAGGGGAGATAATTTTAAAAATGTCTAATACTAATGACATCTTTAAAGTTGCATCGGTAAGATCTACTTACATACTAAATTTCATGAAAATCGTACAACTATTAAAGAAGTTGTCAAGTTGGTCTCAACTTCCGGTTCGAAATCACAGCGACGAATTTTCGAAATTCGAAAATCTGAAACTGCAGTTGAAAATGATTTTTGTCAAGGTACTCAAAGAAAAAAGAATTAGTAAAATAGGTCAAATAGTCACAGAGTTACAGTAATGCAGGTCAAATTCACTCGTTCGTAAAATTCTGTGATTTCGAATTCGTAAAACGTTTTGAAAATATATTTAATCAACAGCCACCACCCATTTTTTTTTTTTGGGGGGGGGGGTAGGTAAAAGTTTCAGAAAGATCCTATGGTTAGATTCTGAGAAATCCGATTTGTGGATAAAACACAAAAAAAAATAATAATAGGAATAATCTTAACAGAAACAATAAGCTTTCATATGTAATATGAAAGCTTACAAAGGGAAACACTTAATAATAACCTTAGTATAGCAACAGATCAGGAGGAAAATATTAGCAAAGCATATAGGATTTAATTAATACAACAATTATCAGTATACATAGAAAACCAAGGCGCACAAACCAGTTTGTCTGCGATATTACTTCTGTGGAAGCGAACGTTAAAACACCAGGTAGTAGTAGTAATACACAACCAGTATGTACACTTCAAATCTAACCAACCAATCAGTATCAAAAGAGCAACTTTATCATCCTTAGTAAAACGGGCAAAAGAATTTCAACACCTGAGAAAAGTTTTTACCACCTTTAATGACTACCCACCTAAATTAGTAGAAGAAGTAATGAAAAAACAATATCAGACAACACCGAATTCAAAGCACAAGATAAATCACCAATCAGAGTTACTACCCCCTTTAATGGCAAAATATCATACCAAATAAGAAGGTTTTTGCAACAAGCAGGTATCCAGGTGACATCCTCATAGCTAATTGTAAATGTAAATCTACGAAACCAAAGTCACCAAAAGAATGCATGCAACAAGTCTTCTGCTCCTGTAAAAGCATTTACATTGGAGAAACTAGGCACCTATTAGATGTAAGGCTTAGTCATCACTATCCAAAACCATCTAACCAGACCTTCGCTGTAGCTGACCACATCCGACAAAATCCAAAATACTATGGGAAAAGACAAAGAAATTAGCAATCCAACAAAACCACACAAAGAAAAGTACAATAATGACCTTGACATCAACAGAAAGCAAGAATACGTCTCGCCGAAAGTCCTTGACATTGATAACGTTCGTGATGTCACAGTACCCCCAAAAATGAAATTCACAGACTTGGAGAACAATCGGAATAAAGTGTTTAGTAACGGTTGTGGCCTCCTCTAGCGTCTCGTACTGCCACACAACGTCTTCTCATCGATCTCAGAACAATAGTAAACACTACCCGAGGAAGACGTCGTCACTGCCCAGCAAGAGCATGTTGAAGGTCCTGCAACGTCAGTGGTGGATTCACTTGGTGGCGAACACGTCGACCCAGTTCGTCCCAGATGTGTTCAATATGATTAGGGTCGGGGCTAAGCGACGGCCAATCCAGGACTTGGACACCGGCATTTCTGAAAAAATTCTGGGTAGCAATTGCCGTATGGTGTCGAGCATTGTCTTGTTGAAACGTTAGTCCAGGCCCATGTCTCTGCATAAACAGAAGAAGAACAGGGTGCAAAATCTGATCCCTGTACTGGACCGCATTTAAGTTCCCTTGGACAACAACAAGAGGAGAACGTCCATGTGCACAAAAAGAACCCCAAACCATGACACTGCCGCCACCAAATCGGTCAACTTCTCTGACGCATACTTGAGCGTAACGTTCACCTCGTCTGTGGTACACTCGGATCCTGCCACCGACAAATCTCAAAGTGAATCGACATTCGTCACTAAAGACAACCGAATTCCACTGTCTTCGAGTAAATCTTATGTGTCTTGTGGCCCACACAAGTCGGTTACGGCGATGAAGAGGTGTCAATATTGGTCCAATATAAGGCCTCCGAGCTCGAAGACCAGCAGCCTGCAAGCGATTTCGAACAGTTTGTGCAGTTACCCTTTCACCAAAAATCTCTCTACTTGTGGAGGTTGCAGTGACAAATCTGTTTCTAAGATGACTTAATCGTATTGCTTGATCTTCCTGGAGTGACGTCACACGTGGCGGTCCCGCCCTTGGGCGGTCGTCAATAGTTCCAGTTTGAAGCACTCTCATTCTAAGATTAATTATTGTCTGGCGTGAACAATTAAAGGCTCTTGCAACAGTGACCACAGACTGACCAGCATAGAGCCTACCTATAGCACGTAGACGTTCTACATTTGAAAGGCGCGGCATTTTCTAACTAACAAAGATGAAAATAACAATTTTAATTTGTTTTTCCAGTTCAAGTTACGTGTGCGTGTTCAGTTTAAGCAACTTGCATCGATTGACCTCACGAGTTTGTGTTTGCACGTGTTTTTCATGTTTTTCATTTTTATATGCTCAAAAGTCACGTGATCCACGTGACTTTACAATTTTATGAAATTAAAGGCTTCTTACTACTTACTATCGTTAGAAACACTTTAAAATTTATTTGACTTACCAGAAAAAATTTTTTTGTTGAAATTCATCAGTGTCAAGCTTTTAATTTGGCTGAGTATATAATAAATTGAACATAGGGATATAATATAACTGCAGTCATAAACTCTATATAACATTAGTACCCTAGTATGCCGTCTGTGTTCTGTGTGGTTGTAAATTCATTAATTTAATCTGGAACATTACCGAATTATTATAAGTGTTACCCTATCATGGTTTTTCCTCCCCTCCCTCTCTCAGTGTTTACCCCGATAATTGTTGTGCTAATTAATCTTATACATGTATATGTTTTGCTAAGTTCCCCTCTGATCTGTTTACTATACTAAGGTTATGATAGTGGTTTCCCCTTATTAAGCTTTCATATTACATATGAAAGCTTATTGTTTCTGTTAAAGTTATTAAGCTTTCATATTACATATGAAAGCTTATTGTTTCTGTTAAAGTTATTATTATTAAGCTTTCATATTACATATGAAAGCTTATTGTTTCTGTTAAAGTTATTAGGCTTTCAGACTTTCGTCTGAAAGCCTATTGTCATTACTAAAATTATTATTTATTAAGCTTTCATATGTATTACATATGAAAGCTTATTGTTTTGCTTTCATATGTATTACATATGAAAGCTTATTGTTTCTGTTAAAGTTATTAAGCTTTCATATGTATTACATATGAAAGCTTATTGTTTCTGTTAAAGTTATTATTATTATTTTTTGTTGTGTGTGTTTTCTGCAAATCGGATTTCTCAGAATCTATCCATAGGATCTTTCTGAAATTTTGACCTACCCCCCCCCCAAAAAAAATGGGGTGCGAACCTTGATTAAATGTATTTTCAAAACGTTTTACGAATCCGAAATCACCGAATTTGACGAACGAATGCATTTGACCTACAATGCTGTAACTTTGTGACTATTTGATCTATTTTACTAATTCTTTTTTCTTTGAGTATCCTAAGACATTTACTTCAAATCTGCAATTTCGGATTTTCGAATTTCGAAAATTCGTCGCTGTGATTTCGAACCGGAAGTTTACACCAACTCGACAACTTCTTTAGTAGTTGTACGATTTTCATGAAATTTAATATGTAAGTAGACATTAATGATGCGACTTGAAAAATGACTTTAGAAATTTTCTAACTTATCTCCCCTTGGTGAAATTAAGGATCAAAGTTTTCAAAAAAATCGTCGAAATATAGGTCAGAATGACCTGGGTTTTTTTTTCGATACTAGACAAGGAATTACTGATTCGTACACAAAATATGGAGTTTGTCGATCGAACCGGAAGTGCCACCATCTTTAAACGTGAAAAATCAATAAGGCTTTTTTGCTATTTTACTTACAGACTCGGGAGTTATATTTTCTGAATCCTTGATGGAAGGCCTAAAAAATGTCGCGAATAGAATTCTGATTTAGGTCAACCGGGAGTCACCATTTTGAATTGAAAATGAAAAATAGAAGCAATTTGAAGGGCCGAGACTTTGGAGCACAATAACTCTCATTCTAATTTAGCTAAAATGTTCAAACTTGTTGTAGACGTTCACTAGGTCAATGTTATGATTGAGTTCAAAGATGAGCATTTTCTGCTTAGGGTAAGCAGAGATAAGCATGCTGATTTGTTGATTCTTTAGGGAACGATAACTTCGGTTATAATGAAGGGAGGGCGGTGAAACTTTTGTCAATAGAGAGTCTAATAGCTAGCCTGTTGTGTGAAATCATTGTATCATTTTTTTTAAATATCAGGGATAGCCGAAAAAAAGAGATTGAAAATCCAAAAAGTCGTATTTTTACAATTTGAAGCATGTTTAGAGGTCTTTCTCGTAAAGTCAACATACTATTTTTTGGGAACTTCTTCTACAAAGAGTCTTATTGGTAGTCTTTTATATGAAACCATCGATCAACAGTCCAACATATCAGGAGTAGAAGAACAAAAGGATCGAACATTGAAAACGGCACCCTTTTATTGTTAAGCGAAACATGCAGTGTGGGTGACTACAATCTACGCATTTAGTCATCGTATAGAGTTTATTCAACAGTATCGAATTCCAACTGCTTAGGGATATTTTACGTGCACTCCAATGTGTACACGGGACCTTGGTTTTTCGTCCCATCCGAAGGACTAGCCAGGCCCTCCGTTCTGCCTCACTGACAAGAAGAACCACGCCGGGAAATCGAGATGAACTTTTTCCGTGCAGAACTTTCAATTCAGGCAAAACGTTTATTGCATACGATTAAGCTGGTCAGTTGGAGCTTATTTTCAAAAGTTTTGTAATAATCGGTTGGTAATTAAAGTACCGTGCACATTAAACTGTTAAAACAGAAAATTTCGCCCGGTTGAAATGTTTCTTGCTATAAGTCAGCAATTTTCCGAATTCAGGGAGGCTGAATGGCTGAATGGTTAGCATGTGCGCGCTGTATCGTAACGTTTGTCATTGAGTCAACGGGCGTCGTTTCGATCTCCAGGTTGCACGTGACATGGTGTATGATGTCCAACCTCGTGGGTTTTCTCCGTGTTCTTCGGTTTCCTCCCAACGGCTAAAGACCAGTACGTGCAAGGGGAGTTTTTAAATAAAATTAAAAAACATATGTTAGTCCCGAAATGACCTAGTTTGTGTCGAATGGACGTTAGGCCGCATTTCTCTCTTTCTCTTTTTAAAGTTTTGTAATAATCGGTAGGTAATCAAAGGTTCTGTTAAAGTGATAAAACCGAAAATTTGGCCCTGTTGTAATGTTTCTCACTTTAAAGTCAGCAATTTGTCGATTTTAAGGGGCAAACGTTTATTGCGAACGATTAAGCTGGTCAGGGGGAGCTTATTTTTAAAAGTTTTGTAATATTCGGTTGATAACTAAAGGCACCGTGCAAATTAAACTGTTAAAATAGAAAATTTGGCCCGGTTGAAATGTTTCTCGCTGTAGGTCAGCAATTTGCCGATTTTAGGGAGGTTGCGTGGCTGAATGGTTAGCACGTGCGCTCTGTATCATAACGTCTGTCATTGAGTCAACTGGCCTTGTTTCGATTTCTTGGTTGTACGTGACAAGGAGTATGGTCGCCTTTCCAACCTCGTAGGCCGTAACGCCGCTGCCCGGGTAAAATTTCCCTCATTGCACACTTTATGGCGTATGCCCGTCTTCATTAGCCCATTGTAGGAGCAGAACAGTAGGACGTTAAACCCCATTCAATTTCATTTCATTTTCTCTATGTTGCTTATTTATTATAGTGGATAAATATTTTTCTGGTTCTAGCAATTATTTAATTTCTGCAGAGAAATCTCTGGCCAGTTTTTTTTATTGCAGAGTGCCATTCTTGTATATTGCAGTCTATGACCCTTTGTTTAAAACATGCTTAAGAAGTCGTCACGATTTCCTACTTATAACCAAACATATTGGAAACCATAATTATATAACATATCTTGGAAGCCCGATTACAGCTATACAAGTTTCAGTTATTTCCCTTTAGTTTAAAGATTATTTTTTTTCCCCGGGTGCAATGTTTCTCACTACATTTAAATTTGTAACTTTGTGAGTTTTTGACCGATTTTGATATTATGTCTTTATAATTTTCCAAATTTACATATTTAACGTACATATTCAAACAGTTGAGTTCAACCTGATTCAAAAAGTTTTAGTTTTGTTCAAAGTTATCTCATTTAATTTTTCGATGTTTTCTTACCATTTTCATTTCATTTTTCTGAAAGTTTTGAAATCGGAAGTCATCCCGATTACAGCAACACAAGTATCAGTTATTTCCCTGTAGTTTTCAGATTACTCAATGTTTCATACTATATTTAGACTTGTAACTTCGCGAGTTTTTGACCAATTTTGATAGTTTGCTATTCTTATCCTTTTATTTGAGATACTTGATATAATCGATGACACGTGACGATGAATATGAAAGCTTTCATATCTGCATGGGACAGTAGCAGATCTAGTTATTATTATTTTTTTTTTTTTTTGTGTTTTCTGCAAATCGGATTTCTCAGAATCTATCCATAGGATCTTTCTGAAATTTTGACCTACCCCCCCCCAAAAAAATGGGGTGCGAACCTTGATTAAATATATTTTCAAAACGTTTTACGAATCGGAAATCACCGAATTTTACGAACGAAAAAAATGAAAATGCATAGTCGTAACTTTGTTATTTTTTGACAGATTTTACTAATTCTTTTTTCTTTGAATACCTTGAAAAAAAATCATTTTCATCTGAAGTTTCACATTTTCGAATTTCGAAAATTCGTTGCTGTGATTTCGAACCGGAAGTTTAGACCAATTTGACAACTTCTTTAATAGTTGTACGATTTTCATGAAATTTAGTATATAAGTAGATCTTACCAATGTGACTTCAAAAATATAATTAGATATTTTCTAAATTATCTCCCCTTGACGAAATTAAGGATCAAATTTTTAAAAAAAAATCAAAGAAATAAAGGTCAGAATGACCTAATTATTTTTTTGATACTAGACAAGCAATTACTTATTCGTACACAAAATATGGAGTTTGTGGATCGAACCGGAAGTGCCACCATCTTTAAAAGTGAAAAATCAAAAAGGCTTTTTTGCTATTTTCCTTACAGACTCGGGAGTCATATTTTCGGAAGCCTTGAAGGAATGCCTAAAAATCTATCGGATCAGAATTTTGATTTCGGTCACGTGATGGTCACAATTTTGAATTGAAAATGAAAAATAGAAGCAATTTGAAGGGCCTGGACTTTGGAACACAATAACTCTCCTTCTAATTAAGCTAAAATGTGTAGACGTTCACTAGGTCAAAATCATGACTGAGTTCAAAGATGAGCATTTTCTGCCTAGGGTAATCAGAGATAAGCATGCTGATTTGTTTATTCTTTAGGGCACAATAACTTCGGTTATAATGAAGGGAGGGCGGTGAAAATTTTGTCAATAGAGAGTCCAATAGCTAGCCTGTTGTGTGAAATCATTGTATCATTTATTTTAAATATCAGGGATAGGCGAAAAAAAGAGATTGAAAATCCAAAAAGTCGTATTTTTACAATTTGGAGCATGTTTAGAGGTCTTTCCTATTTAGGGGGTTAGTGTATAGGTTTAAAGTCAGCTTAATATTTTTTGGGAACTTCTTCTACAAAGAGTCTTATTGGTGGTCTCTTATGTGAAACCATCGATCAACAATCCAACATATCAGGAGTAGAAGAACAAAAGGATCGAACAATGAAAACGGCATCCTTTCATTGTTAAGCGAAACATGTGTGGGTGACTACAATCTACACATTTTGTCATCGTATAGAGCTTCTTCAACAGTATCGAATTCCAACTGCTTAGGGATATTTTACGTGCACTCCAATGTGTACACGGGACCTTGGTATTTCGTCCCATCCGAACAACTAGACAGGCTGTCCTTGTGAGGCCCTCCGTTCTGCGTCACTGACAAGGGGGGACCACGCCGGAAAATCGAGATAAACTTTCTCGGTGCAGAACTTTCTATTCAGGCCAAACGTTTATTGCATACGATTAAGCTGTTGAGTTGGAGCTTATTTTCAAAAGTTTTGTAATAATCGGTTGGTTATTAAAGTACCGTGCATATCAAACTGTTAAAAGGGAAAATTTCTCCCGGTTGAAATGTTTCTTGCTATAAGTCATCAATTTCCCGATTTTAGGGAGGCTGAATGGCTGAATGGTTAGCATGTGCGCGCTGTATCGTAACGTATGTCATTGAGTCAACCGGCGTCGTTTCGATTTCCAGGTTGCATGTGACATGGAGTATGGTGTCCTACCTCGTGGGTTTTCTCCGTGTCCTTCTGTTTCCTCCCAACAGCTAAAGACCAGTACGCGCAAGGGAAATTTTTAAATAAAATTAAAAAACATATGTTAGTCCCGAAATGACCTAGTTTTTGACGAATGGACGTTAAGCCGCATTTCTCTCTTTCTCTTTTATTTTTAAAGTTTTGTAATAATCTGTTGGTAATCAAAAGTACTGTAAAAGTGATAAAACAGAAAATTTCACCCGATTGTAATGTTTCTCACTTTAAAGTCAGCAATTTGCCGATTTAAGGGGGCAAACGTTTAATGCGGACGATTAAGCTCGTCAGGAGGGGCTTATTTTTAAAAGTTCTGTAATATTCGATTGATAATTAAAGGTACCGTGCAAATTAAACTGTTAAAATATAAAATTTCGCCCGGTTGAAATGTTTCTCGCTGTATGTCAACAATTTGCCAAATTTAGGGAGGTTACGTGGCTGAATGGTTAGGACCTGCGCTCTGTATCGTAACGTCTGCCATTGAGTCAACTGGCGTTGTTTCGATTCATTGGCCGGTTGAAATGTTTCTTGCTATAAGTCAGCAATTTCCCGATTTTAGGGAGGCTGAATGGCTGAATGGTTAGCATGTGCGCGCTGTATCGTAACGTCTGTCGATTTTCAGGTCGCATGTGACATGGAGTATGGTGTCCAACCTCGTGGGTTTTCTCCGTGTCCTTCGGTTTCCTCCCACGGCTAAAGACCCGTACGCACAAGGGAAGTTTTTGAATAAAATTAAAAAGCATATGTTAGCCCCGAAATGACCTAGTTTGTGTTGAATGAACGTTAAGCCGCATTTCTCTCTTTCTCTTTTATTTTTAAAATTTTGTTATAATCGGTTGGTAATTAGAGGTACTGTAAAATCGATAACCAGAAAATTTCGCCCGGTTGTAATGTTTCTCACTTTAAAGTCAGCAATTTGCCGATTTTAGGGGGCAAACGTTTATTGCGAACGATTAAGCTGGTCAGGGGGAGCTTATTTTTAAAAGTTTTGTAATATTCGGTTGATAATTAAAGGTACCGTGTAAATTAAACTGTTAAAATGGAAGATTTCGCCCGGTTGAAATGTTTCTCGCTGTAGGTCAGCAATTTGCCAAATTTAGGGAGGTTGCGTGGCTGAATGGTTAGCACCTGCGCTCTGTATCGTAACGTCTGTCATTGAGTCAACTATCTTTGTTTCGATTGAAATGCCCGGTTGAAATGTTTCTTGCTATAAGTCAGCAATTTCCCGATATTAGGGAGGCTGGATGGCTGAATGGAATGGTTAGCATGTGCGCGCTGTATCGTAACGTCTGTCATTGAGTCAACCGGCGTCGTTTCGATTTTCAGGTCGCATGTGACATGGAGTATGGTGTCCAACCTCGTGGGTTTTCTCCGTGTCCTTCGGTTTCCTCCCACGGCTAAAGACCCGTACGCACAAGGGAAGTTTTTAAATACAATTAAAAGACATATGTTAACCCCGAAATGACCTAGTTTGTGTCGAATGGACGTTTAGCCGCATTTCTCTCTTTCTTTTTGATTTATAAAGTTTTGTAATAATCGGTTGGTAATCAATGGTACTGTAAAAGTGATAAAACAGAAAATTTCACCCGGTTGTAATGTTTCTCACTTTAAAGTCAGCAATTTGCCGATTTTAAGGGGCAAACGTTTATTGCGAACGATTAAGCTGGTCAGGGGGAGCTTATTTTTAAAAGTTCTGTAATATTCGAGATCTCGTCGCTGTGATTTCGAACCGGAAGTTGAGACTAACTTGACAACTTCTTCAATAGTTGTACGATTTTCATGAAATTTAGAATGTAAGTAAACATTACTGATGCGACTTGAAAAATGACTTTTAAAATTTTCTAAATTATCTCCCCTTGGTGAAATTAAGAATCAGATTTTTCATAAAAATCGTCGAAATAAAGGTCTGAAAGACCTAATTTTTTTTCGATACTAGACAAGTAATAACTGATTCGTACACAAAACATGGAATTTGTCAATCGAACCGGAAGTGCCACCATCTTGAAACGTGAAAAAACAATAGAACTTTTGCGATATTGCACTTACAGACATGCGACTTACATTTTCTGAATCCTTGAAGGAAAACCTAAAGGCGTTCAGAGCAGAATTTTGATTTAGGTCAGCTGATGGTCGCCATTTTGAAGTGAATATAAAACATAGTGAAAAATCAACATTTATCGAATTGTAAACAAACACAATAGGACATAGTATGTTCAATGCGTCTCCTATGTCCAAAATTTAATACATTTCAGGATAGCCGGGATACGGGTCGAAATTTTGGTATTTGAATATTTCAAAACTTCGAATTTCGCCTTTGATGTTTTTCGTGCCGACAAAGTTGTTTACGTGTGAAAAATCACATTAATTTCGCTAGATTGTGACCGATTTTAACGATTTATTTTTTCTTGTTCGGATTATTTATATGACCCATGAAGTGACAGGAAGTGACTGTGAATATGAAAGCTTTCATATCTGCATGGGACAGTAGCAGATCTAGTTATTATTATTTTTTTTGTGTGTGTGTTTTCTGCAAATCGGATTTCTCAGAATCTATCCATAGGATCTTTCTGAAATTTTGACCTACACCCCCAAAATGGGGTGCGAACGTTGTTTAAATATATTTTCAAAACGTTTTACGAATCCGAAATCACCGAATTTTACGAACGAAAAAACTGACAATGCATAGTCGTAACTTTGTTAATTTTTGACCGATTTTACTAATTCTTTTTTCTTTAAATACCTTGAAAAATATCATTTTCATCTGCAGTTTCACATTTTCGAATTTCGAAAATTCGTCGCTGTGATTTGGAACCGGAAGTTTAGACCAATTTGACAACTTCTTTAATAGTTGTACGATTTTCATTAAATTTAGTATATAAGTAGATCTTACCTATGTGACTTCAAAAATGTAATTAGAAATTTTCTAAATTATCTCCCCTTGACGAAATTAAGGATCAAAATTTTCAAAAAAATCATCGAAATATAGGTCAGAATGACCTGATTTTTTTTTTTTGGGGGGGGGGGGGGTACTAGATAAGTAATTACTGATTTGTACACAAAATATGAAGTTTGTCGATCGAATTGTAAGTGCCACCATCTTGAAACGTGAAAAATCCCTAAGGCTTTTTTGCTATTTTATTTACAGACACGGGAGTTATATTTTCTGAATCCTTGAAGAATGGCCCAAAAATCGCAGGGAGCAGAATTTTTATTTAGGTCAACTGATGGTTACCATTTTGAAGTGAATATGAAAAGTAGTAGCAATTTGAAGGGCCGAGACTTTGAAACACAGTAACTCTCCTTCTAATTGAGCTAGAATTTTCAAACTTGGTGTAGACGTTCACTAGGTCAATATCATGATTAAGTTCAAAGATGAGCATTTTCTGCCTAGGGTAAGCAGAGATAAGCATGCTGATTTGTTGATTCTTTAGGGCACAATAACTTCGGTTATAATGAAGGGAGGGCAGTGAAAATTTTGTCAATAGAGAGTCCAATAGCTAGCCTGTTGTGTGAAATCATTGTATCATTTATTTTAAATATCAGGGATAGGCGAAAAAAAGAGATTGAAAACCCCAAAAGTCGTATTTTTACGATTTGAAGCATTTTTAAAGGTCCCTTTCTCTTAAAGTGAACATAATATTTTTGGGGAACTTCTTCTACAAAGAGTCTTATCGGTAGTCTTTTCTATGAACCCATCGCCCAACAGTCCAAAACATCAGGAGTAGAAGAATAAAAGGATCGAAAATTGAAAACGGCACCCTTTCATTGTTAAGCAAAATATGCATTATGGGTGGCTACAATCTGCACATTTAGTCATCGTATAGAGCTTATTCAACAGTATCGAATTCCAACTGCTAAGGGATCTTTTACGTGCACTCTAATGTGTACACGGCGGGTGGTTGGCACGTCAGAAAATCGAGATGAACTTTCTCGGCCAATGCAGGGATCGAACACCCGACTTCCTGGCTAGCAGGCCAACGCCTTAGCTACATAGTGTGGACACCCATCGTACATTTCATCCGTCAAATCAAAGCATTTCATTGCATTAGACCAATAATTAATTATTCTTAATTTGAAACTTTATTTTAATATTAGTCTGGCATTATTAAATCCTAATTTTATTGGTCTTATTTAAAATTAAACTTTCATTTAACTATGAACAACCCTTAACGTGTCTCTTTAAAACAATTAAATACTCTAAAACAGTAGCTCAACCTTTTGACCTAAACTCATTAATTTACCATTTGGTTGTGAGCGACTTGATATTCTTCCTATATGGCATATTGCACGTGTCTGATTTCAAAGGGGGGTTGGGTGGCTGAATGGTTAGCACGCGCGCCTGTCATTGAGTTAACTAGCGTGTTTTCGAATGCCCGGTTGTACGTGACAAGGAGTAAGGTCGCCTGTCCAACCTACCATTTTTAATTTTTTTCCCCGCCATTTTCATTTCATTTTCTCATCCGTCTCATTACAGTAATATAAGTTTCAGTTATTTCCCTTTAGCTTTCAGATTATTGTTATGCCTGAGTGTAATGTTTCATACTATATTTAGCCCTGTAACTTCGCGAGTTTTGATAATTTTTTCTTCTTATCCTTTTATTTAGGATACTTGATACAATCAATGACACGTGACGATGAATATGAAAGCTTTCGTATCTGCATGGGACAGTAGCAGATCTAGTTATTTTTTTTTTGTGTTTTATCCACAAATGGGATTTCTCAGAATCTAACCATAGGATCTTTCTGAAACTTTTACCTATCCCCCCAAAAATGGGTGGTGGCTCTTGATTAAATATATTTTCAAAACTTTTTACGAATCCGAAATCACCGAATTTTACGAACGAATAAACTTACAATGCGTAGCCGTAACTTCTTTAATAGTCGTATTTTTACAATTTGGAGCATGTTTAGAGGTCTTTCCTATTTAGGGGGTTAGTGTATAGGGTTAAAGTCAGCTTAATATTTTTTGGGAACTTCTTCTACAAAGAGTCTTATTGGTGGTCTCTTATGTGAAACCATCGATCAACAATCCAACATATCAGGAGTAGAAGAACAAAAGGATGAAACAATGAAAACGGCATCCTTTCATTGTTAAGCGAAACATGTGTGGGTGACTACAATCTACACATTTTGTCATCGTATAGAGCTTATTCAACAGTATCGAATTCCAACTGCTTAGGGATATTTTACGTGCATTCCAATGTGTACACGGGACCTTGGTATTTCGTCCCATCCGAACAACTAGACAGGCTGTCCTTGTGAGGCCCTCCGTTCTGCGTCACTGACAAGGGGGGACCACGCCGGAAAATCGAGATAAACTTTCTCGGTGCAGAACTTTCTATTCAGGCCAAACGTTTATTGCATACGATTAAGCTGTTGAGTTGGAGCTTATTTTCAAAAGTTTTGTAATAATCGGTTGGTTATTAAAGTACCGTGCATATCATACTGTTAAAAGGGAAAATTTCTCCCGGTTGAAATGTTTCTTGCTATAAGTCATCAATTTCCCGATTTTAGGGAGGCTGAATGGCTGAATGGTTAGCATGTGCGCGCTGTATCGTAACGTCTGTCATTGAGTCAACCGGCGTCGTTTCGATTTCCAGGTTGCATGTGACATGGAGTATGGTGTCCTACCTCGTGGGTTTTCTCCGTGTCCTTCTGTTTCCTCCCAACAGCTAAAGACCAGTACGCGCAAGGGAAATTTTTAAATAAAATTAAAAAACATATGTTAGTCCCGAAATGACCTAGTTTGTGTTGAATGGACGTTAAGCCGCATTTCTCTCTTTCTCTTTTATTTTTAAAGTTTTGTAATAATCTATTGGTAATCAAAAGTACTGTAAAAGTGATAAAACAGAAAATTTCACCCGGTTGTAATGTTTCTCACTTTAAAGTCAGCAATTTGCCGATTTTAGGGGGCAAACGTTTAATGCCAACGATTAAGCTCGTCAGGAGGAGCTTATTTTTAAAAGTTCTGTAATATTCGGTTGATAATTAAAGGTACCGTGCAAATTAAACTGTTAAAATATAAAATTTCGCCCGGTTGAAATGTTTCTCGCTGTATGTCAGCAATTTGCCAAATTTAGGGAGGTTACGTGGCTGAATGGTTAGGACCTGCGCTCTGTATCGTAACGTCTGCCATTGAGTCAACTGGCGTTGTTTCGATTCATTGCCCGGTTGAAATGTTTCTTGCTATAAGTCAGCAATTTCCCGATTTTAGGGAGGCTGAATGGCTGAATGGTTAGCATGTGCGCGCTATATCGTAACGTCTGTCATTGAGTCAACCGGCGTCGTTTCGATTTTCAGGTCGCATGTGACATGGAGTATGGTGTCCAACCTCGTGGGTTTTCTCCGTGTCCTTCGGTTTCCTCCCACGGCTAAAGACCCGTACGCACAAGGGAAGTTTTTAAATAAAATTAAAACGCATAATTATGTTAGCCCCGAAATGACCTAGTTTGTGTTGAATGAACGTTAAGCCGCATTTCTCTCTTTCTCTTTTATTTTTAAAATTTTGTTATAATCGGTTGGTAATTAGAGGTACATGTACTGTAAAATTGATAAACCAGAAAATTTCGCCCGGTTGTAATGTTTCTCACTTTAAAGTCAGCAATTTGCCGATTTTAGGGGGCAAACGTTTATTGCGAACGATTAAGCTGGTCAGGGGGAGCTTATTTTTAAAAGTTTTGTAATATTCGAGATCTCGTCGCTGTGATTTCGAACCGGAAGTTGAGACTAACTTGACAACTTCTTCAATAGTTGTACGATTTTCATGAAATTTAGAATGTAAGTAAACATTACTGATGCAACTTGAAAAATGACTTTTAAAATTTTCTAAATTATATCCCCTTGGTGAAATTAAAATCAAATTTTTCATAAAAATCGTCGAAATAAAGGTCTGAAAGACCTAATTTTTTTTCGATACTAGACAAGTAATAACTGATTCGTACACAAAACATGGAATTTGTCAATCGAACCGGAAGTGCCACCATCTTGAAACGTGAAAAAACAATAGAACTTTTGCGATATTGCACTTACAGACATGGGACTTACATTTTCTGAATCCTTGAAGGAAAACCTAAAAGCGTTCAGAGCAGAATTTTGATTTAGGTCAGCTGATGGTCGCCATTTTGAAGTGAATATAAAACATAGTGAAAAATCAACATTTATCGAATTGTAAACAAACACAATAGGACATAGTATGTCCAATGCGTCTCCTATGTCCAAAATTTAATACATTTCAGGATAGCCGGGATACGGGTCGAAATTTTGGTATTTGAATATTTCAAAAATTCGAATTTCGCCTTTGATGTTTTTCGTGCCGACAAAGTTGTTTACGTGTGAAAAATCACATTAATTTCGCTAGATTGTGACCGATTTTAACGTTTTATTTTTTCTTGTTCGGATTATTTATATGACCCATGAAGTGACAGGAAGTGACTGTGAATATGAAAGCTTTCATATCTGCATGGGACAGTAGCAGATCTAGTTATTATTATTTTTTTTGTGTGTGTGTTTTCTGCAAATCGGATTTCTCAGAATCTATCCATAGGATCTTTCTGAAATTTTGACCTACACCCCCAAAATGGGGTGCGAACGTTGTTTAAATATATTTTCAAAACGTTTTACGAATCCGAAATCACCGAATTTTACGAACGAAAAAACTGACAATGCATAGTCGTAACTTTGTTAATTTTTGACCGATTTTACTAATTCTTTTTTCTTTAAATACCTTGAAAAATATCATTTTCATCTGCAGTTTCACATTTTCGAATTTCGAAAATTCGTCGCTGTGATTTTGAACCGGAAGTTTAGACCAATTTGACAACTTCTTTAATAGTTGTACGATTTTCATGAAATTTAGTATATAAGTAGATCTTACCGATGTGACTTCAAAAATGTAATTAGAAATTTTCTATATTATCTCCCCTTGACGAAATTAAGGATCAAAATTTTCAAAAAAATCATCGAAATATAGGTGAGAATGACCTGATTTTTTTTTTTTTTGGGGGGGGGGGGGGGTACTAGATAAGTAATTACCGATTTGTACACAAAATATGAAGTTTGTCGATCGAATTGGAAGTGCCACCATCTTGAAACGTTAAAAATCCCTAAGGCTTTTTTGCTATTTTATTTACAGACACGGGAGTTATATTTTTTGAATCCTTGAAGAATGGCCCAAAAATCGCAGGGAGCAGAATTTTGATTTAGGTCAACTGATGGTTACCATGGATATTACATGATATGGAATTTAATTTGTTACATAATGCATAAGAAATTACCTAGCATGGTGAAATGTTCCAGAGCGGTGCCATGTATATGTCTCAGCATCTATAGCTCCCAGCATAACTAATCCTAGCCCTAGCTGTACAGCTTCTTGATAATCGTCACGGACAAAGGAAACACAACTCTGTAGGAAGAGGACGGTGTTTTTCTTTTCTTGAATCAACCATGGGTCGTTTATGGTCAGTACTCGAGGTGATCGAGGTTGCAATGTAGGCCATCTCGCAGCAAAATCTTTGAAGAAAAGGTTGTCCTTGCTACTGCTGTCACCAAAAAGCGCTTCACAAGCTGCACCATGCAACAATTCCGCTATGTGATGCCTACAGGCAAGCCACATGAGCTTTCTATTGAAATGAGCTTCTAATCGGATCGCTGCTCCATGAAATATCCCAGTATTTGAGGACGTAGTGTCGAAAACTAGGCCAATAATGAACTCCTTAAATTCCCAAGGGCTACATTTGAGTTCACCTTATTTGCAATAGTTGCACCACAGCCGTCTGCGATGGGCACTGCAGCCAGCAGTTTACCTTCCTTGTGTGAGACACCACTGGTAACCACTACCGCAAGCTGATCCATTTTGTTACCTGTAGCTATTTTCATTATCTTCTCATCCCAATGCAAGGCGAGGCATGGTTTGTCATTCTTTGTTGAAGAAATGAAACTATCTTTCAACTTTTGAGCTTCCCTCACGCGATTGGACATCCTATATCTACGGATAGTTTCTCTGCTAAGTACTACAGAAGCAGCGTTTGCACCAGCAAGTTTGAGCAATGACGTAGTGATTAGGGCTAGATGACTATTGCTTGTCCTTGTGCGATCAGCCGTAATTGTGACAAGAGGACTCTGTAGGAATTTCCTTGGGAGTTGTAAAGTAACGAAATCTGGCTTCCGTACCTTTGTTGACCTATCCAGTGTGATGAAGTCAGGGTCATAACAACTTTCGTCTTCCACAGTTGTTTCCCCACTGGGAAAAGGATCGTCTGTCGCTATTCTGTTGTCAAAATTCTCTTTCACTTCCGCTGCTATTCTTCTACGTTTTTCCTCTTCCTCTGACCGTTTCATTTTTCTGTCAATCATCTTTTTGTGCACCAGGTCTTTTCAAGCCATACCACCGGTTTTCACATTGGCCAAGAGATTCTTCATAAATATTATGTCATCAGCGACTGTCTCTCTGCTGCAGGTTTTATGTAACAACTATTCCCAGTCTGGCAAATTCAAATTTAGAACACAATCTAGACTATCTGAGAACTTCTGCCGCGCTTCTAGGCGCTTAGGTCCAACATTCGTATCTTTACTAGATTTTGACAGATATTGCCAATCATTGTGGATTTTTATAATCTCTTCTCTACACAGATACGAATCCTTCATGATATATCCACCTTTGCGCCAAAATGGCTCTATCTCATCCATCACTTTTTGGGCTACTATCTTATCATATGTCAATTTCTGTAATTTTGGATCTTGTTCCCGATACTTTTTGGCCGCAGCAGTACTATTGGTATCATGTTGTTTAATATACTGGAACCTAGGATAGGCCTGACGTCAAGAAGGCAGGGTGGATGTGCAGATGTTTTCGATAGGATGACCCACCAGCCAAATGCCATTGTTCGATTTCAAAACTGGTCCTACCTGATTTATTTCGTGCCCTGTACGTCTCCTTTTCTCAGGAACAAGCACAGCATCGGAAGATCTACTTTTTCCAGACCGCATTATATTATCTATGGGATCTATCCGGCCTTAGATAGAAAATTTATGAATTTTGTTTAGAAAATGTTTACTTTTTAAGTATCAGTTTCACTTTAATACTGTCGTCATAGTTACTACAGTATGACATCATCGTTGACTTATTTGTATTCTATGACATCTTCAAGTGAAAATATGATGTCATGGACATGAAGATTACACTATTATAGCCCATTTGGTGAAGTTTTGGCAGATTTTCGGGTAATTATGACGTCATCTTGGCCGCCATATTGGATTTCCGCCAGCTTGGATTTAGTGACGTCGTCGTCACTACCATATTCGAATTCCTTGACCCCGAAAACCCTATACAGGAAATATTACAAGTGATGTTTTATCAAAAATATGAAAATTATATGACAAAAACTGATTTTGGCAGCCATGTTGGCCTCCAACTTGGAAAATGGCGGATGAGACCCCTAGAGGATGATCCAATTTTCGAATAAAAATCATATTTTGGTATTACTGTCCAAACCTCACCATATATATATATATAAAAAAAGTGTGAGGTTCTGAACAAATAAGTCATTTTCGGGCCACCCTAATACTTATTCTTTTAAAAAAAAAAGCCAAATAGGACCCGTTATTACTAAAATTTATTATGAATACAGCATGGCTGGTAGTATCTTGCTAGTACGATTTTAATGACTATAGCAGATTCTGTACACAAATTATATAATATATAACTTTACTGTTGGGGTCACCAAGCCATCCATGAAAACCTGTCAGCGAGTCATCATTAACAACCAATATAGTATCTTGAAATCTGTTAGGTCACTGGCTGAAATTTCGATTCTACAATGTAGAAGTATGTATATAATCAGTACTAGCTAGAAGAAACTGCTGAAAGTGGTACACATCTCTGCAATCAGTTCACAAAACTTAAAGGTAAATTTTTCCCATCCTTTCCTACTATAATATCCTTAATGGCTTTTGGGTAAAACAAATTAAATGAAAGGTTTTAAAGTTTCTATATTTCGAAAAAATGTCTTTTGGAAAATAACTGATATAAATGAGTTGTTCCTTTTCTGTGGAAATATACAAGTGCATCATAGTACTTATACAAAAGTTTTGTAATAATATAAGAATGGATTTGAATAGATGTTTCTTTTTTTCTTAGTTATTTTGATTTGACAGAATATTGGTAAACTCTAAAACAAGAAAGCTGTCATTTCCAGAAAGGTGACTATTTCCATTTTCATCTTATAACATATGTTGTATTATTGTGTGTCATGGCAAAATATGTTTCTTGCTCTCGCTGGACTAAACGTTTGAACGTTTTATCAGCTATACAACGAAATACAAATGACATTATATAACTTTATTTGGTAAAGATGAAATAAACGCACTTAAAAACAAAAGATATAATAAATGCTAAATCTGGTCTTTTTAGAACTTAATCCATTTGAAACGAGGGTAATTCAAATACTCTCCAAATTGGAACAACAGATTAAAGAGTTAAAATGACAACATAAGCACTGGTCAACTATTTCACATGTTCTGACCAAAAGAAAATGGTGAGTTTCTGTTTGTATTACTGTTTGTGGAGACTACAGGTCAGAATTTATATCCGATTTTGATGAAATTTAAAATATGTGTATTGTCTTACTTTGTCAGGCTGCACATCTGAATTGCAGAGTCGGTCAGAAGAAATCCAATGTTTGTGAACACTACAGACGAAGAAATCAAAGCAGCTGTTAGTCGCTTCCCGGCTACTTCAAGGGGCAGGGATGGTGGAAGATCCCAACGAATTTCAACTGTCTTACCGAAAAAGCATAATAATAAAACATGAAATCAAATCAAGTTTTGTTATTTTATTAGACTGATTTGATACTTGTTGTTTACCATGCTTAGAACTAGAGAATTCATCAAAGTTACACGGAGCTGTGTAGCACACTTGATATTACCATTAAAATAGTGTTTAGCATGTAATATCAAATGATCATACATTAGAAGATAATTGCATACTTGTAGTTCGGCTATAATGTCTAGTCTGAATAGTTTACTGTCCATATATGTGTTGTGTCACCATAAATAAGCTCAGTACAGTATTTCTTAGAATCCCACAGGAAATCTATTTAGTGCCCAAATTAATATCCTGGCATATCCACACAGATCCCACATGATGCCTATATTACATTGATTTGTACTCCCACATGAGACCCATATAGTACCCATATTACATGTCTTATCAAGACCATATTGGTCCCATATTACACACATATTATTTTAGATGATTTACCCATATAGAACCCACACAAACCCCATTTAGTACCCATGTGGTTCCCATATTATGCCCATATATCAGGGCTGGGGCCATTACATTGCCAATGTAATTAATTACATTACCATTACCATTAAATGTAATCATTACAATTACTTTCTCATTTTTAGCAAAGTAATTAATTACCATTACCCATTACATTGAAAGTAATTAATTACCATTACCCATTACTTTATGACATTATAAATAAAAATCATTTTTCACATAGAAATTAAAAAAAGAACACAATTTTCTGCCATGAACAGCCTACAAAACCAAACTCAAAATAATCCTTGCATCACTTTAATAGATATTTGTTTATGAATTGTTATTTCTATAAATTATAACATCAAGGCAAATTTTCATGTGACGGACAGTGGTGACAAAAAACTGACAAACTTCGTCGAACATAACTGATTAGAAATTACAATTAAAACAGAAAGGATTGAATGTAAACCAGTTTATATGTATTCATATTACATTATAATATGTATTGCGACCCATTTTGGTCAATTTCTGGGTCCAGAAAATATCAATTTAGCTCCCTTAATACGTAATTTTATGAGATGCATAAAAAGTAATAAAAGAAAATGTTGAATGCCTTCTTATTAAAATTTATTAAATCTGATTTAAATCTTTTTTTTTTAAAAGAATTATAACAAATTGGATTTTGTGTCAGATACACTTAATTTTCTTCTTTGGGGCTATAAAATTTGATGTTTATCATATGGAAATATTTATATGTGCCATAAAATGTAATTGAAAAGTAATTGAAATGTAATTGACCATTACATGATTTTTGGAATGTAATTAATTACATTTCCATTACTCATTACTTTTGAAATCTTCCATTACTCATTACATGGCCATTACTTAAAAATGTAATGATTACATTCCATTACCATTACCATTACCCCAGCCCTGCCATATATCAGTTATTTGTTCCCCACATGAGTCTCATATAGTACCCATATTATATTTCTTAACATGGTCATATAGGTCCCACACAGGCCCCATATAGCACCCATACTATTTTAAATGACTTACCCATATAGGCCCCACACAAAACCCATTTAGTACCCATATGGTTGAGCCCATATTGATCCCATATGGATGTTGGGTGCAAAAATGTCGGGGTCCGATATGACTCCCCTCATGGCCCCATATTACATGACACATGTTACCCATATGGTACCCATCAATGAATATTATCAGGGTATCTCAGAAACTACTTAACGGATTGATTCGATGTCTTCGGTTTTACTCGAAATGTGGGCGTGACTTAGACGTTAAAACAATTTCGAACTTTCTGCGACAATGCGAAATGTCCGAAATAAAACAGTTGTCGTTTTTTGAAAATTGCTGTAATATTTACAATAATCATCGGATTTTTACATTTAATAATAATAATAATAATAATATCGTCATTTATAAAGCGCGTTTATACTGAAGAACATGTTGTAGTATGTTAATCTGATGGTCTGTTAAGCCGTATAGTAAACCATTATGGTAATCTAGTTTAGTTGAGATGAATGCGTGAATAAGCTTTTCTTTATTTTCATAATTGAGATAGCGTTTGATCTTTCCAATTCGATGTATATGATAGAAGGCGGTGGAACAAATATTCTATATGTGATCTTTAAACGATAGGTTCTAATCTAATATAGCACCAATATTTCGAGCTTTATGGGTTCCTGAAATTATTTATTTATCAAAATTAAGTAGAGTCTGATCAATTTTCCGGAGTTGTTGCTTGGTTCCAATTACTAACAGTTCTGTTTTATTTGGATTTAACTTCAAGAAATGTTCTGTCTTCCACGCAAGACTTTCTGTGAGACAAAGTTCTATATTTTGTATCGTAAAATGTTGCGGGACTGTGTCAAATTCAATATAAAGTTGAGTATCGCCTGCAAACAAATGAATGTTTAGCCCATAGCCTTCAGCAATCTTAGTGATAGGCTTTGTGAATATAATAAATAGTACAGGTCCGAGTACAGAACCTTGCGGTACCCCACAAAGCATAGTACTATCGTCGGATGTTGAATCTCCAATTCTAACAGCTTGAGTGCGATTGGTTAGATATGACTTAAACCGGTTAAAAACAGGACCACGCACGCCAATTTCACACCATATTGCGTCAAGGAGATCCTCGGTATCAAGCGTATCAAATGCGGCTGGGGGATCTAAGAGTACCAAGATAACACATTTCTGTTGATCTATAGCTCGATAGATTTCATTTGTAATTTTTAGTAAAGCAGTTTCTGTGCTGTGGTATTGTTTCTAGGCAGATTGTAATGGATTTTCAAGGTTATTGGATTAAATGTGATCATTTAATTGATGAAGAACACACATTTCTAGTAGTTTTGAAATATAAAATAGGTTACTGACTGGACGGTAATTCGACAGAAAATCTGGATCCATGTTGGATTTCTTTAATAATGGTTTAACAACGGCTTTTGCTAGTTCTGTGGGAAAGTGACCAGATGAAAGGGATCGGTTAATAATTTCAGATACTTATTGACATACCCTGTAACAGGACACATAGCTATGGTTCTTTATATTTTTGATTTTTTTATAATTTCGTTTTCGGGTTATTTCGATTTAAACTTGTAAAAATGGTCTATTCCAAACCCATTCAGGCTTTACAGATTTCACAATATTCCTTCAAACCGTTTTCATACTTTTAGCAATAAGCCATAGAATGTATGTGAAAATTAGTTTGTAATATGAGCAGTTACCGAGAAATGGGCAATTTTGCATAGGTCATTATTTATGCTATTTTGCTCGTAAACGGATCAATTATTAATGGATTCTCATAAAAGTGACACCATTTGATGAGTAGTGTAAATTTTGAGTAGGTCAAACCAATTTCTCATGGTTTGGATTGTCCGTGCTTGGTTTTATTTTATTTCATTGTCAAACAAATAATTTATTCAAATGAGTCGTATTTGTTATTTGTTTAAAAATGTGATATTTGATTCTAATCAACTAATAGAATGAACCCACACAATCATATAGATATCACAAAATGGTCTCTAACGGAGAAATAGGCGATTTTCAACAGGTCACTTTTCAAGGTTTTTTGTCTATAAAAGTGTCAATTATTATTCAAATTTCATAAGACTTTCACTGTGTGATACATCATGCCATTTACGATTTGAAACAAGTAATTTAAGATTTTCATTATCACCGGAAGTAACATCATTTTTCAAAAACTATATTTTTAGCCTTCAAAACAGATATTTTATTCAAATGAGCCTGATTTGTAATGTTTTAAAAATTATGATATTTGATTCCAATCAACAAATAGATTAAACCCTTATGATCATATAGATACCATAAAATGGTTTCCAACTTGTACGATTGCCGAGAAATAGACAATTTTCTACTGGTCACTTTCAAGGTTTTTGGTCTATAAAAGTGACAATTATTATTCGATTTACATAAAATTTTCACCCTGTGATGCCTTATGCCATTTCGGATTTCATAGAAGTAATTGAACATTTTCATTATCACCGGAAGTACTGTACACTTTCATGCAACAAATGTATAACATGATTTGATATTGCTGGATTTGGTTGATTCTGCTTCCACTTAATTTGATGTGTGCAATGTTTATGTGGGAATCTGTTTATCGGTCTATTGGTACTGTAAGTGATATGAGTTCAAGGGTAACGTGGCACCGAAAGTGACATAAGTTCAAAGTTAACGTGGCATCAGTGAAACCCGGCATAACTGCTACGCAGGTCTAGTTATAGATTATTTTTATGGTTTCGTTAGGCCTTGTTGACTTAATATATTAACAATTTCACTATTCATTATGAATAATTTTGTATATTAACCCTCTGTACATTATTTTCATTATCATTTACTTGAATTTGTGTTCCATAATATGTTTTTGTGTTTATTACAAATGCCAATTGCTAAATGCCCCTCAAAGAAGAGATATGCGTCATCAGTATTGATGTTGAATCAACTAATACCTACAGGTTTCTAGGGGAGATAACGTGGACCTTCAAAGGCGCAATAACTTTATCCAGCAGTTTCGCTGTCACAAAGCTGGAAACAGATTTTTGGAATAGGGTTATGATCATTTAGCTGGATGATTCCTGTTAGTTATAAGGCGCCAACTGCTTAAACATTTCCTTAGATTTTGATACCGAAGTATACTATCTTCAATTTGTTTATCCCAAAATTTCCATGCTCAAGCTTTGGGCCAAAGGTACAAAGCACTCAACCTAAGGAAAATATTGGGAAGAGTTGGAGTCGGACAAAGAGATTATTATTAACATTAAGGTCACTGTTATCTTTGATTTACGTCCAGTCCGACTGCGAAAAATAGGAGGATTTCAAGAAACTATTTTTATTTGTACAAGACCTCAAATAAGAAGAATTTGTTTCTATAATTGGTCGAGTAGAGGTACACATAATAAGCATCTAGAGATATTTTGAACTTTATTTATTATTATAAAGACAGTATTTAATAGATTGCACGTCAGTATCTGTAACCATTTATTTGGTGAAGATCGTTGCTACTAAAAACAAAATTTCTAAATCAACCAATGCCTCATACATCTCTATTTCAACACAACAGTTTTCAACCTCAGACAATTTAATGTCTTCAATTACTTCTGGTGCAGATCTGAATATGACAGATGCCCACAAATTGAATTATACTCCCATTTAATCGATTCTATCATTTTACTTTGGTTGGAGAAACTAATTTCATCCTCAACTTAATTGTCGGTAGACTATCTATCATTAAATGCAATCTAACTTAAAGGGACAATCCCGATAAGAACAGAGTCTCAAAAATTAAAGTCCGAGTATTTATGAAATTTATGGACCAAAATATAGTGGCATGGTGTATTTACCTTGTCTCAAAATTTCAGCTCAAAATATTGAGTCGTTTGGACGTAAACGTCAACACTGCTTATCCGGACACGTAACACTTTTAAGATTTCGGGTCAATTTTTTCATTTGGGTGACCTGATAATCGATTAATGTTTCTTGAGAGGTCTATACAGTGAATGATACATGCCCTGTACTTGATAACAAAAGGTAAATTTCACCTACATATTATTTTTATAGAAAAAAGTCTGGTTTTATCCAGATACTGTATAATACAACGGTCTCCATTTCCAGACGAAGACTGTCAGGTTTAAGTTATTTACAAGCGTATCACAAATATCGGGTTAGTAGATGGGCCTTAGGTTATGGATGTTAAAGGATTTTAACACAAAATTAAGCAGTTTTATTCCCCAAATCGGGATTGGCACTTTAAATGTACGGTGGTGGTTTGTCGTCATCTTATGTATAAAAAAGGTGTTTGTTTGCTGCTATTTTATATTAGTCCAATTTCTTAGAAAGAAAATCGAGTACAATTGTTTTATATACTCCACACATTGCAGGTCATATTACAAAATAAAAGTAATACAATTATACGAGATTCAACATGCAAGTTAGAATTCGGAATTATGATTGCTATAAGGTTAGCAATATTTAAATATTTTCTGATGACAAAACATTTCTTATAACAGTGAGAGCTAGGAATTTTACTAGAGTCGAGTTATTTATTCAGCAACATGACTTGTGCATTGGGAATTATTTTTATGGTGACCGCAGCATTCCATGAATGTAATTGCAAATCTAATTGAATGTGTTACAATAATTACATTTTTTATATGTTAATATTGTCAGTGGTATTGTAAATCTTGTGGCATTGGACCACATCTCAGTTTTTCTATAAACGTTTTGATTTGTCGGGTATTAGCATAAGGTTCAGCGTACAATGAATGTTAAAACAACCCACAGAATCTCAATTTGCAACCATGAACAAGCCCATGGTAACAGAGCCTGAATTCAGTAAGAGCGAAAGTTGTATAAGTTATATAAATAAATTATCATTTAGACATTTATTCACATGACAATCCCCGAACCAACCCACTAGATCATCGGATGGCTTAGATATTGAATTGATTCGAAAACGTGTGTCATTTAATGAATAATCTGTTATCATAATAATGGTACTTGGCAATCGAGACTTTCTTGTCAAATCTTTAAACACTCATAACTTCGCTCAGAATAAAGTAATTCGGCTAATATTTGCTATACATATACAATTTATAACCTATTATATCGTTTAGTTGATGTTATATAAGTATGAATTTGAGAAAATAAATAAGTATTCTTTTCTTCGGGCAGATCCACGTCACCCCATAAGGCATGGTAACACAGACCTGTCAGTGATTTTGAAATCAGTTCGGGAATGCAAACCGAAAAGTGCTTGTACTGAATTAGTTTTACCCATACAGATCATGATTTAACACACTGCACCCGTGACGCAGTCTAGTGTGGATGATATTTACAAAGCGATTTCCATAAATATAATAGTTAGGGGAGGAATGATTATTTTTGTATATCTCTTTCAGTATTGATCTAAATTCTTTTGATGTTTCGGTTATTCTCTTTGGTTATGATTGTGCCTTGTTACATTAAATTTGGTCAGTATGTCAACTAAATATGACAGCGATCTATTAATGTCATGAAAGAGCGAGAGCCGGAGAATAACACGGCGCTCTGATAGTTTGGTCCAACCTATCTCATAATATAATGACTCTCTGCTTGTGTATTTAGGAAGACAGGTCACAATTCTAGCTGCTTCTAACAGAATCTTTTCTAGTTTATCCCAAACTTCGCATGCATATTCAAATGGTGATCTAATATGAGTTTAATATATAATATCTAGAGATTTTCTATCAATTGAATATCTAAATTTTCTTAGAATATTTAAACGTTTTGACGCAGATTTGCATGCGATCGATGTGTTCAGACCACTTGCAGTAGCCAGATAACGTTACACCAAGGTGTTATGGTGATCAACACTTGATTTAAAAAAATTAATTTAGGTGACTGTTCATGGCATTTTGGATAAAAGTTTACAACATTAGTTTGGATTTTATCAGCCACGCATTGGACCAATCGTGTAAATTAGAAAGGTCATTGTTCAATGGACGCTCTATGTGATTTACGGAGATCTTGTTACACCCTATTGCAGTATCGTCAGCGAATAACCTTGCTTTATTTTGCAATCCATCTTTGACATCGTTTATGTAGATCAAGAACAAAAACGGCCCCAGAGCTGAACCTTGAGGGACACCGGATTTTTGAGTTATATAGTGTGAATTTGCATTATTTACAAAAATGTTTCTTTTTATATATGTAAGATAATCGCGCGTCCATGCTAGAAGTGGATCTGAAATTCCGTAACTTGAAAGCTTTTGTAACAAACGTGGTTAACCCGGTCGAATGCTTTAGAGATGTCACAGAAAATAGCTTGAACTCTTTTTTCTAAGGCTGATAATATATTATCATATACTTCAATAAGTTGATGAACAGTGGTATGTTTAGTTCTAAAGCATGCCTGAAAACGATTTAGCAATTGATTAGTGTGTAAAAAATTGTAAAAATACTTAAAAACAATTTTTTCAAATATTTTACTAATCAGTTCAATAATATTGGCCTGTAGTTTTCAACATGTGTTCTACTACCTTTGAATCTGACCCGATAATAATTTTATGCTCAATCAAATTACCTTATTCTGAGCAAAGTTATGAATGTTTGAAATTTGGACCAAAACTAGTCTAAAAAAACTCCATTACTAAGTACTATTGCCACGATAATAGAAAAAGTCTCGATTTTCAATCTTGATATGGCAACCCTTGTCTAAGTCTCTAACTATCTTAACCATCCGATTATCTATGGAGTTAATTATGGACTTGTCATGTGAATAAATGTCTAAATTATTTTTTATTTGACCGAAAGAAAGACCCGCAATAGACATATTTAGCAGTTACATATTTCATCTTTAAACCACAAGTAAAAAGTTAGAGCCCGTCAGTATGGTTGATTCTCGGAAATGTGAAAGTAAGAGATGAAGTGATAGTATTTTCAGCGAATAATCCTCTACTGGAGATTGGTGGTGAAGTGGGCTGGGCTTGGATTCAGGCTAATTGTTTCAGAGTCCAAGCAATATTGGTTTACAACGAAGATTCATCTTTAATTATAGTGTCTATGTGATACGAAATTCAATAGGACTATTATTAAAACTATTTATTGATTATAGTGTGGTATGACAGCTCCCGTAGGATTTGTTTGCTAAAATTGATTTTTTTGTTGTTTTAGGTTGATTAGGGACCAAGCTATCCAAAAATGTTGGGGTTCAAATTTTCCGACCCCTTTACCTTATCCCTCTGAGGGAGGCATTTTTGTAATCGGACCCCTCTGAACGAGAATATGGCTATCTCTGCCAATAATGGTTGGATTTTCGTAATCTAAAGTCCATTCTCGTATGTTTTCATCTTGCCGATCCCATCTATGATATCCTTAAAGCGGTTGGAATTATTTTTAATGGATTTCCGGTGTGAAATACCAATTTCCGGTATCAAACTCGGGCCCCGTCAGACCGACCCCGTCTATGTTACACTTCAAACGAATGGAAGTAGTTTATATTGACTTCCGGTTGGAATACAAATTTCCAGTGTCATACTCGGATCGATTTCAGTTTAGAGAATATCACGCAGTACCAGTGGCATCTGAAGCATGGTAAATGTTTCGTGCAGTCACGTTTGGGTCATTGGAATGTTCTGTCACAAGATTCAAGACAAATCTGACGTTTGTGACAAGCAAACAAGTTTGATATCAAAAAAAAAGAAAAGAAAATAAAGAGAAGGAAATCAGAACAAGCCAGAAGTCGCAAGAAAAAAAAAAAAAACGAAATTCATATCTTGCACACCCCTGGTCATATTGGTACGTTAAATATCAAAACCATTGCATAGAGATGTACAAGGTCAACCATTTTTCCGGAAACTGCACCGCCCCGTGAAGTCTGTTTTAGAACCACTTTCTGTTAGTTCAGTTCAAACACGAGGGTCAGGCAGAGTAAGATTCTGCGCAGCTACATAATCCTTTGATCACATGTATCTCTCTGTATTTGGCGGCCACCGCAGTTAAAACCATGAGATGACTTCGAGAAACAAGATCTAGGAAATTGTGAGGACATCACCGGACTTGTTGAGGTATGAGTGTGTCATTCTATTCATATATGACCAAATAATATGCGTTCTCAACAGTATTCAACTAGCATGTGCTGTGAGAATGCCTCTTGTAGCCTAGAGAGTTTCTGTATGATTGATGGTTACTTCATTCCCTGACGTTCGGCAATAGTAAAATAATAAGAACTTTGGGTGGTGTGGCTAGCATAGGACACTGGTTGGGCCTTTGCTCCTTCAACATCATAATATCCCAGCCTGTTTGATATAGCAAAAGCTACACCACACAATGTTCTCGTCATTGAGAAACTCTTAGATCTTGCATCTGTAGCTACTGGTGGGAAACACATGTGTAGTCACGTGACGCCGATGCCCACAAAATTCTCGTGGACCTTGTCTTCCGCCGGGGACATCTCGATATTCGCAGTCAACTCAGGTTTGTAATTGAAAAGGCCACACAACACAGAGATCTTGAGGTAGATGTTATCGAGCGAGTGCGTCGCAATGGAAGTAACAAATCTCAAGGTCTGATTGGACTTCACAGCTTCTCTGGTGCTGACTGGAGAAGTAAACTTATGGCATCACAAAGAAAACAAGGGCTGGTGCATACGTGAAGCTTGATGGTAATGACACGGTTATCGTCTGTTTAAAGAAGCTTGGAGAATGTATCATCTCAACTGAGCTGGCGAAGGGGGACTTGATTTCGTAGGTCAAGAAATTGGCATGGAGATAGGGGCGCCTTCTCAACCTCGTGGGTTTCCTCCGGGCACTCCAGTTTTCCCCCACTGCTAAAGACCCCTACGCACAAGCGAATTATTGAAATAAAAAATAAATAAAAAAAAAAACATATGTTAGTCCCGAAATGACCTAGTTGTGTTGAGTGGACGTTAAACCCCATTTCTCTCTCTCTCTCTCTCTCTCTCTCTCTCTCTTATGTTTCTGTGCCTAATCTTGATTTGTCTGTCCATCTTGCTGTGTGTGAATGTTACTGTGTTGATTTGTATCCGTGATATTTTAGATACTGATATAATTATTGACACAGGGTCCCCAATATTAAAGGGGAACTAAGTCAGATCTAAATAGAAATGCCAGCTACGTTTAGGCAACCATACATGAGGCGTCTGAATATGCCCCATATTCTACCAGGGGTCCCACGAAACATTAATCCGGTCCTGGTATGGTGGCACGTTGCTATGGATAGGGAGAGGAGAGTGATAATTTATATGGATCTCTACAAAGTGTCAATGTTTCAAGGCATTTACACTAAAAGATGTCTACATACATCCAGTTTTTGAGAGGACTTATATACATTTCGCTCATTCGTTACTGAAAAATTCATTATAGTTTGAACATTTTTAAAGAAAACTCGCCAAACTTAGAAATAACACGGAAAGTTTGATGTACTGATTTAAGAAAAAATTAAAATATAATAAGCTCATCTTAAAACGGGGTAAAAGTTTAAAGTCTGTAAATGCAAAAAAAAGACAGCATAGTGGACAGGGGAATATGCCGTATTAATTGGCTTGCAATGTACCACCAGGGCTCACTGACAATGTACCACCAGGGGGTGGGGGTGGGGGTCGTCCTGTTAATTTACCATAAGAATATTGTAAGATATTTACGTATTTTTGTGTTATTTTGCAAATCGTTTTTTTATAACACCAAAATAGGAGTGATAATACAAATACTCGTAAAACACCCACATTGATTTTACCCTGAAATAGATCATTTTACAAACGTAACGTCAGAATACAGTAATGTACAGTGTATTCCAAGTACAGTAAGATGTATCATAGCCCAAATTGTTTGTCGTAAAAAATATGATATCACACAAACGTTTTATTACGTAGTAATGTAATCAAAAAATGAAATATTATTGTAAGCATTTCTCAACAAACAACCAATTAAAGTGGAAGACCAACGACTTTCAACAAGGTTTCCATAAATCTTAGATATATATTCAAAAATAATCCCCTTTGTAACACAAGTAAAAAAGTTTTTGTAAACGTGAAATTAATTTTTTTTATTAAAACCGGAAGTGAAATAGTTGGTTCAACACGCTCACTGGGCTCTATAGCAAGCATACAGATTTGGCATAAGTTTACTGCTGTATTGTGTTAGGATATAATAAACACGAATTTATGTTCTTTTAACGTTTAGTACACAAAGCCGTCGCGTAAATTCACTCATACAGAACAGTACGCTGCGACCCAATTCACGACCTAGTTTGTGTTGAGTGGACGTTAAACCCCATTCCTCTCTCTCTCTCTCTCTCTCTCTCTCTCTCTCTCACGGGCTTAAATAGCAGGAAAACGTGTTTGCAGCCATCAAATGTTTGTTAGGGGTGGGGGTCCATACATGGTAAGCTCCGATCCTTCGCCTCTCGAGGAAGACCGGCGCCGCTGTTTGTAAACCCGGAATATCTTCGGGCATTTCGGGTTCTGCCCCCACCCCCTCTAACTGTCATCAAGTCCATACGCTATGGGATAATATCCTAACAAACAGCACATTCAATAAGATTTTTGGCGTGAACACAATATAGTGGTAAACTTATGTCAAATCTCTATGCTTACTATAGAGCTCAGTGAGCGTGTTGAACCAACTATGTCGTCAGGGGCGTACATAACGATTTCGTTTGGGCGGGGGGTGTTTCGCCAAAATGCGACCGACTGATGCACATCCCCCACCCCCCCGTGTGAATGACGCAATCAGGGCCGAGCACCACGTGCGAGTTTTCTAGGGAATGTGGGGGTGGGGTAGGGGTGGTTTCAAATCTAGGGCGACATCCACAATCCCACCTCACAATGAAAGTAAACAAAATACTGGCTATAACCTTAAGCGTCCCGGTAGAACATGGATAGTATTGTAGAATTATATAGTTGTTCGCCGATCGTTGTCTCGTCGGAAAGCAGTTTTATTTTAGTTCACATATAGTTATGTCATATCAATGGTGGTGCCTATAACACTGAGTAATCTGAGAAAATTTTTGAAAAATTGATTCAATATCCGGGCATTTGAGGTCATTGCTGGGAGAAATTCCTGTGGACGAGGGTACCAGAAATGTCAGTCAATGTGACAGAATCTCCAGATGTGTTTTGCAAGAGTTGGCATAACATCTGTACAATCTGACTCCCACACACCAGTGGAACTACAAACTAGGCAGTTCACTATAATCGTGAATATGATAGTGCTGAGACAGTATAAGACAACTGAGGGGTAGAAGAATGATTTTAATATGAAATCAAGCGCCGCAGGCGCGAAAAATTTTCAGATATGTAACCGAGTAGAAGAATGATGTTATAATGGAAAAAATTTCAGATTTGTAACAGAGCTACGCCACATTTACGCCACTGTATGTCGTTTGTGAATCAGCTTTTACTAATTACTTCCACGTGTGCTGTAGGATATGTTTTTATTTGTTCGTTACGAAATGGCACCCGAAACCATAGGGTACACGACTCGTGCACTGATTATAAGATGGTAATTTTGTGTCTTTAATATGGAATATTAGGAGACTGTAGTTTCACGACAAGATAGCAACACCAATATTGATTGAAATTGATCAATATTGAATTCTTATTAGTGTTTTTAATTTCAAATATTACGGAACATATTGAGTAGGAGACTTTACTCCTTTAATACCTCTCCTTGATCCCCGCTGCAACATCATGTCATAAGATTAACTATGGGTTGTTTATAAAAAATAATAGAACAAAAAAATGACGCGTTTTCAAATTTTAAACTATCCACAAAAACCGGGTTGTGACTGGTTGCACAAATCGCCTTGTCTTAAGTTGTCTTCAATCAGATGACTCAGCAGTTTGATAATGGTAATTTAGCATGGTAATATTACACACCGTAGTATACATAGTGAAGTATTAATACTACCCCGCCACTTGCTGTATGGTATAATATTGTAAATACTCAATGATGTTATTTATATCTGTGTTAGTCTTTACACGGATTTTACCGTGTATTCCTTGATTCAAACTCAGTCGAACCATAAGAAATTTATAGACATTTGCATGTAATAGTATTTGCCATTTACAGACTAAATTATTATCTAGTTAAAGCTGAACTCCAATTACAAAAATACCGAAATAATTAAATAAAAAAAAGTCAACGCCCCCAGCCGCCATACTTGTTTCCAAGTTGTGAAATAAATATGGCGGACATGGAGGCTTATGACGTGGAAAGGTAAGCCGCTCTCACTTCCTGTGTGTTTGTTGTCGGCGAGCTGTACACATCCGGTTTTATTCTTACGCTGATTGTTCTATTTTTTCCCAACAGTTTACGAAATTATCGAAGATTGCAAAATGTCTGATCAGGTAAGCCTGTAAATATTTATATGAACTACGTCTTCTACAATATAGCCTAATCTTTACTCTAAACCAAAAGATGCAACAACATGACTTACCGCAACCTGAAATTTTCAACCATAACAAATCCCTACACAAACTATTGTCTTCTTCCATATCCATATCATTACAGCGTAGATGGGCCACGTCTTCTTGTAAATATCTTACACATATATGTAAATCACCCAAAAAGTTATCGCAGCAAATGTCCAGTGTAATTATAACTAATACTATGCAATAAACAGATAATTTAGATTAGATTTTCACATGTCAGCATGATGTCGCCATCTTCAATTGTATTTGGCGCACGAAAAGGGGCATAACTACATTTTGGGGCGGCTCTCATTGGGGGAGTGTTTGACAGTGCTAAATTTATTGATGTTACGGGGTTTTTTTTTTTTGTTATACATAATTGGGCCTAATATTGGATGTTTTGTTTTGCTTGAGTTTTACTTTTGTATAATTATTTTGTACATTTAGAGGTGCCTGATGTTCCACAGTAGTAGGCCGGACGGTAGAGCTACGGTAGCTACCATTGATATCTTTAGGCCTATCGATATCATAAGGCATTGAAGGGTCAGTGAAAAATTCATAGATATCAATTTCTTCCACTTTTGGTGAAATAGAAAAAAAACCCATAACATCAAAAAATTTAGCACTGTCAAACACTCCCCAAATGAGAGCCGCCCCAAAATGTAGTTATGTCCCTTTTCGTGCGCCAAATACAATTGAAGATGGTGACATCATGCTGACATGTGAAAATCTAATCTAAACTATCTGTTTATTGCATAGTATTAGTTATAATTACACTGGGCATTTGCTGTGATAACTTTGTGGGTGATTTACATATAAGATATTCACAATAAGACGTGGCCTATCTACGCTGTAATGATATGGATATGGCTATGGAAGAAGACAATAGTTTGTGTAGGGGATTTGTTATGGTTGAAAATTTCAGGTTGCGGTAAGTCATGTTTTTCCATCTTTTGTTTTAGAGTAAAGATTAGGCTATATTGTAGTAGACGTAGTTCACATAAATATTTACAGGCTTACCTGATCAGACATTTTGCAATCTTCAATAATTTCGTAAACTGTTGGGAAAAATCAGAGCAATCAGTGTAAGAATAAAACCGGATGTGTACAGCTCGCTGACAACAAACAAACAGGAAGTGAGGGCGGCTTACCTTTCCACGTCATAAGCCTCCATGTCCGCCATATTTATTTCACAACTTGGAAACAAGTATGGCGGCTGGGGGCGTTAACTTTTTTTTATTTAATTATTTCGGTATTTTTGTAACCGGAGTTCAGCTTTAACGGTTAATGATGATTTCTTTGAATAACCAAATATAGAAGAATGTTTTCTTCGCCTATTGACATTATTCAATCATCGCCATTTCTGTGCGTGATCTTAAGCCGTTGGTGTCGAGAAAGATTCGTCTGAGGCGTGTCCTAATGGACACAACGACTCGAAGGATAAGCAAGCCTTATTTTAACTTGATAATGCATGGTTAATTAAGAACCGTGTTGCGAATGACAACAGTTTTCTTTATAATTAAACAAATCTAAAGTAAGGTCAGTGTTTTATTGTTTGTTAATTAATGTATTCTAGTTAACATTAACATGTTAATTAATGTATACAGGTCGTAACATATGTTAGGCTATATCGCAGTAAATTATCTTATTATTCATCATAAATGAACCATGGCATTTAGCAAAAATAATCGTATTATAAAATATTAGGATTTCCCTAGGTTTATAGTGTAGTGATATAATTTATCTAGCGTAGAGAGATTATTATATCGCATTTGTTAATAGTCAATTGAAAGGTTAGTATTACTAGTTGTGAAGAGAGAAAAAGACAGTGAGGTAAATTATATTAAGTTCGGGTTGCTTCTGTTTCTTAAATTAATGGGCGTTTGGCGCTATTCTTTGGAACCTTAAGATAGATGAAAATGGGTCTAAAAGCACATATTAATGTAATATGAATGTATATATATATAATGTGAATTATATTCAAATTTGAATTTGTTTTTGCGTAATTTCTAATCAGTTATGTTTGTTGAAATAAGTGGACGTTCCAAAATGAAGACAGCCGTTTATAGGTTTTATTTTTAGATTATTGTTTTGCTGTTTGCGAATTATCCATTACTAATTGTCTTGCAGAATTTGTTTTCTTTGTTCATTACAAATGGCACCTGATACCATGGATATAGACGACTGATTTTAAAATGTTCTTTAGTTCTTAAATATTGGGGGTGGGGGACAACTCACTTTCCCCACATCTGTTGTTTAGAGTCTGTGTCCACCAGGCCATTACTAATTAATCAACAATGGGGTTTTAAAGTATAGTCTGTAACAAGTTAGTGACACTTCAACAAAATGATTTAAATAATACATGTATTAGTGCAAAAAGATTACATGTAAAAAATACATCCAATAAGGATCCAATACATTTTTATAGTATAAATATTTATAAACAGTTTAATAAACACGAAGTCGAACATACGTCATACAGTGTGCTATGTGGGAAATTTTGCCCGGACAGGGCACTACGGCCTACTCTTATATCGAATTTCAACTGTCAATGGATCGTTGCGTGCACACCAATGTGTACACGGGACCTAGGTTTACTTAAAAAATATGGAAATCTATGGGGATCAATGATAAGGTATAAGTCTACATGTTACTGGGATTGTTGAGATGATGTTTCCCCTCAAAAGACAATTTTTGCCGAATTAATTTTACCAACGCGCTATGTTGTATGTCACCATTTCGTTTTAAATGCGCACATTTGCGTTAAGATGACAATGCTTCAGAATAGTAATGTACTAACGCAAACGTGCTCTTTTAAACCGAAATGACGACACACAATTAACCCAGTAAAACTTTCTTTTCAGGAGTAAAATCATCTTAGCGATCACAATATGACTAGATGTGTGCTTTGAGGTCATTTAATCCGAGTATACCCAAAAGGAACATATATATTTATTTGTTGTACAATATATTATTATAAAAATAATTACAATACATATTACACATGATTGTATTATATGTGAATAAGTCATTGTGTTACAGCTAAGAAGTGGCACCTGCATATTACATCACACCCAACTTGAGTTGCCTTTTCGGGTCCAACCATCGGACTTCGATTACACTGTAAACAACTCGTTAAATGCCGTGGAATAAATCAATGAAATTTAACAACATAACTGGCCATAATAATATCAACATTAAAAAGTCGTTAGCACGTGGTAAAAAGAATAATGTTCTATTTGACGTGATTTGACTAGACAGACACATTGTGCGCGAATTATGACTAATCACCGACAAGTAACGGCAACATTTGGTTTCTTTTGCCAAGATCGTCTAACGTATTGGAAAAATAACCGACGAGGAAAGATCATATTCCTCACAGTGTTCCGTTTGATTACAGCTAATCCCAATTTGCACTGCTATAATGGAAGAAAATTTATGTTCCAAATTACTGTAGCACCATAGGTCTTTTTGTCAGACGTGGAGAGCGGAAGTAGTGAACCGGTCGCCACATCATACGTATGACCCATGCATCTTTTTTTACTACATATTTAAGGCAGCCTTGTGATAGTCTTTGCTTCTCCTTCACGTTGTCTATTACTTCTTGCTGTTTTCTTAAGGAATAACAACAATACAACTGTTTTTTTTCTACATTTTATATCAAGCTGGATACATACAAGCATACAATTACAATAAAATACAATACAAAAATCATTCTAAACCACTAGTCAGCCAAACTCGCTGAGCGAGTTTTCTGCTGTCTAGGAACTCAGATGGTAATCTCTCTGGAATCTAAATGCAGTCTGACTTAAAGGCACTACTACTACTACTACTTAGTGTTTAACGTCTGCTTCCACATAAGTGATATCGCAGACAAGACTTAGGAGAGCCGAAGCTGATTCCTGTTTTTTAGAATATGATTTTGCAATCTTTCTATTTGGCTTTAAGCCATGGATTGGGTTTAGTGGGAAGTTCTTCCCTTTATTTATTAAAAAACATATCATTTGGTAGATGATCTCGTTTGCTTCTGGGTTGGTTGGTGTCATCGTTTGGGGTTAGTGTTTAGGTGCCAGACCCGTCTTATCGTGGCCTCCCCTTACTCCACTATCCCACTCTATGGGTTTTTCTACATTTTATATCAAGCTGGATACATACAAGCATACAATTACAATAAAATACAATACAAAAATCATTCTAAACCACTAGTCAGCCAAACTCGCTGAGCGAGTTTTCTGCTGTCTAGGAACTCAGATGGTAATCTCTCTGGAATCTAAATGCAGTCTGACTTAAAGGCACTACTACTACTACTACTTAGTGTTTAACGTCTGCTTCCACATAAGTGATATCGCAGACAAGACTTAGGAGAGCCGAAGCTGATTCCTGTTTTTTAGAATATGATTTTGCAATCTTTCTATTTGGCTTTAAGCCATGGATTGGGTTTAGTGGGAAGTTCTTCCCTTTATTTATTAAAAAACATATCATTTGGTAGATGATCTCGTTTGCTTCTGGGTTGGTTGGTGTCATCGTTTGGGGTTAGTGTTTAGGTGCCAGACCCGTCTTATCGTGGCCTCCCCTTACTCCACTATCCCACTCTATGGGTTTGGTATCAGTTTTATTTACGAAATAGTGTTTAGGTGCCGAGTACGTCTGACCGAAACCCCCCCTTACTCCACTATCCTGCTTAGTTTGGTAGATGTCATCTGTGGGATTTGTGTTTAGGTGCCAGGCCCGTCTTATCGTGACCTCCCCTTACTCCACTATCCTATTCTGTTTAGTGTCTGTTTTTTGGCGGAATAGTGTTTAGATGCCGAGTCCGTCTGATCGTGACCCTCCCTTACTCCACTATCCTGCCAGTTTGGTATAAATCCCCTATGTAGTTTAGTGTTTAGATGCCGGGCCCGTCTAATCATGACCCCCTCTTACTTCACTATTCTACTTAGTCCAACTGTGTCCATTAGGGCGTGGATTTGTTCAAAGATTTGCAGTTTCAGATCTGGTCTAGGGAAGAGTAGGTTCTTAGTGTTGAACGGTATGCTGTTGTTCTCCATTATTCTCACTAGTTCCCTTCTCTCCTCCTTGTATACCTCGCAGTCTACCAGGACATGGTTGGTGGTACATTCTTCCCCGCACTCACAGACGATGACTTGGTGTTTGTGGTCTCGCAGCCGCTCTCTCACCCTTAGTTTCGATATAAATCTGCATATATCTCTTCTAGGGTGATTGATTGCTGTCTTCGTGTAGATCTTGTCATCCAGCCGGAATCTGTATGTGTCAAGTTCAACGAGTTGTAATTCCCAGATTGAATTGACCTAGGGTGATTGATTGCTGTCTTCGTGTAGATCTTGTCATCCAGCCGGAATCTGTATGTGTCAAGTTCAACGAGTTGTAATTCCCAGATTGAATTGACCTGTCTTTTAACCATACTGTAGATTTCCGTGGTGCTGTAGTCTATGGTGCGGAGTGGTGCTGTATACTTGAGACCTTCGTTTGCGAGTCGATCTGCCTCCTCGTTTCCTCTAATGTTGACATGTGATGGAATCCACACGAGCTCTACTTTGCTCCCCTTCTCTAAGACCCTCTGGTACAGCTGCCTGATTTCCAAAATGACTTCTGGTCTTGAGTCCGAGTTGTCAGTTTGGATTGAAATCAGACTGCTCAGGGAGTCGCTTGGAATGACGAACTTACTAGTCTTTTGGTGGGAAATCCATGATATAGCGTCACGAATGGCCACAAGCTCTGCAGTGTACACCGAACAGTTATTGGGCAGTTTCCTGCTTATTCCCTGTTCCCCGTTTGGCAGGTATATTCCAAACGAGCTGGTGCCCCTTTCAGGGTTGCGTGAGCCATCCGTGTACACATGGTCCCAGTCATCAGACGGCCAGTTGTCTTCCAGGTGTTCTAGCGAGAAAGCTCGTGCAGCAGTGGGGTTGTTTTTCTTGTCGGTTTTCTGTAACAGATCTAGATTGACCGGCGGTATAGGGAGCGTCCACGGGGCGATCGCTGGGGGGTCGTGTTCATTTATCACGAGCTCCCCCAGTCGCAGTTCCTTAATTGTTTCCCTGATACCTTGGCCAAAGCTTTTCTTTCTTGGATCTCTCACATATCTTGTCTTTTGTAGACTGACAAAAGTTGGAGATCTTGCGCCCAGTTGCGAGATCTTAGCCCAGTACCTTGTCGCTAGTTCTTTTCTTCTTAGGGATAGGGGCAACTCCCCGGCTTCCTGCAGTAGTGCCTCTCTCCTAGCCCCTTGCCCTACGCCAGTCGCAATACACAGAGCTTTGTATTGGATGGTGTCAAGAGTAATGGCGCGCAGTTCATGAAGGCCAGAGAGCCGTAGTCTAATACAGATCGTATTAGAGCACGATACACCATCATTAGTGTTACTCTGTTGGCCCCCCATGTGCTGCCCGTTATTTTCCTCATTAAGTTTAGGATTTTGGTGCATCTATCTACAGTCTCATCGATGTGCGGTTTCCAGGTCAGCCTTCGGTCAAAGATTACGCCAAGGAACTTGGTTTGGTCTTTGAACTCGATGGTTTTCCCGTTCATACACAGAGTCATTCTGCTTATCCCACTATCCCTGCTTACAAGCATGCCGACCGTTTTCTTCTCCGAAACTTTAAATCCCCAGTCGTTTGCCCATGCCATGAATTTGTCTAAGGCCTTTTGCATATTCTTTTGTAGTTCACAAAAATGCCTCCCTGTCCTCCATATGGTACTATCATCAGCAAATTTAGCTAACTCAGTTTTGGCGTCGAGGTAGGAGGATTTCTGTATGTCGTTGATCATGATATTGAAGAGAGTGGGACTGATAACCGACCCCTGAGGCGTGCCATTTTCTAATGTTTGCTCGGCACTCAGGAATCTGCCAACATTCACCTGTATCCTTCTATCGCTCAGAAAGCTTTTGATCCACCGAAACATTATGCCCGTTATACCAATACGCCCTAACTTGAAGAGCAGCCCGTCTAGCCAGACTAAATCGAAAGCCTTAGTTAAATCTACGAACACGGCACATAACAGGTTCCCAGAGAGGAGTGCCTGCGACATGACTTGCTGTAGTCTCACATTGTGGTCCATTGTCGAATGCCCTTTCCTGAACCCGCTTTGATTTTCGTCTATCAGTTGGTTGCTCTCCAGATAGAACTGTAGTCGGATGTTAACCATTGTTTCCAAGGTTTTGCACAGTGTAGATGTCAAGCTTACTGGTCGATAGGACTCTGCCTTTGTTCTCTCTTTACCTGGTTTTGGAAGAGGGATGACGTTGGCTTTCCGCCATTCTTTAGGTACCTCTCCCGACAGCCAGGATGTGTTGAAGAAGTTTAGTAGTATCCTTTTGGCATTTCTAGGCAGATGTTTGAGCATTGAGTACTTTACTTTGTCCTCACCAGCGGCACTATCCTTCTTGAGGGAAAGAGCCTTATTTAGCTCCTCCTCAGAGAAGGGTAGATTGATTGGTTTAGCCCCTCCATTAGGTTCAATTTCTAATGAAGGGTGCTGTGAGTAAAAGATTTCCTTTCTCTTCAGGAACTCTGGTGATTGGTTTTCGTCCCTGCTTGCGTCAGCGAACGCTTTCGCAAGTAGGTCTGCCTTTTCATTGCCGTTGGTAGCGTACTCATCTCCATTCTTTAGGTTTGGTATGTTGAATGATCTGCGCTTCCCGTTCATGGCGTTCAGCTTCTTCCAGACGACACCTGTTTGCGTGTTTTGATTCAACGCATTACAGAAAGTCATCCAGTGTCCGCTTTGTGCCTTCCGGATGGTGTCTCTTGCGGCGTATTTCAACTTCAGGTAGTTTTGGTGGTTGACCTCATTGTAGTGGCGTTTCCGTAGGCGTAGTGCCTTCTTTCTTTCGTTAACCGCCTTCTGACATTCTGGTGACCACCAAGGTTTTCTAATCCTTGGTTTCCCTCCAGAAGTCTTGGGAATGGAGTCGTCTGCGGCACCACTTAAAGGCACACTATAGTTTCCTTTATAGCCCCATGGGTATCACGAACAGTCTTGCATGTTCATGACCATGAAACCCGTGCAATCAACGATATGAGATTGGTTAAATGAAGCCAAATGACGCAATAGGATTATCTCTAATCACATGTATTTTGTCGAAATTTCCGGGAATTAAGTGTGGGGGAGAAAGTATTTAGGGAAGAGAGAGGTAAGCTAGGTCTCCATTAACACCTGATCACTCAACCCAAAAAGGAAACAAATTCGAATTAACACCTGATCACTCAGCAACCCAAAAAGGAAACAAATTCGAATTTCCAGATATATTTTTCAGAAATGGATGTTGCCCATTTACGCTGTAAAGAATTAGCGAAGTTCCCTGTACAGTGTGGCTACAATCTAAAAATCTGCAACTACCCTTACCTAGTGAGGACATAGACCCCAAGGTCAAGGTTGTATATCTAACGGTCGAGTACTATACATGACTTCCAGATCTTTAACTCGCCCACTATTTCTACACCTTTCAGACAAGATGGATAAAGCGGTTTCAAACACGCCGATCTACAGCGGATACTCACCAGAGCCAAACTCAGAAATACCTCCGATAAAGTCACGATTGAGCCTTCTTGGCCGTGTCTTAAAAGGAAAACGAATCCTTGCCAATTATGCAACATGTTGAAAAATGATCAGATGACGATATCAAAAGCTGGAAAACACATCGATGCAAAAATTTCACCACCAACTATGACACAAAATGGCTCATTTACGTTATAGCCCGACCAGTCTTTTCCACACAATACGTGAGACAGACTAGAAACTTTTGGCAAGCATAAATTCTTGGTACGTATCGCGTATCTGTATAGGTATTGCGTGTGGCGTCAACATTGAGTTTGTATTTATCACACGTGATACGGCATACGGATACGGCAGCACATATCGAACAGCTTTCTTACAGAAAAGTTCCGTATAATGTCGTTGTCTTTTTAGTTTATTTGTTTGCTACTTTTAGACGCTGAAATGTTGTGCCGTAGAGTTTTGATAAATCTGTGTGTATCCTAGAACACGAAAATGTTTATTTGACGTGATTTTAATCACGATAAAGACTGGAATTTAATCATTACTTTTAATGAGCTTTTCGCGGAATTTTCATATTTTTCCTGTTTGCATGCTTGTTGATCGACGTGCTTAATTTTTAATTACATTCGACACTAAACTTTTAAAAATTTAAAATAGCTCAGCGACTGTCGAGTGACTTTACTTCCTCCAGGAATTTGTAGGCTAGGTACTTAACTAGTACTGATGTTGATCTTGGTAGATAACTGCCACCATGCTGCAATAGAACTAAGCTCGTCTCAGCTACCATGCGTACGTGACGCGAAAATCAGCCAAAACTCTAAAACTACCTTGACACAGCGTATCACGTGACGATACGAATGGTAAAGTTCCACTTGCCAAAAGTCTCTACTAACTCGCTACGATTACGTATGAATTGACACACAGATGACCTACGTGGAAACTCGCGAAAGACGAAGGCTGCGTGGCATTATACAGACATCGGACGTCTCACTCACTCACCCAACGGATTTGACTTTTAGTCTGTAGAGAAACTAGACCGAGATTACTACCTTAAGAGAAATTGTTAGAGGAAGTCATGAATCGGAAGGAAAAAAGAATGGATTTGGAAGTTAATTTCATTGGCACCCCATGGTATGAAGATTTCCGACGGATTTTTTTCACAGACTCATAAAAAACGTAAAAAGCGAATTTTTTGTCAACACTGGAATTTAATAGGGACTTATTTACGCTAGGTCCGTTATTTGTTTCAACATTAAACTTCTAGTTAGGGTTTCACACCGCGTAGCTTATTGTTTCTGTTAAGATTATTAAGCTTTCATATTTTATATGAAAGCTTATTGTTTCTGTTAAGATTATTAAGCTTTCATATTACAGTCTTATTGGTAGTCTTTTATATGAAACCATCGATCAACAGTCCAACAAATCAGAAGTAGAAGAACAAAAGGATCGAACATTGAAAACGGCACCCTTTCATTGTTAAGCGAAACATGCAGTGTGGGTGATAGACTGGTGGCCAGTCTTCTCCACACACCAAAAATTGGCCAGTCCTCTCAAAAAAAAAACCGAAAAAAAAAACGTAATCTCTAGAGACTGGGCAAATAGAGCTTCATTCTCCTCTAGTAGGTCAATCTGCATTATGTAGGTCGTGTGACGTCGTGCACGGGATTACTGCATTTGCATTGGCAAACTGGTGTAGGTGCGAGATGTTTGTTGTGGATAACAGTTATTGTTATTTAGTGATACTTTAACGATCTAAGAATTTTGTTGACGGACAATATCTGTCGAATGAACGGATACAACGTATGGGATGAGGTGAATGAACATAAATAATTACACACGACATCATTATAACAACTTAACGAAGCCAGTTCATGCGTATCGGGACGAAGCCGAATGGCGAATGGAAACAAAAACGTGACATCAGCCCGCAGACGGTTTCAGCATGACTCGGGGCTTGCTTGACAACTGTCAATCATTCCAAATATGGAACAACGTAAAACAGGACAAGAAACGCCCATTTTATTGTGAAACTCGCAAATTGTCCAGTCTCTGGTGCTGGTTACAGGTTTACTCAAATTTTTTTTTTATACAAATGGAAACGAAAGTGTTGGTTTACTAAAAATTACTACTTTTATATAAATCGAAATGTAAAATAAATAGAAGAGACTGGGCCAGTCTATGTGGGTGACTACAATCTACGCATTTAGTCATCGTATAGAGTTTATTCAACAGTATCGAATTCCAACTGCTTAGGGATATTTTACGTGCACTCCAATGTGTACACGGGACCTTGGTTTTTCGTCCCATCCGAAGGACTCGACAGCTGTGCTTGTCAGGCCCCCCGTTCTGCCTCACTGACAAGGGGAACCACGCCGGGAAATCGAGATGAACTTTTTCCGTGCAGAACTTTCAATTCAGGCAAAACGTTTATTGCATACGATTAAGCTGGTCAGTTGGAGCTTATTTTCAAAGGTTTTGTAATAATCGGTTGGTAATTAAAGTACCGTGCACATTAAACTGTTAAAACAGAAAATTTCGCCCGGTTGAAACGTTTCTTGCTATAAGTCAGCAATTTTCCGATTTCAGGGAGGCTGGATGGCTGAATGGTTAGCATGTGCTCGCTGTATCGTAACGTTTGTCATTGAGTCAACGGGCGTCGTTTCGATCTCCAGGTTGCACGTGACATGGTGTATGATGTCCAACCTCGTGGGTTTTCTCCGTGTTCTTCGGTTTCCTCCCAACGGCTAAAGACCAGTACGTGCAAGGGGAGTTTTTAAATAAAATTAAAAAACATATGTTAGTCCCGAAATGACCTAGTTTGTGTCGAATGGACGTTAGGCCGCATTTCTCTCTTTCTCTTTTTAAAGTTTTGTAATAATCGGTTGGTAATCAAAGGTACTGTTAAAGTGATAAAACAGAAAATTTGGCCCGGTTGTAATGTTTCTCACTTTAAAGTCAGCAAATTGTCGATTTTAAGGGGCAAACGTTTATTGCGAACGATTAAGCTGGTCAGGGGGAGCTTATTTTTAAAAGTTTTGTAATATTCGGTTGATAACTAAAGGTACCGTGCAAATTAAACTGTTAAAATAGAAAATTTGGCCCGGTTGAAATGTTTCTCGCTGTAGGTCAGCAATTTGCCGATTTTAGGGAGGTTGCGTGGCTGAATGGTTAGCACGTGCGCTCTGTATCATAACGTCTGTCATTGAGTCAACTGGCCTTGTTTCGATTTCTTGATTGTACGTGACAAGGAGTATGGCCGCCTTACCAACCTCGTAGGCCGTAACGCCGCTGCCCGGGTAAAATTTCCCTCATTGCACACTTTATGGCGTATGCCCGTCTTCATTAGCCCATTGTAGGAGCAGAACAGTAGGACGTTAAACCCCATTCAATTTCATTTCATTTTCTCTATGTTGCATAGAAATCTCTGGTCAGTTTTTTTTTATTGCAGAGTGCCATTCTTGTATATTGCAGTCTATGACCCTTTGTTTAAAACATGCTTAAGAAGTCGTCATGATTTCCTACTTATAACCAAACATATTGGAAACCATAATTATATAACATATCTTGGAAGCCCGATTACAGCTATACAAGTTTCAGTTATTTCCCTTTAGTTTAAAGATTATTTTTTTGCCCGGGTGCAATGTTTCTCACTACATTTAAATTTGTAACTTTGTGAGTTTTTGACCGATTTTGATATTATGTCTTTATAATTTTCCAAATCTACATATTTAACGTACATATTCAAACAGTTGAGTTCAACCTGATTCAAAAAGTTTTAGTTTTGTTCAAAGTTATCTCATTTAATTTTTCGATGTTTTCTTACCATTTTCATTTCATTTTTCTGAAAGTTTTGAAATCGGAAGTCATCCCGATTACAGCAACACAAGTATCAGTTATTTCCCTTTAGTTTTCAGATTACTCAATGTTTCATACTATATTTAGACTTGTAACTTCGCAAGTTTTTGACCAATTTTGATAGTTTGTTATTCTTATCCTTTTATTTGAGATACTTGATATAACCGATGGCACGTGACGATGAATATGAAAGCTTTCATATCTGCATGGGACAGTAGCAGATCTAGTTATTATTATTTTTTTTTGTGTGTGTTTTCTGCAAATCGGATTTCTCAGAATCTATCCATAGGATCTTTCTGAAATTTTGACCTACCCCCTACCCCAAAATGGGGTGCGAACCTTGATTAGATATATTTTCAAAACGTTTTACGAATCCGAAATCACCGAATTTTACGAACGAAAAAAATGACAATGCATAGTCGTAACTTTGTTATTTTTTGATCGATTTTACTAATTCTTTTTTCTTTGAATACCTTGAACAAAATCATTTTAATCTGCGGTTTCACATTTTCGAATTTCGAAAATTCGTCGCTGTGATTTCGAACCGGAAGTTTAGACCAATTTGACAACTTCTTTAATAGTTTTACGATTTTCATGAAATTTAGTATATAAGTAGATCTTACCTATGTGACTTCAAAAATATAATTAGAAATTTTCTAAATTATCTCCCCTTGACTAAATTAAGGATCAAAATTTTCAAAAAAAACATCGAAATATAGGTCAGAATGACCTGATTTTTTTAAGATACTAGACAAGTAATTACTGATTCGTACACAAAATATGGAGTTTGTGGATCGAACCGGAAGTGTCACCATCTTTAAAAGTGAATAATCAAAAAGGCTTTTTTGCTATTTTACTTACAGACTCGGGAGTTATATTTTAGGAATCATTGAAGGAATGCCTAAAAATCTATCGGATCAAAATTTTGATTTCGGTCACGTGATGGTCACCATTTTGAATTGAAGCAATTTGAAGGGCCGGGACTTTGGAACACAATAACTCTCCTTCTAATTGAGCTAGAATGTTCATCTTGGTGTAGACGTTCACTAGGTAGGTCAATGTCATGATTGAGTGCAAAGATGAGCATTTTCTGCCTAGGGTAAGCAGAGATAAGCATGCTGATTTGTTGATTCTTTAGCGCACAATAACTTCGGTTATAATGAAGGGAGGGTGGTGAAACTCTTGTCAATCGAGAGTCTAATAGCTAGCCTGTTGTGTGAAATCATTGTATCATTTTTTTTTTAAATATCAGGGGTAGCAGAAAAAAAGAGATCGAAAATCCAAAAAGTCGTATTTTTACGATTTGGAGCATTTTTAAAGGTCCTTTTCCCTTAAAGTCAACATAATATTCTTGGGGAACTTCTTCTACAATGTGTCTTATCGGTAGTCTTTTATATGAAACCATCGATCAACAGTCCAAAATATCAGGAGTAGAAGAATAAAAGGATCGAAAATTGAAAACGGCACCCTTTCATTGTTAAGCAAAACATACAATGTGGGTGGCTACAATCTGCACATTTAGTCATCCTATAGAGCTTATTCAACAGTATCGAATTCCAACTGCTTAGGGATATTTCACGTGCACTTCAATGTGTACACAGGACCTTGGTTTTTCGTCCCATCCGAACGACTAGACAGCTGTCCTTGTCACGCCCTCCGTTCTGCCTCACTGACAAGAGGGAACCACGCCGGAAAATCGAGATGAACTTTCTCGGTGCAGAACTTTCAATTCACGCCAAACGTTTATTGCATACGATTAAGCTGGTCAGTTGGAGCTTATTTTCAAAAGTTTTGTAATAATCGGTTGGTAATTAAAGTACCGTGCAAATTAAACTGTTAAAACAGAAAATTTCGCCCGGTTGAAATGTTTCTTGCTATAAGTCAGCAATTTCCCGATTTTAGGGAGGCTGAATGGCTGAATGGTTAGCATACGCACGCTGTATCGTAACGTCTGTCATTGAGTCAACCGGCGTCGTTTCGATTTCCAGGTTGCACGTGACATGGAGTATGGTGTCCAACCTCGTGGGTTTTCTCCGTGTCCTTTGGTTTCCTCCCACGGCTAAAGACCCGTACGCGCAAGGGAAGTTTTTAAATAAAATTAAAAAACATATGTTAGTCCCGAAATATCCTATTTTGTGTCGAATGGACGTTAAGCCGCATTTCTCTCTTTCTCTTTTATTTTTAAAGTTTTGTAATAATCGGTTGGTAATCAAAGGTACTGTAAAAGTGATAAAACAGAAAATTTCGCCCGGTTGTAATGTTTCTCACTTTCAAGTCAGCAGTTTGCCGACTTTAGGGCGCAAACGTTTATTGCGAACGATTAAGCTGGTCAGGGGGAGCTTATTTTTAAAAGTTTTGTAATATTCGGTTGATAATTAAAGGTACCGTGCAAATTAAACTGTTAAAATAGAAAATTTCGCCCGGTTGAAATGTTTCTCTCTGTAGGTCAGCAATTTGCCAAATTTACGGAGGTTGCGTGGCTGAATGGTTAGCACCTGCGCTCTGTATCGTAACGTCTGTCATTGAGTCAACTGGCGTTGTTTCGATTGAAATGCCCGGTTGAAACGTTTCTTGCTATAAGTCAGCAATTTTCCGATTTTAGGGAGGCTGAATGGTTGAATGGTTAGCACGTGCGCGCTGTATCGTAACGTCTGTCATTGAGCCAACCGGCGTCGTTTCGATTTCCAGGTTGCACGCGACATGGAGTATGGTGTCCAACCTCGTGGGTTTTCTCCGTGTTCTTCGGTCTCCTCCCACGGCTAAAGACCCGTACGCGCAAGGGAAGTTTTTCAATAAAATTAAAAGACATATGTTAGTCCCGAAATGACCTCGTTTGTGTCGAATGGACGTTAAGCCGCATTTCTCTCTTTCTCTTTTATTTTTAATGTTTTGTAATAATCGGTTGGTAATCAATGGTACTGTAGAAGTGATAAAACAGAAAATTTCGCTCGGTTGTAATGTTTCTCACTTTAAAATCAGCAATTTGCCGATTTTAAGGGGTAAACGTTTATTGCGAACGATTAAGCTGGTCAGGGGCTGCTTATTTTTAAAAGTTTTGTAATATTCGAAAATTCGTCGCTGTGATTTCGAACCGGAAGTTGAGACCAACTTGACAACTTCTTTAATAGTTGTACGATTTTCATGAAATTTAGTATGTAAGTAGACATTACTGATGCGACATGAAAAATGACTTTTAAAATTTTCTAAATTATCTCCCCTTGGTGAAATTAAGAATCAAATTTTTCAAAAAAATCGTCGAAATAAAGGTCAGAATGACCTAATTTTTTTGGGGATACGAGACAAGTAATTACTAATTCGTACACAAAACATGGAGTTTGTCGATCGAACCGGAAGTGCCACCATCTTGAAATGTGAAAAAACAATAGAACTTTTGCGATATTGCACTTACGGACATGGGAGTTACATTTTCTGAACCCTTGCAGGAAACCCTTAAAAAACGTTCAGAGCAGAATTTTGATTTAGGTCAGCTGATGGTCGCCATTTTGAAGTGAATATGAAACATAGTGAAAAATCGACATTTATTGACACAATAGGGCATAGTTTGTTCAATGCGTCTCCTATGTCTAAAATTTAATACATTCCAATTTCAGGATAGACGGGATACGGGTCGAATTTTTGGTATTTGAATATTTCAAAAATTCGAATTTCGCTTTTGATGTTTTTCATGCCGACAAAGTTGTTTACGAGTGAAAAATCACATTAATTTCGCTAGATTGTGACCGATTTTAATGATTTATTTTTCCATCTTCTGATTATTTATATGACCCATTACGAATCCGAAATCACCGTATTTTACGAACGAAAAAACTGACAATACATAGTCGTAACTTTGTTATTTTTTTACCGATTTTACTAATTCTTTTTTTTTTTTGAATACCTTGAAAAAAATCATTTTCATCTGCAGTTTCACATTTTCGAATTTCGAAAATTCGTCGCTGTGATTTCGAACCGGAAATTTGGACCAATTTGACAACTTCTTTAATAATAGTACGATTTACATGAAATTTAGTATATAAGTAGATCTTACCAATGTGACTTCAAAAATAGAATTAGAAATTTTCTAGATTATCTCCCCTTGGTGAAATTAAGAATCAAAATTTTCAAAAAAATCTTCGAAATATAGGTCAGAATAACCTAATTTTTTTTTCCTATTCTAGACAAACAATTACTGATTCGTACACAAAATATTACATATGAAAGCTTATTGTTTCTGTTAAGATTATTATTATTATTTTTTTTTTTGTGTGTTTTCTGCAAATCGGATTTCTCAGAATCTATCCGTAGGATCTTTCTGAAATTTTGACCTACCCCGCCAAAAATGGGGTGCGAACCTTGATTAAATATATTTTCAAAACGTTTTACGAATCCGAAATCACCGAAATTTACGGACGACAAAATGGACAATGCATAGTCGTAACTTTGTTAATTTTTGACCGATTTTACTAATTCTTTTTTCTTTGAATACCTTGAAAAAAATCATTTTCATCTGCAGTTTCACATTTTCGAATTTCGAAAATTCGTCGCTGTGATTTTGAACCGGAAGTTTAGACCAATTTGACAACTTCTTTAATAGTTGTACGATTTTCATGAAATTTTGTATATATGTAGACCTTACCGATGTGACTTCAAAAATATAATTAGAAATTTTCTAAATTATCTCCCCTTGACGAAATTAAGGATCAAAATTTTCAAAAAAATCATCGAAATATAGGTCAGAATTTTTTTTTGGATACTAGATAAGTAATAACTGATTTGTACACAAAATATGAAGTTTGTTGATCGAACCGGAAGTGCCACCATCTTGAAACGTGAAAAATCCCTAAGGCTTTTTGCTATTTTACTTACAGACACGGGAGTTATATTTTCTGAATCCTTGAAAGATGGCCTAAAAATTGTTCAGAGCAGAATTTTGATTTAGGTCAATTGATGGTTGCCATTTTGAAGTGAATATGAAAAGTAGTAGCAATTTGAAGGGCTGAAACTTTGAAACACAATAACTCTCCTTCTAATGGAGCTAGAATGTTCAATCTTGGTGTAGGCGTTCACTATGTCAATGTCATGATTGAGTTCAAACATGAGCATTTTCTGCCGAGGGTAAGCAGAGATAAGCATGCTGATTTGTTGATTCTTTAGGGCAAGATAACTTCGGTTATAATGAAGGGAGGGCGGTGAAACTCTTGTTAATCGAGAGTGTAATAGCTGGCCTGTGGCCTGAAAAGAGATCGAAAATCCAAAAAGTCGTATGTTTACGATTTGGAGCATCTTTAAAGGTTCTTTTCTCTTAAAGTCAACATAATACTTTTTGAGAACGTCTTCTACAAAGAGTCTTATCGGTAGTCTTTTATATGAAAACTTCGATCAACAGTCCAAAATATCTGGAGTAGAAGAATAAAAGGATCGAACATTGAAAACGGCACCCTCTCATTGTTAAGCGAAACATGCAGTGTGGGTGACTACAATCTGCACATTTAGTCATCGTATAGAGCTTATTCAACAGTATCGAATTCCAACTACTTAGGGATATTTTACGTGCACTCCAATGTGTACACGCGACCTTGGTTTTTCGTCCCATCCGAACGACTAGACAGCTGTCCTTGTCAGGCCCTCCGTTCTGCTCACTGACAAGGGGGAACCACGCCGGAAAATCGAGATGAACTTTCTCGTTGCAGAACTTTCAATTCAGGCCAAACGTTTATTGCATACGATTAAGCTGGTCAGTTGGGGCTTATTTTCAAAAGTTTTGTAATAATCGGTTGGTAATTAAAATACCGTGCGAATTAAACTGTTAAAACAGAAAATTTCGCCCGGTTAAAATGTTTCTTGCTATAAGTCAGCAATTTCCAGATTTTAGGGAGGCTGAATGGTTAGCATACGCGCGCTGTATCGTAACGTCTGTCATTGAGTCAACCGGCGTCGTTTCGATTTCCAAGTTGCACGTGACATGGAGTATGGTGTCCAACCTCGTGGGTTTTCTCCGTGTCCTTCGGTTTCCTCCCACGGCTAAAGACCCGTACGCGCAAGGGAAGTTTATAAATAAAATTAAAAAACATATGTTAGTCCCGAAATGACCTAGTTTGTGTCGAATGGACGTTGAGCCGCATTTCTCTCTTTCTCTTTTATTTTTAAAGTTTTGTAATAATCGGTTGGTAATCAAAGGTACTGTAAAAGTGATAAAACATAAAATTTCGCCCGATTGTAATGTTTCTCACTTCAAAGTCAGCAATTTGCCGATTTTAGAGGGCAAATGTTTATTGCGAACAATTAAGCTGGTCAGGGGGAGCTTATTTTTAAGGGAGGCTGAATGGCTGAATGGTTAGCATGTGCGCGCTGTATCGTAACGTCTGTCATTGAGTCAACGGGCGTCGTTTCGATTTCGAGATTGTACGTGACATGGACATGCATACGATTAAGCTGGTCAGTTGGGGCTTATTTTCAAAAGTTTTGTAATAATCGGTTGGTAATTAAAATACCGTGCGAATTAAACTGTTAAAACAGAAAATTTCGCCCGGTTAAAATGTTTCAGCAAGTCAGAGTCTTATCGGTAGTCTTTTATATGAAACCATAGATCAACAGTCCAAAATATCAGGAGTAGTAGAAAAAAAGGATCGAAAATTGAAAACCGCACCCTTTCATTGTTAAGCAAAACATGCAGTGTGGGTGGCTACAATCTGCACATTTAGTCATCGTATAGAGCTTATTCAACAATATAGAATTCCAACTGCTAAGGGATCTTTTACGTGCACTCCAATGTGTACACGGCGGATGGGGGACACGCCAGAATATCGAGATGAACTGTCTCGGCCAATGCAGGGATCGAACACCCGACCTCCTGGCTAGCAGGCCAACGCCTTATCCACATAGTGTGGAATCCCATCGTATATTTCATCCGTCAAATCAAAGCATTTCATTGCATTAGACCAATAATTAATTAGTCTTAATTTAAAACTTTATTTAATATTAGTCTTGCATTATTAAATCCTAATTTTATTGGTCTTATTTAAAATTAAACTTTAATTTAACTATGAACAACCCTTAACGTGTCTCTTTAAAACAATTAAATACTCTAAAACAAAAAACAAAACAAAAAATCAATAAGCGGGTCAATTCAGGTAAGTATAACTACGGGTTCTGTCCACCTTCTCTCGTCTACGGTCACACCACGTTGAAAACACCAGTTCTCGTCCGATCACTGAAGTTAAGCAACGTCGGGCCCGGTCAGTACTTGGATGGGTGACCGCCTGGGAACACCGGGTGCTGTAGACGCCTTTTTAAACCGACAAAAAACAAAAAAAAAAAATCAATAAGCGGGTCAATTCAGGTAAGTATAACTACGGGTTCTGTCCACCTGCTCTCGTCTAGGGCCACACCACGTTGAAAACACCAGTTCTCGTCCGATCACTGAAGTTAAGCAACGTCGGGCCCGGTCAGTACTTGGATGGATGACCGCCTGGGAACACTGGGTGCTGTAGACGCCTTTTTAAAACCGACAAAACACCCCCAAAAAATCAATAAGCGGGTCAATTCAAGTATGTATAACTACGGGTTCTGTCCACCTTCTCTCGTCTACGGTCATACCATGTTGAAAACACCAGTTCTCGTCCCATCACTGAAGTTAAGCAACGTCGGGCCCGGTTAGTACTAGGATGGGTGACCGCCTGGGAACACCGGGTGCTGTAGACGCCTTTTTGCCCTAAACTCATTAATTTACCATTTTGTTGTGAGCGGCTTGTTATTCTTCCTATATGACATATTGCATGTGTCTGATTTCAAAGGGGGGTTGGGCGGCTGAATGGTTAGCACGCGCGCCTGTCATTGAGTTAACTAGCGTGTTTTCGAATGCCCGGTTGTATGTGACAAGGAGTAAGGTCGCCTGCCCAACCTGCCATTTTTAATTTTTTTCCGGCAATTTTCATTTCATTATCTCATCCGTCTCAATACAGTAATACAAGTTTCGGTTATTTCCCTTTAGTTTTCAGATTATTGTTATGCCTGGGTGCAATGTTTCATACTATATTTAGACTTGTAATTTTGCGAGTTTTTGACCAATTTTGATAATTTTTTCTTCTTATCCTTTTATTTAGGATACTTGATACAATCAATGACACGTGACGATGAATATGAAAGCTTTCATATCTGCATGGGACAGTAGCAGATCTAGTTATTTTTTTTTTTGTGTGTTTTCTGCAAATCGGATTTCTCAGAATCTATCCATAGGACCTTTCTGAAATTTTGACCTACCCCCCCCCCCCCAAAAAAAAAAATGGGGTGCGAACCTTGATTAAATATATTTTCAAAACGTTTTACTTATCCGAAATCACCGAATTTTACGAACGAAAAAAATGACAATGCATAGTCGTAACTTTGTTATTTTTTGACCGATTTTACTAATTCTTTTTTCTTTGAATACCTTGAAAAAAATCATTTTCATCTGCAGTTTCATATTTTCGAATTTTGAAAATTCGTCGCTGTGATTTCGAACCGGAAATTTAGACCAAATTGACAACTTCTTTAATAGTTGTACGATTTTCATGAAATTTAGTATATAAGTAGATCTTATCGATGTGACTTCAAAAATATAATTAGAAATTTTCTAAATTATCTCCCCTTGACGAAATTAAGGATCAAAATTTTCAAAAAAATCATCGAAATATAGGTCAGAATGACCAGATTTTTTTTTTGGATACTAGATAAGTAATTACTGATTTGAACACAAAATATGAAGTTTGTCGATCAAACCGAAAGTACCACCATCTTGAAACGTGAAAAATCCCTAAGGCTTTTTTGCTATTTTACTTATAGACACGTGAGTTATATTTTCTGAATCCTTGAAAGATGGCCTGAATATTGTTCAGAGCAGAATTTTGATTTAGGTCAATTGATGGTCGCCATTTTGAATTGAAAATGAAAAGTAGTAGCAATTTGAAGGGTCGGGACTTTGGAACACAATTACTCTCCTTCTAATTGAGCTAGAATGTTCAAACTTGGTGTAGACGTGCACTAGGTCATTGTCATGATTGAGTTCCAAGATGAGCATTTTCTGCCTAGGGTAAGCAGAGATAAGTATGCTGATTTGTGCACGATAACTTCGGTTATAATGAAGGGAGGGTGTTGAAACTCTTGTCAATCGAAAGTCTAATAGCTAGCCTGTTGTGTGAAATCATTGTATCATTATTTTTAAATATCGGGGATAGCAGAAAAAAGAGATCGAAAATCCAAAAAGTCGTATTTTTACGATTTGGAGCATTTTTAAAGGTCCTTTTCTCTTAACCCTTAGAACTCCTCCCCTGTTAAAATCGATCGCCGGCGATCGGTAAATTCATCACGTCTTATCCGAAAAAATATTCACAGTAAACAAATATCATTTATATCATTCGAAAGCCACGAAAATTCCCCATAAAATGAGACTAATAACGGGCGATTATTCAACATAGAAGTCGTGTTATACGAGTCTAGAGTCTAACAAAGATGGGTAACTCTGTGAGCGTAAACAAATGACGTCGTGTTATTTATATTTAGCAGAAGTCCTATTATTTCGTGTACCTATAGCCGTAAAAGGTGGTTTATTACGTCTAAAAGATAAATTATTAAACCGAAAATTAAGAATAGAAGTTTTGTTAAGTTTTCCAATGATTAAACACGTGTGATCTTGAATATGTGAGCGATGCCGATGAATTCAAATGAGCAAACATGTGACCTAGATTCGTCTGACGAAGAATTTTTCAACGAGAGATCCTGATTAGATTAGATGGGTTAGTTTTGTTTACTAATTTATTATTTATTACACCCGAACAAACGTAAACTTGATGATGATAATTATTTAATTGTAGAATGTGTGCTTATTTCCACCATGAATTATCCATTTAGCATCGAATTATCGGTAAATTAGATCAAATATGTGGGCCTAAAATGTAATACTAATAGTAATAGTACTACATTAGTATATTTCTCGGTCACGTGCGTATGGCGGAGTACGCACATGGCTGACTTGATGAAAAGGGGATGTTTTCTGTTTCAATTAGACAATTTTGGCATGAAATGCAGAAACCCGTGTATAGTTATTCAAATTTCAAAAAGGCTTGGCCACTAATTATTGTCAGTTTTCGTTTGTTTGCTTTCGTTCCAATTCCAGCAATGATCGAGGGGTTGGACCGTTGTTGGGACTAGGCCTCTAGGCCTCGGGCAAGTAAGGCTAAATCACTTATGATAATTTAGATTTCTATCTCTGCCCTTTGGTAAAAATAAATAATAGGCCCACACATGTTGTTGGCTCTACGCCTCGGGCAAGTAAAGCTAAATCACTTATGATAATTTAGATTTCTATCTCTACCCTTTGGTAAAAATAAATAATAGGCCCACACATGTACATGTATATTATAAATGCCAAACGAAAGCGTGTGTGACTATCCTTCTGTGTTTTACATGTACACTATTTAATCAAAGTGTGTTATTTAATTTTTTTCCTAGGCCTTCAACCTCAGTTGAAGATACTGCACATGGACATGGTAGACTAATGATAGTCTTAGGCCTTAGGCCTTAGGCCTTATGGTACTGATACAAGCACGGATTGGGATGTGTGAGTTTTGTTTGTTATGTATAATGTATATGTTTTTACATTCAAATTATTCAAAACAAGTATAAACCTAAAATGTCTAGATGTTCTACAGCTTTAGATTGTGTGCCTAGATTTACTATTGTATAAAATATTGATTTATGACCTTCCTCTTTCAAATTATTTTACCTAAGGTTACTCAATGTAGAAGTCTTTACATTTGTTTATTTATATTTGAAGGCCCTTATCTGAAGATGGAAATAGGTAGACCCAATGATATTGTTGAGAAAGTTTGGGTACAACAGTATAACAAAAATACATGTACCACCAGGTCAAGGGTTCAAGAAACATAGAAGCTTCCTATGCAGAAGATTCTTGTGAAGAAAATTTACCATTGAAGAGAACACAGCCATCTGCATCCCAGCCTTGTGGTCATCAGAAGATAAGTCATAATATTAGCACAGAAGAATGGAAGCATGGACAGTGTATAGACACAGAGCCCAGTAGGCTATACCGAAGTTTATTCCAAGACATGGAATTGGAGTTTCATGAGTTAGCAGTTTGCACAATGGAATTTAGTCTGTTTGACGGGTGAAAACTAGATAACATAGCAGATTTTTTGTCATTGCTATATGTATTGTTAATAACATAATTATTGATTGTTGCATGATTTTCCTAGGCCTGTGTACATGTATCTACTTGATTGTATGTATTCCTTCTGAATTTTTGTTCTCCGCCTTGTGCCTACTTTCATATTTCGGTGTAAAAAAGGGCTATTGTCTTTGGGATCGTGTTTACCTTATGGCAAATGCTGTAATATTTTCATAATAGCAGCTGTGGGTATTATTTTAACAACAGAAGTATAAAAAAAACTAATTTTGGGGTCGAAAGTCAGTGTGGCAGGTCAAAGGTCAACCCATTGAGTCAAAGGTCAATAATGGGGTGAAAGGTCAATAATATGTCAAAGGTCATTTGCATAATTACTTAATTATGTCTTTATTTTTTAATTCTAATCATATATTTGTGATATTTTATTTTGTTATCTTTAAATCCATTCATTAAATCACAATTGTTACAATGTGAATACTTAAAACTCCATTGCTTTATTTTATTGCAATGTTTCTCATCTTTGATGTCTCATAACTTTTTTGATTTTAGTGCTACAATTATGAATAATACATAGATTTGTGGCAAAATAGTTGTTTTCTTTTAATCTACATCAAAAACCCTACCAGCTTATAATCCCTGTGGTCTGTTTGAGGTCAAATGGAAAAGTTAAAATTATTTTTGGGGTCAAAGGTCAAATAAAAAAGGTCAAGGTCAAAGTTCATGCACGTGGGGTCAACGAAATGATCCCCTATAGAAAGCCCTGCCAATGCTCTTATCAGAAACATATAACATGTGGTTCTTCTAAGAATTATTTTTTACCATTTGCCCAGTAACAGATACCAGTGTTAAAACTCCTATTTAGGGGGTGAGTGTATAGGGTTTTAAAGTCAACATAATATTTTGGGGGAACTTCTTCTACAAAGAGTCTTTTTGGTAGTTTTTTTTATGAAACCATCGACCAACAGTCCAAAATAGCAGGAGTAGAAGAATAAAAGGATCGAAAACGGCACCCTTTCATTGTTAAGCAAAACATGCAGTGTGGGTGGCTATAATCTGCACATTTAGTCATTGTATAGAGCGTATTCAACAGTATCGAATTCCAACTGCAAAGGGGTCTTTTACGTGCACTCCAATGTGTACACGGCGGGGGGGGGGGGGACACGCCAGAAAATCGAGATGAACTTTCTCGGCCAATGCAGGGATCGAACACCTGACCTCCTGGCCAACGACTTAGCCACATAGTCTGGACACCCATCGTACATTTCATCCGCCAAATCAAAGCATTTCATTGCATTAGACCAATAATTAATTATTCTTAATTTAAAACTTTATTTTAATATTAACCTGGCATTATTAAATCCTAATTTTATTGGTCTTATTTAAAATTAAACATTCATTTAACTATGAACAACCCATAACGTGTCTCTTTAAAACAAATAAATACTCTAAAACAGTAGCTCAACCTTTTGATCTAAACTCATTAATTTACGATTTTGTTGTGAGCGACTTGTTATTCTCCCTATATCACATATTGCACGTGTCTGATTTCAAAGGGGGTGGGGGTGGCTGAATGGTTAGCACGCGCGCCTGTCATTGAGTTAACTAGCGAGTTTTTGAATGCCCGGTTGTACGTGACAAGGAGTAAGTTCGCTTGTCCATCCAGCCATTTTTAGTTCTTTCTCGCCATTTTCATTTCATTTTCTCATCCGTTTCATTACAGTAATACAAGTTTCAGTTATTTCCCTTTAGTTTTCAGTTTATTGTTATGCCTGGGTGCAATGTTTCATACTATATTTAGACTTGTAACTTCGCGAGTTTTTGACCAATTTTGATAATTTTTTCTTTTCATCCTTTTATTTAGGATACTTGATACAATCGATGACATGTGACAATGAATATGAAAGCTTTCATATCTGCATGGGACAGTAGCAGATCTAGTTTATTATTATTATTTTTTTTTTCGCCGGAGCCTATTTCTCAGTGCCTGTAACAGATACCGATCTGGGACCTAATTCTCTATTGGGAAACCATGTGTTGGCTAATTGATAAACTATTTTTGAAACTTCTGTGCAGACCGGAAGTGGTCGAATTTTGTGCTGTGTCAAAAAATTAAAAAACGGCCGTAGATTCGTCAATTCTGTACCTATTTTCATACAAATGACATTTTCGGAAACATTGAGTCTTTTCTCGGACGATAGCAGTTGAAAATTTCGATATTTCGAAACTTCATCGCTGACTTCTTGCGATCGAAAAATGAAAAATGTGGTTTGAGAGACAATTTTTGTTATTTTTCAAAATTTTCAAATTTGACCTACATTTTTGGATACCTGAAAACAATCCGAGTTATCGCCCTTTATTTTTCGATTTTTTTCGAATTTTCTAACCATTTTGTGAGCTCGGGTTTCGTTTTATGGCAGAATTGACGTTTCTGAAACTTCAGAGGCATGAAGCCAAATGACCATTGCAAGGAATAAATCAATTTCAACAATAATCTGTACACCGGAAGTGGTCGAAATAATGTCCGATATTTTGAAAAAAATGCAAAAAATGGGTATTTTGGGGAAAAACGCGATTTCTCCGTCCGATATCAATGAATTAGACAAATTAGTGTACCATTGGATTGCACTAGGATTGTGCTATCATATGATATCCAATTCGTACGGATACGATGAGCAGGCAGCAAAATATGGCACGCTGAAAATCAAGTATTGCCAAAAATCTAGTATTTTCCGATTTTTTAACATTCTGAGACGCCCTTTTCTACAAAACGACGCCACAGATTTTTCTTCAATTTTTCCTACTCAAAGTCCTATCGGTTGTCTATATAGTGAATCCAAAATGAAAGCGTTGAAATAATATAAGTGGTCCAAAAATGGCCTCAAACTTTGAAACAAATTGAAAAATCGTTAAATTTTTGGAAACGCTCTTTAATTTATCTTTTTTTCCAAAACTACTGAATGGATGTTTCTGATACTTCTGGTACGTAAAGTTAAGTATCCAAAGAACTTCGTAAACCTATCACAACAACGATCGTAAAACCGGAAGTAGTCGTAAAAATGTCCGATATTTTGAAAAAAAATAATTCTTTTACGAAAACCTTTTTTATTTATGAATATTTTTTGATGATATTTTACACAGGAATTATTGATATAAAATTAAACCATGCTAGTCCCGAAATGACATAGTTTGTGTCTAGTCGACGTTAAACCCCATTTCTCTCATCTCGGTAGTGCCGGTTAATTTGAGATATAGTTTGTCTCCCTTTAAGTTTTTTACCTTTTTAATTTCAGTTTATGGGTTCCAAGTTTATTATTTATTGCCTGATGTGTATAAAACAATTCTCAATTGCGAATTCTCAACTTATTTGTTACCGATAATGATTTCTTTTGGCACCGGAAGTGAAGTAATTTTGCCAGATTTTACAATTTTGACCGGTGTATTCGCAAGCAAATATTACTTACAAATCTGATAGAGGTTGTCACTGAATCATAACAACTACAGTATCGTTTGGTAGCTTCCTGTCTGATTCCTGAAAGCCGATTCAGCACTGCAGGTCTAGTTATTATTATTATTTTTCGGGGGAGCCTATTTCTCAGTGTCTATAACAGATACAGATCTGGGACATAATTTTCTATCAGCAAACCATATTATGGTGGCCACCAGATCGACTGTATTTGAAACTTCTGCGCAGACCGGAAGTGGCCGAATTTCGTGCGGTGCCAAAAAATTAAAAAACGGCCGTAGATTCGTCAATTCTGTACTTATTTTCATACAAATTGCATTTTCGGAAACCTTGAGTCTTATCTCGGACGATAGCAGTTGAAAATTTTGCAATTTCGAAACTTCGCCGCTGACTTCTAGCGTTCGAAAAATGAAAATATGTTGTTTAAGACACATTTTTTGTTATTTTTCGAAATTTTCAAATTTGACCTACATTTTTGGATACGTGAAGGCAATCCGGTTCCAGTAATATAAGTTTCATTCAGAGTTATCACCCTTTATTTTTCGATTTATTTTCGAATTTTCTTCACATTTTGTGAGCATAAGTTTAGTTTTACGGCCGGATCAACGTTTCTGAAATTCCTGGAACATAAAGCAATATGGTCAAACCACCGTTTAAAGCAATTTCAACAACAATCCGTAAACGGGAAGTAGTCGAAATAATATGCGATATTTTGAAAAAAACGTGAAAAATTGGTGTTTTGGATAAAGCACGATTTCTCCGTCCGATATCAACGGATTAAACAAATTAAGGTATCATTTGGTCGGACGGTGATTGGACCACTGAATGATACCTAATTCGTACGGATACGATGAGCAGGAAGCAAAATATGACACGCTGAAAATCAAGTATTTTCTGATTTGGAGCGTTTTTGGACGCCTGTATCTCGAAAACTTAGCCTATAATTTTTTTAAAATTTTTTCTGTCGAGAGTCCTTTTGAATGTATTTTGCATGAAGCCAACCAATAAGACTTTGAAATGTCTGGAATAGGATAAAAAAAAGAGACTGAATATCGAAAAAATCGTAAAATCGTCAAATTTTGGAAAATGCTCTATTATTTGTTTATTTTAACATATTTTCAAAAAATGGTTACACATTCAGATAGCTGAAGTAAATCCGATTCTAGCAACGTATAATATGTATTGAAATACTGAAATTTAATTTTCGATATTTCGATATTTTTGTATTTTTGGCACTGTTGAACATAGGATTTCTCAGGTGCATTTGATCTGATTAGATAATGTAATATATCCTTACAGAGCCCTGCGGCTATCTAATTGCCCAAGCCGGTTATTAAAACTATCTCGACACTAATCACTATACCGGAAGTATTCAAAAAATGGAAAAAAAGGTTTAAAAATTTGCGTTCTTGCTAAAAGCTGAATTTCTCGGTCAGATATTACCGGACCAAAAGATGTAAAGTGTCTATGGATAGCCCCATTAATCGACTATTATATGGCATCTCAATGGTACGATTTCGGTGGTTAGAAAATAAATAATGGTACGCCAAAAATCTAGTATTTTCCGTTTTTGGAACCTTTTAGACGCCTTTTTCTGTAAAACGATGCCTACGATTTTTCTGAAACTTTTTTAACGCAGTCATATCTGTGGTCTGTGGGGTGAATCCAAAAGGAAAAGGTTTGAAATAATATAAGGCGACCAAAAATGGACTCAATCTTTGAAAAAAGTTGAAAAATCGTTTAATTATTGAAAATGTTCTTTAATTTATCTTTTTTTACAAAAAAACTACTGAATTGATGTTTCTGACACTTCAGGGACAGAAAGTTAAGTATCTAAATAACTTGTTAAAGCTATCCCCAAAATGATCAAAAAACCGAAAGTATTCGAAAAAATGTCAGGTATATGGGAAAAAACACAAAAAAGTTTTAAAAAAAGAAAGAAAAGAAAATACAGTAAAAGTATCGTTTGGTAGCTCGATGAATGGGCTATTTTACGCAATCGAATTATTGATATAAAATTAAACCATGCTAGTCCCGAAATGACATAGTTTGTGTCTAGTCGACGTTAAACCCCATTTCTCTCATCTCGGTAGTGCCGTTTAATTTGAGATATATTTTGTCTCCCTTTAAGTTTTTTACCTTTTTTAATTTCAGTTTATCGTAAAACCGGAAGTAGTCGAAAAAATGTCCGATATTTTGAAAAAAATTATTTTTTTTTACGTAAACCTTTTTTATTTATGAATATTTTTTGATGATATTTTACCCAGGAATTATTGATGTAATTAAACCATGCTAGTCCCGAAATGACATAGTTTGTTTCTAGTCGACGTTAAACCCCATTTCTCTCATCTCGGTAGTGCCGGTTAATTTGAGATATATTTTGTCTCCCTTTAAGTTTTTTACCTTTTTAATTACAGTTTATGGGTTCTCAGTTTATTATTTATTGCCTGATGTGTATAAAACAATTCTCAATTGCGAATTCTCAACTCGATGAATGGGCTATTTTGAAAAAAAATATTTTTTTTTACGTAAACCTTTTTTATTTATGAATATTTTTTGATGATATTTTACACAGGAATTATTGATGTAATTAAACCATGCTAGTCCCGAAATGACATAGTTTGTGTCTAGTCGACGTTAAACCCCATTTCTCTCATCTCGGTAGTGCCGGTTAATTTGAGATATATTTTGTCTCCCTTTAAGTTTTTTACCTTTTTAATTTCAGTTTATGGGTTCTAAGTTTATTATGTATTGCCTGATATGTATAAAACAATTCTCAATTGCGAATTCTCAACTTATTTGTTACCGATAATGATTTCTTTTGGTACCGGAAGAGAAGTAATTTTGCCAGATTTTACAATTTTGACCGGTGTATTCGCAAGCAAATATTACTTACAAATCTGATAAAGGGTGTCACTGAATCATAACAACTACAGTATCGTTTGGTAGCTTGATGGATCGGATTTTGTATGACGCACTTCCTGTCTGATTCCTGAAAGCCGATTCAGCACTGCAGGTCTGCAGGTCTAGTTATTATTATTTTATTTTTCGGGGGAGCCTATTTCTCAGTGTCTGTAACAGATACAGATCTGAGACATAATTTTCTATCAGGAAACCATACGGTGGCTACCTGATCGACTGTATTTGAACTTCTGCGCAGATTGGAAGTGGCCGGATTTCGTGCGGTGCCAAAAAATTAAAAAAAAACGGCCGTAGATTCGTCAATTCTGTACCTATTTTCATACAAATTACATTTTTGGAAACCTTGAGTCTTTTCTCGGACGATAGCAGTTGAAAACTTTGCAATTTCGAAACTTCGCCGCTGGCTTCTAGCGTTCGATAAATGAAAATATGTTGTTTAAGACACATTATTTGTTATTTTTCAAAATTTTCAAATTTGACCTATATTTTTGGATACCTGAAGGCAATCCGGTTCCAGTAATATAAGTTTCATTCAGAGTTATCGCCCTTTATTTTTCGATTTTTTTCGAATTTTCTTCACATTTTGTGACCTTATGTTTCGTTTTACGGCCGGATCGACGTTTCTGAAATTCCTGGAACATGAAGCAATATGGCCAAACCACCGTTTAAAGCAATTTCAACAACAATCCGTGAAAAATTGGTGTTTTGGGTAAAAACACGATTTTTCCGTCCAATATCAACGGATTAAGCAAATTAAAGTATCATTTGGTCGGACGATAGCAGTTGAAAATTTTGCAATTTCGAAACTTCGCCGCTGACTTCTAGTGTTCGAAAAATGAAAATATGTTGTTTAAGACACATTTTTTGTTATTTTTCAAAATTTTCAAATTTGACCTACATTTTTGGATACCTGAAGGCAATCCGGTTCCAGTAATATAAATTTCATTCAGAGTTATCGCCCTTTATTTTTCGATTTTTTTCGAATTTTCTTCACATTTTGTAAGCTTAACTTTCGCTTTACGGCCGGATCGACGTTTCTGAAATTCCTCGAACATGAAGCAATATGGTCAAACCACCGTTTAAAGCAATTTCAACAACAATCCGTAAACCGGAAGTAGTCGAAATAATATGCGATATTTTGAAAAAAACGTGAAAAATTGTTGTTTTGGGAAAAAACACGATTTCTCCGTCCGATTTCAACGGATTAAACAAATTAGGGTATCATTTAGTCTTGTGTACTAAACATTCCATTACGGCTTTGAAATATCTGGAATAGGTGAAATAACGGACTGAAAATCAAAAAAAGTCGAAAAATCGTGAAATTTTGGAAAATGCTCTACTATTTTTTTATTTTAATAGATTTTCAAAAAAAGGTTGTATATTCAGATAGCTGACATTATTACAATACTAACGATATATAATATGCATGTAGTTATTGAAATTTAATTTACGATATTTTAAATTTTTTGCAGGTTGCATTTTTGGCACTTTTGAACATAGGATTCTTAGGGGCATTTTATCTTATCAGATAATGTAATATATCATTACAGAGCCCTGTGGCTATTTTAGTGCCCGAACCGGCTATTAAAACTATTCCGACAATAATAACCATACCGGAAGTATTCAAAAAATGATTAAAAAAAAGGTTAAAAACATTGTCGCACTTGCGAAAAACTTGATTTCTCCCTTAGGTAATAGCGGACCAAAAGAACCAAAGTCCTATCGCTTGTCTATATAGTGAATCCTAAATGAAAAGCATTGAAATAATATAAGTGGTCCAAAAATGGCCCCAAACTTTGAAAAAAATTGAAAAATCGTTAAATTTTTGGAAACGCTCTTTAATTTATCTTTTTTTCCAAAACTATTCAATGGATGTTTCTGACACTATAGGTACGTAAAGTTAAATATCCATAGAACTTCGTAAAGCTATCACAACAACACTCGTAAAACCGGAAGTAGTCGAAAAGATGCCAGGTATATGGGAAAAAACACAAAAAAGTTTATAAAAAGAGAGAAAAGAAAATACAGTAAAACAATTGGTCACTGAATCAAAACAATTAAAGTATCGTTTGGTAGATCGATGAATGGGATATTTTACGCAAGCGAATTATTGATATAAAATTAAACCATGCTAGTCCCGAAATGACATAGTTCGTGTCTAGTCGACGTTAAACCCCATTTCTCTCACCTCGGTAGTTATTGTTAATTTGAGATATATCTTGTCTCCCTTTAAGTTTTTTACCTTTTTAATTTCAGTGTATGGGTTCTAAGTTTATTATTTATTGCCTGATATGTATAAAAGAATTCCCAATTGCGAATTCTCAACTTATTTGTTACCGATAATGATTTCTTTTGGCACCGAAAGTGAAGTAATTTTGCCAGATTTTACAATTTTGACCGGTGTCTTCGCAAACAAATATTACTTACAAATCTGATAGAGGGTGTGACTGAATCATAACAACTACAGTATCGTTTGGTAGCTTGATGGATCGGCTATTGTATGACGCACTTCCTGTCTGATTTCTGAAAGCCGATTCAGTCTGCAGGTCTAGTTCTTATTATTATTATTTTTTTCCAATTTGCTTATATCTCAGGAACTACTTGTCGGATCGATCAAATTTTTTCGGTTATACTGGAAAAGTGGGTGTGACTTAGAGATTAAAGCTATTTCAAACGTTCTGCGACAATGCGAAATGTCCGATATCACCGAAGTTGTCGTTTTTTGAAATATTGCCGTAATATTAACAACAATTATTGGATTTTATCGTTTGATAGTTTTTGACATAGCCAGAGACATGGCACATAGCTACGGGTCTTTAGATTTTTAAATTTCGCCGAATCTTCGGAAAAATAAGGCGCCAAATTTCGAAAATTTAAATTTTGACAAAAAAACTTTTTTTATTTATGAATATTTTTTAATGACCTTTTACCAAGGGTTAAGGGTCGTCTGATTTGGGCAAAAATGTGAACATTTTTTTTCTGGATAATTTTTATACGCCCACATTTTCATGTGGACGTATATTGTCGTCGCCCCTGTTCGTCCGTCCGTCCGGAAGGACAATTGGTTGTGAACAGTCTACAGGTCACAATTTTTATCTGATTTCAATGAAACTTAAAATATAGGTTTATCACCCAAAGATCTCGGTTCCTTTCGATATTGGCATGTATCGGACTGTAACTTCATGGGTTATGGCCCCTGGTTGTACGAAAAATCACGTTTTTTAGCTTGTGAACAGTGTAGAGGTCACAATTTTGAACTGATTTGGATGAAACTTGAAATGCATGTTTATAACCCAAAGATCTTGGTTCCTTTCGATATTTGCGCCAATCGGATCGTAACTTACTGAATTATGGCCCCTGATTGTCCGAAAAATCACCCCTTTTAGCTTGTGGTCCCTCTGCAGATTATACAATTCTTGATATCATAAATTGTGAAATCACTGATCATCTCAATGTCCAACTGTCCTTACACGATATTGGTAGAACGCATTGAGTTGGTCCGGTACGTCCAGGTTTTTGTCGTGACATTATAGTACGATTCATCAGCTATTGATGCAGAGCCATGGTTTTTGGAAATAAAAAGCGTCTCAAGTTAAATAATAATTCAAGAAACTTCAAGATTTATATAAATGAAGCCCTGACTAAGAAGAGATCACTCTTATTTCGGAAAACAAGAGACCTGTATAAAAACAAACTCATAGACAGTTGCTGGACTTATGACGGCAGTATTATGGTTAAATCGCTTGACAGCAAGCTATCCACAATTAAGGATGATACCGACCTAATTCAGTTCATAAAGCCAATGGACTCTCTTGACAGGGCTGCACCGGCTACCAATCATGTTCTGCCTGCCAATGAACAGACCGGGTTAAAATCAATAGACTCAAGTCACATTGATCCAGCTCAAAATACTAACCAAGAATTGGGTTGTAGGGGTCCGTTATCATCTACCCCTGCTACTAGAATTTACGACACTTCCTCATATGATGGTTTCCAAACCGTAGGCGCGCGTTCTAGAAGAGCAAATGTTGTTCCTTTTGCTGATGATAATCGGTTTAGGCTATCAACACCTGATCGGCATAACAGGCGCTAGGACATTCCCGGGGATCAGTTAAAAGATTATATTGCTTTAACTGTATGGAACATACATGGGTTGAACTCTGTAATTGACGATAATTCATTTCTAAATTACATATCTGATTTTGATATTGTACTGTTGTGTGAAACCTGGTTGAAAAACAGTAATGTGAGTTTAACTATCGATAACTTTTCACCTGGGGTGTTTGTGAATCGTGGTAACTTGTATAAACTCGGTAAACGTAATCCAATTTGTGGTGGTCTAGCTGTTTTTCACAAACCTATTCTAAACAACTAAGTGACTATAGTTCATACTGAACCGTGGGGTCTATGTGTCGTAAAGTTAGATCGTTCTCTATTTGAATCTTTGGAAGATGTTTATATTATTTTTGTATATATCCCGCCTGATAATAGTTCATTTCACAACTTATGTAATTTTGATATATTCCTTGAAATAGAACATATCTATGTTAAACATTCTAATATAGGTAAAGCACTAATATGTGGCGATTTCAATAGTAGAACAAGAGATGAATCAGAACTAATAGAAAATGATAATTTAGATAAATATATTGGTACATCTGTCACAGACTGTAAAAATGACTATACTATCCCTCGAAAGTCTCAGGATAAAGTTTTAAACCTGTTTGGTAATAAATTAATTGATTTATGCAAATCAACAAACTGTCTAATCGCCAATGGCCGGCTAGGTGGAGATAGAAATTTAGGAAAATTTACATTTTGTTCGCCAAGTGGCACCAGTGTTATAGATTATCTTTTAGTCCCAAGAGATTATTTAGATTATATATATAATTTTGAAGTTTTAGATGTTACTGAGTTTTCGGACCATTCACCACTTAAATTTAGATTAAGAGTTAAATCTCTAACAGATGTAAACATAACTAAACATATCGACAGTGAATATAAGACTGAACTTGTGGTTAAGTGGGATTCATCTAGGATTAACGAATTTCGCGATGTCGTTATTAGTAAATACGATTCTTTAAACAACATTGTTTTGACTAACCGCCTGAATGGTAATATCCATAGTCTAGTTAGTGAAATCACTGATGTTTTCCAGGATATAACGGTTTCTTTATTTGGCAAACCTAAAACCAACTCCAATGCCATTCGAACTGGAAATAGGAATAGCCCAAATAGCCCGAAAACAATTTGCTAAAATTAGAAATAATTTTCTAAAAAACAGATGTGAGTTTAACAAAAGATTATTCAATTTACATCGAAGTGAATATAATCGAATTAAAAGAAAGTCTAAATTTAAATTCAATAAAGCATGGGGGTCTCATCTTTGTGCCCTATCAAAATCCAATCCCAAAAGTTTTTGGAATACTATAAAAAATAAGAAGAAGTTCAAAGTGTCAAACTTGACATCTTGTGAATTTATAAAGCATTTTGAAAATGTGTACGGTAAACACTCTGAAATAATTCCACACCCTGACTTACCTTTTATTAATAATAGTATTTGTGAACAACTAGATAAAGCTATATCTAAGGATGAAGTACTTTTTGCGGTTAAAAAACTCAAAAGAAATAAAAGTAGTGGTATTGATCAAATATGTAGTGAATTTTTTGTTGAAAGTATAGATATTTTAATGCCTCTAATGGTTACAATTTTTAATTCTATTTATGACAGCGGTTGTTATCCGGAATGCTGTCAAGAGAACGTAATAGTACCCGTCCCTAAAACAGGTGATTTGAATATACCAGATAATTATAGGGGAATTTCAATAATGACAATTTTTTCAAAAATCTTCTCTTCAATTCTAAATCATAGACTGTACACATGGTGCGAAATCAATAATAAATTAGATGAAACTCAGTTTGGTTTCAGAAAAGATAAGAGTACAATTGATGCCCTTTTCATTCTTAATGGTTTAATCAGCCACTCACTAAATAACCGTCGTAAACTTTATTGTGTTTTTATAGATTTGCGTAAAGCGTTTGACACGGTGAATAGAGATCAAATGTTGTTCAAACTTAACTCAATTGGTGTAAGTTCTAAAATGTTAACAATAATCAAATCAATGTATAGTAAAGTGAGCAGTTTTGTAAAGTTTAAAGGATTATTATCATCAGCATTTTCAAGTTTTTCAGGGGTAAAACAAGGCGAGTCATTATCCCCACTTTTATTTTTGATATTTATCAACGACTTAAGAGAGTTTTTATTCAACGAAAATCCAAATTTTATACATTTAGAAAATAGGATTATATATTCATTACTCTTTGCTGACGATACGGCCCTCTTTGCTATAAAACCGGAAGTTTTACAAATACTTTTAAATAAATTTGTCGATTTTTGTAAAATTTGGAATTTAGAAATAAATGCTAAGAAAACCAAAATAGTAATCTTTCACCGTGGTAGGCTACCAACAAACTTCAAATGGTTTATAAATGATACACAACTCGAAATAGTTAAACAATACATATATCTTGGTCTTTTAATATGTGATAATGGTAAATTCTCAAAAACAGAAATACGCGTCGCGTCTCAGGGTAGAAAAGCTGTGGGGGCACTTTTAGCTTCAACAAAAACTTTTTATTTTAATACGAATGGTTATTGCCAATTATTTAACACTATGGTTTCATCTATTTTTAATTATGCTTGTGAAGTTTGGGGTTTCTATAAGGGCAAATCAATAGATAAAGTACATAATATTTTTATGAGATATATTTTAAAAGTAGGTAAAAATTGCCCTGTTGCTGCAATGTTAGGCGAATTAGGAATGCTTCCAGCTATAGTTAACCGTAAAATAAGATTAATAAGTTATTGGTATAAAATATTGAATAATAAGAATTCACTAATATATAAGGTATATACTATTCTATATAACGATGCGTTAAATGACTCTCCAAACTGGGCAGCTGACATAAAATTACTTTTAAATAATGTGGGGTTTTCTTATATTTGGGACCAACAAGACGCGTCTGACCTTTCCACCTTACCACTAATACAACAACGCATAAAAGATCAATATTACCAAGAATGGTTCGCCACACTGGAAGACTCAAGTAAACTTAGATTTTATAAACTATTCAAGACTATTCATGAACCTGAAAGCTACTTGCAATCGAATATTCAAATGAAATACAAAACTATTATCTGTCATTTTCGTTGTGGTATTCTCCAGCTAAATATTGAAACCGGGCGCTATAACAAAATCGAAAGAAACAACAGATTATGTAAATGTCGCAATATTAGAGCTGTTGAAGATGAATTCCACTTTCTGTTGTGTTGTCCCGCTTATATTTCTCTCCGAAGAAAATATTTTTCGCGTTATTTTTGGTCTTTTCCATCACTCCAAAAGTTTAGAAATCTGATGATTCAAGGTAATAACAATATAAAGTCACTGGCTAATCTTGGAAAATATTTATACTATTCAATGAAAATTAGAAATCAACTGTTAGAATCGTAATACTTTTAATTATAAATCGACCATGAATAAATATCCTTAGTCTATCATACTATGCGTGAGTGCGCGGTGACGGGGTGGGTATAATTCGTTTTTACTTGATGGCGATGTGTTAGTTTTTGCGTGTGTAATATAGTACATGTATATGTTTTATTTTATTTAAATTATTATTTGGTAGAAACCGAAAGGGGGTTGGGTTGGGTTGGGGGGCGTTATCAAAATAGTATATTGTATTCTATGGTCTTTGTTCCTGATATATATAGTTATATATGTGTACATAAATTTTCGAAGTATTTAGGGTAGTGATATGAATTTGAACCTAGGGAGGTGGTGGTATTTACACTCTATTATTATTCATACTTTTATTAACTATTAATGTTTATTTTATTTTCTTTTATTTTTTTTATTTTTTTGTATATTTGTATACATGTTTTGGCTACAGCAAAACATTTTGCTTCGCCTGTAATAAAGTTCAGTTCAGGTCAAAATTGTTATCCGATTTAAAAAACTGTTTGATTATATCACCGTTTCATGGTTATGAAGGCTGAGTTCAAATTTCGTGAGAATCGGACCAAAATTGACGGGCAAATTGGCCGCCGTTTGTACACGAATAGTGTGAAAATACGTTATATCAAGGTTGTGGACCTTATAGAGGTCACAATTTTGAACCGATTTTGATGAAACTTGACATGTATGTTTATATCCCAAAGACCCTGGTTCCTTTCGATATTTGCGCCCATCGGATAGTAACTTCCTGAATTATGGCCCCTGATTGTCCGAAAAATCGCCCTTTTTAGCTTGTGGTCCCTCTGGAGGTCAAAATTGTTATCCGATTTAAAAAACCGTTTGATTATATCACTGTTGCATGGTTATGAAGGCTGAGTTCGAATTTCGTGAAAATCGGACCAAAATTGACAGACAAAATGGCCGCCGTTTGTACACGAATAGTGTGAAAATACGTTATATCAAGGTTGTAGACCTTATAGAGGTCACAATTTTGAACCGATTTTGATGAAACTTGACATGTATGTTTATAACCCAAAGACCTTGGTTCCTTCCGATATTTGCGCCCATCAGATCATAACTTCGTGAATTATGTCCCCGGATTGTCCGATAAATCGCTTTTGTTAGCTTTTGGTCCCTCTGGAGGTCAAATTTATTATCCGATTTAAAAAAACGTTTGATTATATCACCGTTACATGGTAATGAAGGGAGACTGTAAATTTCGTGAAAATCGGACTAGAATTGACGGACAAAATGGCCGCCGTTTGTACACGAATAGTGTGAAAATATGTTATATCAAGGTTGTGGGCCCTATAGAGGTCACAATTTTGAACCGATTTTGATGAAACTTGACATGTATGTTTATAACCCAAAGATCTTGGTTCCTTTCGATATTTGCGCCCTTCGAATCATAAGTTCCTGAATTATGTCCGCTGATTGTCCAAAAAATCGCTTTTGTTACCTTGTGGTCCATCTGGAGGTCAAAATTATTATCCGATTTAAAAAAAAACGTTTGATTATATTACGGTTTCATGGTAATGAACAGAGAATTTGAATTTCGTGAAAATCGGACCAGAGTTAACGGATAAAATGGCTGCCGTCTGTACGCGAATTGTGTGAAAATATGTTATATCAAGGTTGTGGACCCTATAGAGGTCACAATTTTGAACTGATTTTGATGAAACTTGAAATACATGTTTATAACCTAATGATCTTGGTTCCATTGCATATTTGCCCATATCGGATCGTAACTTCCTGAATTATGGCCCCTGATTGTACGAAAAATCACCCTTTTTAGCTTGTGGTCCCTCTGGTGGTCACAATTATTATCTGATTTAAAAAAACGTTTGATTATATCACAGTTACACCGTAGTTATGGATGAGTTTGAATTATGATTTTCTGATGATTACTTAAAATGCAACAACTCTTGTTGACTGCCCGGACGATTTGGCTGCTGTATGGGCGTATGTTTCGTTGCCTGGCAACCTATTTTTTTGTATCTGTTGAAGAGTCCGACGGACTCGAAGGCTTATCTGGATTTATGTGCTTGTTTTGTTTCCTTGTCTGGATAGATGTTTTTAATTGAAATATATATATATATTATAATCCAATTAGTGTGCATATGCTAAACACAGAGTGCTCGATGAATAAATCCAGAGCAAAAATAAATAATTAAAAATATGAAATCTGTAAGTTCTTTACTTGAAGTTTCATGTCTTACTCCACACTCATCAGAAGAAAGTACTAATAAAGCTTGATTACAGAGACACGGTAACGGTTGGAATGTGTGACGTCAACAGTATACGACAAAATCAATCTAATTGAAATTCAGATCTATATTTTGTTTCGGTTTTGATAATTTCGATGGCCTACACTACATGTAGATCTAACAAGTTATAGCGCGAGGTCACGTTCAGCCAGTTCAGATGTCAAGCACGCGACATTTGACCCTATACCTCAGTCATTCGATTAACCAATCAGAATCGTTGTTGCTTTGTTTTGATTTCTATCGCTGATAATGCCTACCCACAATTCCGCGCAAAAAAGGTCAAACCCCCGATTTGACAGACAATTTGATTGGCGGACCCATCATTTCAAGCAGAACACGAGTTACATACCAAGTCTTTCAGATCCTTATGTAGTAAAGACAAGTAAAACGAAATTTTGAGCTTCAAAAACGAAACGAAATATGATCTGTGTTTTAATCAGATTGCAACAAAATATAACAAATTATTTAAGAAAGATATTACTGAATTATAACTACTAAAACACCAGTGCCTTAGATGAACCAAGCTTCAAATGTTGTCGACTAATGTGTGAAGGGTGACATGAATTAAAATTTACGTATTGGTGTGTATCGGTTGGTTTTGAAGATAAAAATTCCCATCAAAGTAAAATACATTATTGGACATTATGAAATCAATAGATTTTATAATAAAATATTTATTGATTCTCTCGGGTATTTCGTCAGGATATTTAACCAACCAGTATTCTATCGCTTTTATTCCAAATTTGAGGTCTATGTTATTGTAGAGATTGACTACATCAAGGGTTATAAGTGTACTTCCAGGAGCTACTTTTGTTGGTAAATGATTGAGAAAATGTATATCATCCCCAATGAAACTACTGACGTGTACGCTTACACAGCGGTTTTAATAGAATACGAAGGAAATTACTGAGACGTTGTGTAACACAATTGGTCTGAATTTTAAATCTGTGGGGTCTTTTATACAAATTAAACCTGATCTGTTGTTGTTAGATATTAAACGATTTTGGACACGAGATGTATATATACATAAAACAAGCATGGAAAAGATTCCTAGACGAGTGTTTTTTAATCCTAAAAGCAGCTCGGGGAGTAACCTTGAATACGCCTCGTCCGCATTTATCCAAATGGGTACTGACTTGTATTGTTCTGTTTTTCGGGTGCCTGATTTGCGAACGATGGAGATTTGAGATTTATTCTAATATTTAGTTTATACTTTGATTTACAATTCATACTGGACTTCAAATAAAAATTTGTATCTGTTGTGATCTGGATTGAATTGCCATCAATTAAATATGTGCATAAATGAGATCATGAGTCTCCACACTTGGATACTGTAGGTTTTAAAATATCCCAATATTTTAAAACCTACTTTTATGGAGAGGGGCTCTATAGATACTGTACATTAGGACAGCCACTCACTACTGCTATATATATAAAACGTAATTGTCTGCGATATCCGCTAGGTGGAAGCGAACGTAAAACTTCTACTTCACACACGAGACACCCATAAAACCAAGTGACATTAGTTTGGCGCCCCCTTGCACCCCCTAACTACGGACCTGCAGACCTAACTACTGTTTTTTTCTAAACAATATTTATTCACAGAAACTGGATTGGAGAACACGCAGAAGCCTAAAGACCCCCTCTCCATAAAAAGTACGAACATAAATATATACTGAAAAGATGTAAAAAAAATATTAAAAAAATGAAAATTAAAGTAGAGTTAAATAACAAGTTGGCTATATGCACGCAATGTACAAACCACAATCAGAAGATTTAAAGTACACAGATTTTCATACGGAATTTTCAAAATCTTTGGGAGATGTCGAGAAAGTTTTTTACTAGAGAAAAAGATTCTCCAGAATTGTTTGCCTTCAGTTCCCAATAATGAATTTTGAGAAAGTTGTGGGAGTTTTGATATTGTTACAGATCGTGCAGCTGAATGTTAGAAATGAAATGAAATGGGATTGAACGTCCCACTGTTCTGCTCCTAAACTGGGCTAATGAAGACGGACATACGCCATACAGTGTGCTATGAGGGAAAGTTTGCCCGGGGCAGCGGCGCTACGGCCTAATCTTATATCTAAATCCAACTGCCAAGGGATCTTTTACGTGCACGCCAATGTGTACCCGGGATCTCGGTTTTTCGCACAATCCGAATGACTAGACAGCTGTCCTGTCATGCCTTCCGTCCTGTATCACTGACAAGGGGGAACCACGCAGCAGGAAAATCTGGATGAACTTTCTCGGCCAATGCAGGGATCGAACACCCGACCTTCAGGCTTGCTTGCTAGCGCCTTACCTATTTAACAACCACGATCCCCTGAATGTAAGACCTGACCATAAATTATGAATGGTGTGAGGCATTGTCCTTTTTTATGTCCTGAAATGTGTCATGTACAGAATATAGGTAATAGTAAGAGATAGTATCTTTTACAAACTAAGGTAAAGCGGTTTGGCGCATGCCAGTTGACATAGGCATTTCTGATGGTCCTATCAAGTATTTTTTTTTATTTCAGATATAATGGATGTTGAGTTAGGATATGTTAATTTACTGATGGTTTTGTTTCTGCTTGGGTGTCTGGCAAACGATGAAATGAACTACAATATCAAAACATCCTCCAAACGTCCACTATTGCCTAACAATGCCGTTTCCATGGTGATTGATGCTACGGAAAGAATGACAATATCACAGTTAGAAACAACGCCGTCATCAATCGCTATTCAGTGGAATTTTTTAAAAAATGATTTTAATGGTACTCACCAAGAAACAGTGGTTGGTTATATTTCTATGAACACGAACGGTCGGTTTATCTCTGATAATTTAGGAGATGTAGTAAACGAATTTGAGTTTAAACATCTGCAACCGGATACCGTTTATAGTATTTGTGTTGAAGTTATAACGGTTAATATAGTTGAAACTGTTTCTCATTTTAAATGTGTAAATATGAAGACTATTCCCACCATACGAACTGACAGTATCGTGGCCATTTTCATAGCTTTTGGTTATCTGGGTTTCATGGGCATCGTGGGGTGTGCTGTTTGGAAACACAGGATTCATAATAATAACCGAAACCGCTTTGACGAGGAAGACATTGAAGATGGTTCGTCTGTTAGATGGAAAGATATAGAAGAACATCAAAAATTAAATGCTATAGAAGAATCAGTTGATGTTTGAGTGTGATATACCATTTCTTTAATTAGACTTCCTAAAATCTATGCAATACCTTTTAGACCGATCTGAAAATATGAAGTGGCGTTTCTAACAAACTCCAACTTGATTATCAGTTGGGAAGGTGCTTTCGATACCAACTGACGAATCGAGGGCTTACGTGGTCCATTTGGAATATTTACTGTAAATAAACTGTTTAATAATTGTTTTAAAACTCGAATGGTGTCGTATAGAATCAAAATGTAAAAAATTGGATGGGTTTAAAGCAATGATATAAGGTGCTGACGTTTTGAATAAATTATTATCGGAACTCTTTTCTTCCATGGACATAATCGAGTTAATCCGAATGAATGTACGAACGATTCAAAAACGAATTTCTGTTATTTGGTAACTTGTTTCTTTAACAATGATGCTACTTAATTTTATCTTTTAAGATAGTATTATGTACCTCGAGGCACTTCTTGTGGGTGATCATACGTCGCATTATTAGATAACAACAGAAGCAGGATTCAGTATTGACTGAATCAGTCAGAGCAGCAAGATTTATAAATCAATTTCAACTTAAAAAAGCTACACAAGTATATGTAATATGATTACCCACGACTGAATTATGTCCGAAATTCCTTGCAATTCAGTCATATTTTAAAAAACCTATTTCATTACAAGCGTTTGGGGTTTTTAATAGTGTGATTACAGTTACCTCCCCTTTGACACCTTTTAAGTTTCAGTTGTGTGAAATTTTTATTTTTTTGCCTCATTTAATAGACTACACTAATCATATCTTTTAATGTAAATATAGTTATTTGTAAATATGTATATTTATCTTGTTAAATTTTTAGTACCCACAATGGGGAGGGTTCTTGCCATTTGATGATACATGTTACATTCCTTTGAATACACATTTAGTGCGGTGGTTGAAGGGACGGAAGGAGGGGGGGGGGGGGGTCGCCAACCGAGCTGTGAATTTATAAGACCAAGTATTCCTAGACCATTTTATTTTACCAAGTTTCCAAATCTGGGTGGTGATCAGGCGTTTGTGGGGGCGTTTTTGAGATATGGGGTTTCTAATGTCTGAAATTGGAAGGAAATGTGATCATGTTGTATATTAATAAAACGTAAATTCTAGGGCTGTCTATCTCTAAATAGGTGTTTAGGATGCCGTTAAACAGTGCCAAAATGGTGAGCCGAAGGCCCACCTGTCAGGTTATTGACCAAGTTCAACACAAGTACGCGCCGAAGGTGCGTCTGAAAATTGACAACTGCAAACCCATTTTCCAAGCATTTCAGACCCAAGCTTCATATCTTTTCTTTCTCCTGTCCTGAGTCCTGTCTCCTTTCTTTTCTTTCATCCCCTTTCCTTCATCTTTTTTCTTTCTCTTTTTTTTCTTTATAGGCTTAGGCCCACTTTTCTTAATGAGCATAGGCCCACCTGTCACAGACAGGTGGACAGGTGGGCCCAGTCCAGCACTGCCTCTAAACAACGGCTCTACTTTGTGCCAGGTATATAGATGCTCCCGGACAACTATTTTATATTGCGGAGAGGCGGGGTGAGGGATTGTAGGTGTGAGGAAGATTGTGAGGGAGGGGTAAAATTGGCGGGAAATATTGATATTCACGTTGATATAAATGATGATTTTCTTAGAGCTTGGTAAGAAACGTTACTTTTTAATGCCACTGCACATCTCTAAATATGTTCATATAATCCCCATAGTGGGAGAGAGGAGTGGGGTGGGAGAGTAGCAAAAGTATGGCTCTTGAATTATGCGAACTGTTGATCAGCAACCAAGAAGATATTTACCCCGCTCAAATTAGGAATTTGATTTTGAATCTTCTAATGAAGACAATAAGACTAATATCTAAACATGTCACTGATTTACCGTGTTTTTGGTTTAGATTTGTTACCCGTTATGGCAAAATGAGTCCGAATGTGCACAATCTAATAATGAGATAAAGAGAAGCCACGTTTAAGGTCAATTTTGAACCAAGTGGTTTCTGTCCCTAAAAATACATGCCCCCCATCTCCACAATTGGAATTGTATCTCCCCACACTCTTCTACACACGCATACCTGCAACCCCACATCCCACCTCGCACAAAGCAGAGCAGTTGTTTAGGGGCATCATAAACACCTATTTAGAGATGGGTAGTCGTAGAAATTTATGTTTTATTAATATGTAAAATTATCGTCATTTATGTCAACAAAATCACATTTTCCCCCTATTCCAGACATTGGACCCCCTATATCTCAAAAACGCCCCTCAAACCCATGTTCATCACACATATTCGAAATCTACGTAAAAATCTGGTATATAAAAACTTGGTCTCAGCTCGAGTAGCGACCCCCCCCCCCTCCTTCAACCACCGGACTAAAATTGTACAATTACTACATTGTCATGTGATATCTATAATAGAAATGACCTCAGAAGTTTAAAAAATTTCTAAATCAGATGGTATTTTACTTTTTTATCACTCAAAATCAATTGATTATTTTAAAAAAAAATTGATTATGTAAGCTATAGATAAAGAGCTGACCGTTCTTGCTATAATCAATATCAATAATAGTTCAAAAGGAGACAGTGCAAAATGAATATATTGAAAGTTTTTTTAAGTTACTTCTTTCTGATCGAACTAATTACCGTTCGACGTTTTGACAAGATATTATAGCGTAGACCGTTTATTATCGCAGCAAGGGTACTTGTTATTTCAGACTATAGTTTTGTCATGTGAATAAATGTCTAAATAATAGTTTATATAATCTTTGAAACCAAAATAAGGACCTGCAAGATTTTACGTACTTGACTGCTTACCAAGTTTTCGTCGTTGGCACCATGCACCCCTTCCCCCAACCCCCAAAACAAATAAAACAAAAAACAAAACAAAAAAAACCCAATCCCAAAAAAAAAAAAAAAGAAACCGATCGAAATACATAAACGTTTTCGCATATTACATGGGCAGGTCGAATTCGAAAATTAGGACTAAGTAGGTGCAGAATTCCAAGGTCGGATTGTTATCATTATTATTATTACCGTAGATTTATATAGCGCCATTTTCATAAAATATTCAAGGGTGCTTTACAATAAAATGATTAATAGTATAAATACATAAATATGTTATTTAAAAAGTAACTGTACATTGAACATAAATTAAAAACATTCAGATAAAGATAACCATAGGCACAAAAGAAGTCTAAATAAAAACAAAACAAAAAAAAACCAATACAAAAAAAAAGAAAAAAAAGAAACCGATCGAAAGACATAAACGTTTTCGCATATTACATGGGCAGGCCGAATTCGAAAATTAGGACTAAGTAGGTGCAGAATTCCAAGGTCGGATTGTTATCATTATTATTATTATCGTAGATTTATATAGCGCCATTTTCATAAAATATTCAAGGGTGCTTTACAATAAAATGATTAATAGTATAAATACATAAATATGTTATTTAAAAAGTAACTGTACATTGAACATAAATTAAAAACATTCAGATAAAGATAACCATAGGCACAAAAGAAGTCTAAATAAATATGATATAGATATAAATAAAGATACAAAAACAATTATTTAAAAGTAATCTTAATTAATAAATACATCTTTAAACGTATTTTAAAAATAAATAATGGAGTGCTGCTTCTGATAGAGGATCTTATTCCACAACTTAGGAGAAGCCACTGAGAAAGCCTTTTCTCCATATGACACCATATTGACTCTATTCTCAATTAGAGATATAAATCTAGGCACAGATTTATATCATTGCGAACACGCACAAGTGCCGTTTCGGTGCTGTGAAACAGTTTGTACGCACTTTGAATTCCCCCATTAAGTTATTTTCGCTGACATACGATGTTAACTGTGCAGCAATAATCAGTTCCAATGTTTTTGACAAGAAGCTGAGGTTCGATACTGGCCGATAGCTTTTGTTGACATTCCTGTCCAGATTCGGTTTTTTAATTAACGGAAAGAGAACTGCTGCTTCCAGCAAACAGGATTTAGATGCTGACTTTAATATACTTTTGACACTTCTTCATTTGAATACTGACGAAAGCTACTGAATAATGATTTTGATGAACGAGGGATTACTGAGTATTGCTTTGACTTTCTAAATGCTGGCGAATCTTCTGATTTTTATCACTGAAATATTGAGAAAATCTTTCGGATAACTGTTCTACTGTCATTGTTCTGAAGTGTGGTTTTACCATGAGAAGAATTGTCTCGTTGTTTATAATGACTAGAATTGTTTTGTGGGGATAGAATTTTTTCTAGCATCTTGAATCATGTGGTTTAATTTGACTTTAAGGCTTTTGAACATATTCTTATGGACAGTTAGATTTGATTCTGGTCATACATGCTCAGCTTTATTACGGAGACGTTTGATATCTATAATATCACTGTTAACCTATTCAAAATTTGGTCGAATTTTAAAGGTGTTCGTTTTTCAGGAGCTAGTTCATTTAAGGTATTAGTTAGAGAGAGAGAGAGAGAGAAGAGAGACAGAGAGAGAGATGGAGTTTAACGTCCACTCAAGACAAACTAGGTCATTTCGGGAATAAGGGTATTATTTAAGATGGTATTGTATTGTTCAACAATTAATTTCGTTTTTAAAAGAAAAAAACCCCCAGAAATTGTAGTTTGTTTATCAAGGTGTGTAAATCAATTACTTTAAGATTTATTCTAATACAATATTTCATATTATTAATCTCACCTTGCCTAGGTAGCGCCCCAAGCCCCAAGTTAGATTTGTTTACAACAACAAACAAACTCCATGGCTATTACCGGTAGGCCTACATTATTCCTTCGCCTGCACATTTTGTGCAATAATATAAGAATTATAATAACACATGTATTAGAATATGTGGTACAAGTACCGATAATGTCAAGTTTAGTAGTATCGTTAGTACACTGTATCTTTTAAAATGATTTAAAAAAAACCCCTAAAAATATCGAATACCTACGCTCACACGTGTCACAATCTCCCTTTCTACCAGTTAAAAACTTTACCTTGTCAAGCAGGTGTTTCATTTTAGCAGATTGATGGTGGGGAAATATTCAATTTTTTAGCGCAGAGAAGATGGGCCAAAAACAACCGTAGCACACGTGGAAGATGTTCTGATTCGATAAAGAGGTAATTTGTCGGACCATAATAATTATAAAGAATATATCATATATATGAATATTGTATAATAGTTAGAGGTATCACACGAAGAGGTGATATCCGTAATTAATCAGACAAACACATGTTTCATGATCTGCATTCTTCAACAGGCATGGTGAGACAAAAGAGACACCTATATGTAAGGGGGGGGGGGCACTCTTAGATGGTGTTTAATAAATGTCATAGTAATTAATGGGAGACAACTCTACTTATTGTTCTATCACTATAGAGAGACTAAATCGAAGATACATGTAGTTTCTCTACTGGAATTAATTACTCACGTAAAACTAAAATAGTTTTTGTCAACTTGTGGCGTTTTGATGTTTGGTTATCTTTAACATATCTTTCATTAATAATATTTTTATGATGATGCACAATCATGGTAACAAAGATGCTACAGATTTGATTTATCATCTGTGATCCATGATCATCTTCCTACGGGAAATTCAAAGTTTCCAAGAAGTGGTCATACTCCTTGAAAACATCTCGTCTAAGCTGTGAACACACATACAGCCACCTGAACTTTTGGTACAAAACCTTTTGTTGATGGCATTAATTGGTCCAGCCTGTGCAATAAATTCTCTGAAATAAAATATATTCAATATAAATTCACCAAATATAGGTGAGGGTAATGTGACATGACGTCAAGTGTGTGTACATTTGTGCGTTTAATCTTTTGTGATTTTGTTGGCTTGTAATAAGTAAACAATAAGCCTTAGACAGGACCTGCATGGTATCAGGAGGATCATGAATTATGCAGTGGGGGTTGTATCAATGTAGGAGTAATATAATCTGCCTTTGTGGTGCAAATGAACTATTAGTATCTAGTAAGCAAAGATCTCTCAAATTATCTGTGATGAAAATCATAGAAATCTGGAGGAAAGTATTCCTGGGAATTCTGCAATGTCATTTCCAATCCACGACGTTTAACTGATTATAGCAAATCAGCTAGCCTAGAATAGGACTACTTGTGACAAATATAACAAAGCATGTGCATGGGATCATTGAATAAAAAAAGACTTGTTATATATCAGCTAAAAATCTTCAAGATCAAATTACATTTATCACAGATAACTCAACACATTAAATGTACGGAGCCCCTTAAGTGCACGATTCCACTCTTATATAATTTTTTCGTACATGATTCCACTCTTATATAATTATTTCGTTTAAACGAAATATTAATTCGTTTAAACGAAATATTAATTCGTTTAAACGAAATATTAATTCGTTTAAACGAAATAATTAATTCGTTATAACGAAATAATTAATTCGTTATAACGAAATAATTAATTCGTTATAACGAAATAATTAATTCGTTATAACGAAATAATTAATTCGTTATAACGAAATAATTAATTAAAATATTAATTCGTTTAAACGAAATATTAATTCGTTTAAACGAAATATTAATTCGTTTAAACGAAATATTAATTCGTTATAACGAAATATTAATTCGTTTAAACGAAATATTAATTCGTTTAAACGAAATATTAATTCGTTTAAACGAAATATTAATTCGTTATAACGAAATATTAATTCGTTATAACGAAATAATTAATTCGTTAAAACGAAATAATTAATTCGTTAAAACGAAATAATTAATTCGTTTAAACGAAATAATTAATTCGTTATAACGAAATAATTAATTCGTTATTATGAAATATTAATTCGTTTAAACGAATTGATATTTCGTTTAAACGAATTAATATTTCATTATAACGAATTAATCATTTCGATTAATCGAATTAATCAATGTCGATTTAACACATCGACTAACCCCAATGCTCCAAACACCGAATTTGAAAAAAGAAATGTTAAAAAAAACAATAGTTATCTCTATCGTTATCGATATACGGGATATACACATGATTCATTTTTATATCATTAATTCGCTTGTGCGTAATGCTATTTCGCAGGTAGACCCGGAAAGAACCCTTGAGGTTAGACAAGTGACCCTGTCAGGTCTCGTGTCCCCCAACATGATCCCCATTACGAAAACCTTGTTAACCCGATAGCAGCAAATGGTTTAACATATGTTTTGGGGTATCAACCGTTTGGTTTATAAGCGTATGCAAGAGCCATGGTGGCTAATTGGATAAGATGCTAGCACGCTAGCCAGGAGGTCGCTGATTCGCCCCAGTGTTGGCGGAGAAAGTTCATCTGGGGTGTTCTTCGTGGTTTCCAGTTGTGAGTGATGCAGGAAGGAGGGTCTGACAAGGGCAACTGTCTAGTCTTTTGGATGGAACGAAAAATTCGAGGTCCCGTGTACAGATTGGCGTGCGCAACAAAGATCCCTTGGCAGTTGCAATTTCATATAAGAGTAGGCTGTAGCGATTTTGTTTGGGCAAAATATCCCCAAAGCACAATATTTGGCGTATGCCCATCTTCAATAGCCCCGTCAAACTCAAGGCAGAACAGTAGGGCGTTTAAGTCCATTTCATAAGGGTATACACCCTATCGATTTGTTAGTGTTACGTGACTTGCCGTTCCAGCGAAATGGAAGTTGGGTGGTCTAGTGGTGCGTGTGAAACTATGGGGTCTGTCATTGGGTCAAGTGGCGTTGTTTCGGTTGACTGCATGTACGTGACAAGAAGTATGGCTACTTGTACATCCTCGTGGGTCTTCAGTTTCATCCCATTGCTAAATACCCCTACGCGAAAGCAGATTACATGTGTTAGTCCCGAAATGACCGAGTTTGTGTTTCTGTTCCAAGATTACCGACTCAAACCCACCGCAAATTGATAAAGTTTTTGTTTTTTGTTTTTTTTAACATCTTTGATTTTCAAATTTGGTGTTTTGAGCATTTGGGTGTACACTGGACTCGTTTGTTCGTCCAGTCCGAACTTGACAGCTCTCCTTATCAGGCCCTCCGTCCTGCACCACTGACAAAAACCAGATGAACTTTCTTGACAGCTCTCCTTGTCAAGCCCTCTGTCCTGCATCACTGATAAAAACCAGATGAACTTTTTCCGCAAACACCGAGAACGTACCAGCGACCTCTAAAGCTTGTGAACCCAATGGTTAATTCCCTAAAATATATGTTAAAAACTATAGGGTTCACAGGGTTTTCGTAAGGGGGATAATGTTTGGGAACTGGGTCTCTAGAGAAGTAGGTAGCGGAAACGATAGGATCCGTTTTCTCATTAACCCCAATGCTCCACACCAATATATGAAGAAAACAATACTTATTTGAAGTGTATCCTCACAATAGGGGGAGGAGGAACCCGGGCCATCTCTTTATGTCACCAATGCTTCATAGACTCAATATCCATCACATGATCCCCATTACGAAAACCTATGAAGAGAAAAAACTGATTTAAAGTGTATCCTCAGAATAGGGGGGAGGAGGAACCCGGGCCATCTCTTTATGTCACCAGTGCTTCATAGAGTCCACACCAATCACATGATCCCCAGTACGAAAACAGTGTAAACATGAGGTCTGTTATTGGGTCAAGTGCCGTTATTTCAATTAACCGCCTCTACGCGACAAGCAGCGGGATCGCTTGTCCAACCTCGTGGGTTCACCCCGGGCCCACTGCTACATATTCTTACGCGCAAACGAATTATTGAGATAAAAATAAACCACGTGTATATCCCGTATATCGATAACGATAGAGATCTCGATTGTTAATTTTTTTTTAACTTCGGTGTTTGGAGCATTGGGGTTAGTCGACGAGTTAAATCGACATTGATCAATTCGTTTAAACGAAATAATTAATTCGTTTAAACGAAATAATTAATTCGTTTAAACGAAATAATTAATTCGTTTAAACGAAATATTAATTCTTTATAACGAAATAATTAATTCGTTAAAACGAAATAATTAATTCGTTAAAACGAAATAATTAATTCGTTAAAACGAAATATTAATTCGTTAAAACGAAATATTAATTCGTTATAACGAAATAATTAATTCGTTAAAACGAAATAATTAATTCGTTTAAACGAAATATTAATTCTTTATAACGAAATAATTAATTCGTTAAAACGAAATAATTAATTCGTTAAAACGAAATAATTAATTCGTTAAAACGAAATAATTAATTCGTTAAAACGAAATATTAATTCGTTATAACGAAATAATTAATTCGTTAAAACGAAATAATTAATTCGTTAAAACGAAATAATTAATTCGTTAAAACGAAATAATTAATTCGTCATAACGAAATAATTAATTCGTTATAACGAAATAATAATTCGTTTAAACGAAATATTAATTCATTATAACGAAATATTAATTCGTTATAACGAAATAACTAATTCGTTATAACGAAATAATTAATTCGTTTAAACGAAATAATTAATTCGTTTAAACGAAATACTTAATTCGTTAAAACGAAATATTAATTCGTTTAAACGAAATAATATTTCGTTATAACGATATAATATTTCGTTATAACGATATAATATTTCGTTATAACGATATAATATTTCGTTATAACGATATCATATTTCGTTATAACGATATAATTATTTCGTTATAACGAATAAATTATTTCGTTATAACGAATTAATTATTTCGTTATAACGAATTAATATTTCGTTATAACGAATTAATATTTCGTTTAAACGAATTAATATTTCGTTTAAACGAAATAATTATATAAGGTTTAAACGAATTAATATGTCGTTTAAACGAATTAATATTTCGTTTAAACGAAATAATTATATAAGAATGGAATCATGTACGAAAAAATTATATAAGAGTGCACTTAAGGGGCTCCGTATAGATCCCTTCAACAATTACGTAACGCTATTTTTGCCATTTTTGACACTCACCCACCCCTGTAAAACATCTCGACCCCTTGGCTATACTAGGGTTCTTTACCATGAGCGACAAGCATCCTAAATACTCTGTTACACCAATACCTCCACCATGAGCAGCAAGCGTCCTAACCACTCAGTCATATCGAGTTTCTACCACTACTCGTACACCCCCCACTCGGCCACATAGGGACTCACACTACTTTGCCATACCGGACCCTCATTTCACTCGTCCACACCGAGCCCCCATCATGAGGGACATGCGTTATAACCAGAACATACCACAACGTTTCAATGCAATTCATAACGACACAGGCGGTGGGTGGTAGGTGTCAAAAATTGCAACGTTTTGTCATCGTTGAAACGTCGTGATATGTTTTGGTTAGGACGCTTTTTTCTCATGATGGGGTGTCAAAAATGGCAAAAATAGCGTTACGTAATTGTTGAATGGGCCTACGGTCAGCTATTGTGACTATACAACTAGTTGGAATTGGTACATACACACGTCTATTTATATGAATTATTTCGTTTAAACGAAATAATTAATTCGTTTAAACGAAATAATTAATTCGTTAAAACGAAATAATTAATTCGTTTAATCGAAATAATTAATTCGTTTAAATTCGGTGTGGCCGAGTAGAGTAAATCCCTGTGTGGCCGAGTGGGTGGGGGTGTGCGAGTGGTGGTAGGAACCCGACATGACCGAGTGGTTAGGATGCTTGCTGATCATGGTGGAGGTCTTGGTGTGACAGAGTGTTTAGGATTCTTGTCGCTCATGGTGAAGATCCCTAGTATGGCCGAGTGGTCGAGATGTTTTACAGAGGTGGGTGGGTTTCAAAAATGGCAAAAATAGCGTTACGCAATTGTTGAATGGTCTACGGTCAGCTATTGTGACTATACAACTAATTGGAATTGGTACATACACACGTCTATTTATATGAATTAATTCGTTTAAACGAAATAATTAATTCGTTTAAACGAAATAGTTAATTGGTTTAAACGAAATAATTAATTGGTTTAAACGAAATAATTAATTCGTTTAAACGAAATAATTAATTCGTTTAAACGAAATAACTAATTCGCTTAAACGAAATAACTAATTCGTTTAAACGAAATAACTAATTCGCTTAAACGAAATAATTAATTCGTTTAAACGAAATAATTAATTCGTTTAAACGAAATAATTAATCCGTTTAAACGAAATAATTAATTCGTTTAAACGAAATAATTAATTCGTTTAAACGAAGTAATTAATATAAATAGACTTGTATACACCAATTCCAACTAGTTGTATAGTCACAATGGCTGAACGTAGACTACATTACATGTAATAAAAGCCAACCTTTTGACACCCATCCACCCCATGTAAGGCATGCATGTATGTCGCCACTGGAATGACACCAAAACCCCCTCCCCCTCCCGTTACATAGCAGTAGAGTACCCCCCTCTGTCACCAAGTACCTGTCGTCTGCTGATAGTGACTGGCGGCCAATTTGGCTGATATTCTTTCGAGTTTTGGGAGGTCCATGTAAACTGCTAAACGATGACAAAACGTTGCCATTTTTGACACCCACCGCCTGTGCCGTTATGAATTGCATTGAACCCGATATTACCGAGTGGTTAGGACGCTTGCTGCTCATGGTGGAGGTCTTGGTGTGACAGAGTTTTTAGGATTGTTGTCGCTCATGGTGAAGATCCCTAGTATGGCCGAGTGGTCGAGATGTTTTACAGGGGTGGGTGGGTAGCAAAAATGGCAAAAAAAGCGTTACGTAATTGTTGAATGGTCTACGGTCAGCTATTGTAACTATACAACTAGTTGGAATTGGTACATACACACGTCTATTTATATGAATTATTTCGTTAAAACGAAATAATAATTCGTTTATCGTTTTAACGAAATAATTAATTCGTTTTAACGAAATAATTAATTCGTTTTAACGAAATAATTAATTCGTTTAAACGAAATAATTAATTCGTTTAAACGAAATAATTAATTCGTTTAAACGAAATAATATCATGTATTTCGTTTAAACGAATTATTATTTCGTTTAAACGAAATAATTAATTCGTTTAAACGAAATAATAATTCGTTTAAACGAAATAATTAATTCGTTTAAACGAAATAATAATTCGTTTAAACGAAATAATAATTCGTTTAAACGAAATACATGATATTATTTCGTTTAAACGAATTAATTATTTCGTTTAAACGAAATAATTAAATAAAAGTATCGAAAATTGCGCTTAAGGGGCTCCGTAGCAAGGCCTTAGTAGGCCTATATGGTTTTCAATTTCCATGAACTGGTGTCTGATTTTTCTTTACTTGAAAAATACGACGGTATATTAAATTTTACAAAAAAAAAAGGCAAACCTCCTGATGAGATTTTCGTTGTAGCAGCAGCGATTAAAAAAAATATCAGGACTAATTATGATTTATTTTCTACAGAATTTGTTTGGGGAATGAAGTTTTCAAGACTTTCACTTAATTGTCCTTAATATAAATAACCATTTCTAACTAGTTCGGAGGTTTTAAGCGGGTTTTCTGAAGACAAAAAAGAAACATAAACTGATATTGCAACTGCAAGAAACTTTCGCTTTATTCCGTACATCTGTGAACACAATGTCGTCCCAATTAATTAAATCCGAGGGGGTGAAACTAACAGATAACAAAGCAACTACTGGCCAGTGAGTGCATGTCTATGACTACACACTCCACTCCAATAAGCAGACTTACTCCCCGCGATATTTTTCGTACAAAGCCACATGTGTGTAGATATAATTTGCGCAATTTCCATAATAATTAAATAAAACATTAATTTGGAAGTTCGGCCTCAAGACTCAAGGGCTCAAGCTTGGAGTGTTCGACGTATTCTCGCGGTGTTTATTAAATTATTTTACACAAATATCATGATTATACAATATCTATTAATTCACTATTTCAATTATAACTTATCATACCTACTCCCTTTCCGACATATTGGTATATGCCAACGCAGGCTAAATCTTCCCGGTTGTCAAATGGCTGCCAACCTCCATAGTCGGCATGCGATCACGTGACCACCATACACTCTAATCAATATATACATGTACACCTCCACGCATTTAACCTGTCTTTCTAGTTGACAAAGTGACGTATAAACATACTTCACTTGGTCGGCATACTTTGAAGGGCAATCGTACAGGTACAGTGACGTAAGACGTGATATTATGACGTCATCAGCGTCTGTCCATATTTCTATGTTTGCAACTATCGACAACAAAGGTGTGTGACTTTGCATTATCTTTAAGATAGACCCTCACTGGAACTGATGGCGAAAAATTAATATGAAACCAGAAGGTAAGTAAATATTACAAACTAATGATCCTTTTTTCATGCACCGTCATATTCATTCCACGATTTATTGTACTCTGCAGGGTGCTTATGGTCAGGTATAGTTAGGAATAGGATTAGGACTAAGAAGTGTCAGACTAAGGTCAAGGAGTACCGTCCGTAGAGTCACAAGGGCGTTCCCTGCCAAGTTAAAATCATGCTGAGTGTGACCACGAATACTCATTCAGCAACTATAACATTAATAACAATCATTCATCAGCAGGAACTGCGGATTTTGATATCCTTGTGAGATGGAAGGACGATTCGCTGAACATTGTCAGCTCCAGTGATGTTAAGTTGAATGGCGGTCGGTGGCAGTTTGGAGCTGGAGTTTCCACGTTGTGGAAGGATGGAGTTAATTATACCGGTAAGTTAACCATATCAATTTTTAACTCGGAACACTAGAACTTATTATAATCAATAGTGACAAAAGCACTGAATTTTCGTGGATACCATAATCATATATGTGTATATGTACCTATCGTCGACAGCCAAACATGAATCGGGCTCCGGGCGCTTCATATGAGACTCACACGTTGTTCACATGGAGCCAAGTTTACACCTGACTTGCACCTATCCTGCGTAGCAACTACATGAATCCTGTGTAGCGACTGCACGCTGCGGACCTTGTTTAGCCGATTTACACACGGGTATTAATATTATTAGCGCTAGGGTTTATTGCATACCCTTCCCTGGGCCTCTTTTAAATCACGCAATAGCCTATGTATGTGTGATGCTGATTAAAGTTCCCTTTTCTTCCTTTCCAGGGAAAATTGTCGACTTGGAACTGGTAGTACCAGATGCTGACTCCAACGACGATGTCCCATTTGCTCGTATCTACAAACGACCACGGCTCAAGTCCTACACTGACGGAGAAGACGATAACGGACCACTTTCCCGGCTTGTAAAAAAAAACTCAACATGAACAAACTCAACCACCAGCCAAGAGAAACCGGAATGCTCCTTCCTGCAGCCAGCCCAAATGTTCCAGAGACGCAGTGGTATCATGCTTGAACGCATCATGTACGAGTCTGGTCTGTGAGGATCATTTCATTAGTGAGAATAGTTGTTTCATGTGTGACCGGCCAGTAGCCAATCTAGCGAGGAGTCACCGTAGCTCAAGATGTAGAGAAAGAGAAGGGAAGAGACAACTGACAGCGATAATGTGGAGAAGACACTGGCGCAACGCAAGAACGTCAAGAATAACATAACAGAATAAAGGTTTGCCGTACGAGTCAGAAAAATCAAAGAAATTAATGCCACCGAGAGAGATGAAAGGTCGTTGCAAGTGCGAGGCAAGCGCTAAACGGTCCTTATGGTGCGCCGAAATCTCTGAAGGAATGCGTGAGGTACTTTTCCAGGAGTTTTGGAATATTGGTGAACTGACGAAACAGAGGAACTGGGTACACGCACACATCTCGACCAATAAGTGCCCTACGGCTAGGATGGACAACTCCCGACGGACAAAAACGGTTCTATATAACTTGCCAGACGAGGACGGTGAAAGGATTCCCGTTTGCCAAACCCTTTTCTTACATACCCTAGGAATTTCAGAGAGATTCGTTCGGACCGTTTGCAATAATTTGATGAGAATGGTGTAATGGATGGCGAGCACCGAGGAGGGAGGGTGAGCAGCTTGACAGTAAAGGACGCCGCACTGCGAGCAGTAATTGTAAACCACACCAATTCCTTTCCTCGTACAGAATGACACTACTGTAGGAAGGACATGAAGAGGCAGTACCTCAACTCAAACTTGACCATACCCTTGATGTACTCAATGTACAAAAAGATACATCCTGAACTGTCATGTGACTACAATACGTATCGGAAAGTATTCAAATCAATGAATCTAAGCTTCCACCAACCTAAAAAGGACCCTTGTGGGCTATGTGAGACCTACTATTTCGGCACTGAAGAAAAACGTGCGGAATAACAACATCAAATGCAGAAGTATTTACGTGAAAAAGAAGAGATTCGCAAAACTTAGAATTTTTTGAAAGAGAACCCGGACACATCCATTGTACTAGCTACGTTTTATCTAGAGCAGGTAATATACATACCTAAATCGAACCGATGTGAAGTTTTTGTACCGGAGGCAATTGGCAAATTACAATTTTACAATTTATGACGTGAAAAGCCAGAAATGCAATGCCTACCCCTGGCATGAATTCATGGCGAAACGTGGGTCTAACGAAATAGCATCTTGCCTGTTTCAGTTTCTACAAGAGAAGGACTCTGAGGAGGTGTCGGATAAACATTTGTTTTGTGACTCTTGCTCTGGCCAGAATATGAATACGACTTTACCATCTATGCTCCTCTACTTCATTGACACCGCAATGTCTGTATTCAGTACTACTATAAATTTGTTCAAACCACATCACGGCCAGAATGAAGGGGCTGTTCACAGGTCAGTGGAACGAACGTTGCGTCGTCACGACACTATCAATCTACCTAGTGAATTAGCACCAATTGTAAGATCTTCAAGAACAGCACCTACCAAAGTCAGGGAAATAAAGAATGAAGATGTCCAGGACTGGAAAGATCTTTCGCGGAGTCTTGGGATCTTGAAAGTTCGCCAGGCCGATGATGGTTAACTCGTGGACTGGACTACTGTCAAGTCCGTCACGGTCAGAAAAAATCGTTTGTTGCAAATTGGATTTAGGTCTTCGCATACGGATCCGGACTATTCATACCTCCAGATAGATTCTCAGCGAATGGGGCGGGGCGTGAAGTAGTTTACCCCCCTTTGGCTCACATCACTCCGCCAAAACTCTCCAAGTTAAAGTACTGATAGACTGTGCAACGCCACTAATCTCCCACCCTGGTCATCGGAACTTTTACCGGAATCTACCCCACTAAGTAATAATGAGGATTCAACAGCTTACCGGTGTCATAATCATTGAGTCGCCATCGAACCGTCGAGTATTGTGCTGTATTGTTGTATTGTTCAGCACTAGTCATATGGACTAGTTATGAGTATAATGAACTAGTTATTTTAAAGAAATAAAAGTTGATACGTATTTTAATCTGTTTTCGAGGTCTCGATTAATAAATAGTCACTTGAATTTGTTTAAAGATGTTTTATTTAAAATTCCAAAACTAAAAAATGGAACTAGAAGCTTTTGGTCAGCACAACAAGGGAAAACTTTCAATACATCCACCCATCTTGTCGTTTGTGATGTTTTGTGATTTGGAACTTTGCACCGGCACTGGAGGTCGCAGAATGGAACAAGGAATTTTCTATCCAGTCCATTCGAAAATTCCGGTCATGCGGATTACGGGCATTGTTAGCGCTTTCAGTGTCGCATAAATCCGACATGTCACTTTTCTCTCACTGTCACGTTCGGTATCAAACGCCCAGGTTTGCGGAAACTCTAACGATCGCGGTTTGCAGAGGTCATCGCGATTAGGTCGGATCAGATACCCCATATTGATCACTATAACAGTTTTTGTACGAAGAACATCATTCGGTAAATCGAGTTTTTCAATGTACAGCCTAGAAGTAGAACCTAACTGATTCTGTGCTGTGAAGCGTGTTGTAGGCGGCTTCCATGTAGTCATTCTACGTTATTTAGTCGCAGTTTGGAAATACATGAGTAAAACATTTCATTCTACCTGGCATTACCTTTGGTCAAATGTAACAGTTGTAGATCCATATGGTATTACCACCACATTGGATCTTCCTGTTTTATTTATGACCATATATTCTTAATCAGCAACCTCAAAAACCTAGAAAAAAGACCTATTACAAACACAGTATTGCCTTATATTGGTTATCTATGTCAGAAAAAGGTCGTTTTTAACCGCCATGTTGGATTTCGGCCATATTGGATTTTCAGAGATTATTTCTGAGGCCATATTTTGACTCTGCACCGTCAAATACATGTAGGAAGTTGATGATATACAACCGTTTGATGTAATTCAAGCTAAAAATTGAAATAAATCCGCAAATAGGGTTATATTAGGGGGTAAATTTTCAGAGGGCATGTCAAAATTGAAATAAATCCGCAAATAGGGTTAAATTAGGGGGTAAATTTTCAGGGGGGTTATTATGGTCGGGAACAACATTTCTTTTTTTATTATTGTTTTTTTTACTATATTCTCCATATTTTAAGCAGGGGTTTATGTTGAGAAGCGCAAAAATTGAAAATACCCCTATTATAAGCCTATATCATAGTCCTTAAAAACACTACTTTTCTCATTTACAATTCTGTGTTTTCGGTGTTGATTTCAAAGAAAATAGCACAAATTCGTCCTTTTTTTTTAAATATAGGATTACATTACATAACTATATTTTACAAGCCTGTATCCCATATTCTTCAATACAATTTAAAATTCTGTATTTCAATGTTAATTAAATACGAAACAGTCCAAATTTATTTTTTCAAAATATATAGGCCTTACACCAATTTCTTCTTTTGCTTTTCTGCAATTTCACAGTTATTTTTTTTTCTTCATATTGTGGTCACTATAATCTGTATTTTTAGAGTCTCTGTTTTTTTTGTTTTTTTTTAAAAAAAAAATGGTTATTCACATATAGGCCTATATTTGCGTCTGATTTCTAGTAATTGTAGAAAAGTTCAAAGATATATAGGCCTATAATAAGTTATTTGTCATTGCATAGGCCTATATCTTTTTTTCTTTAAAAATAAATCGCTTATATTATAGACCTATGTCATTTTTTTAAAAATTACTTATAATATAAGCCTGTATCATTTTTTTAAAATACTTTCATTAAATAAAAGATATTAAAACTTTATTTTTTCACCAATATACAGGCCTACATTATTCACATAATAAAAGAATTATAGGTCTGCGTGTAAATGATATGTGGCTAGCTTCTTTTATTACTTCTTTTTTCACTGATGTTTAAACCAACAAAAAGGGAAAAATTAAAAACGAATGAAATATAATCAATATACATGCATGTAACAAGAAAGATTTTTTTCTATTCTTTAATCTGATAAAAAAAAATCCCCAAGAACTACCATAGCTTATAAGGCAGGCCTACTACATCCTACTCGTTTGATAGTCCTGCCTATCAGGGGCGGATCTAGGAATTTTGAAAAGGGAGGGGCGAGAGAGAGAGAGAGAGAGAAATGGGGTTTAACGTCCACTCGACACAAACTGGGTCATTTTGGGACTAACATATGGTTTAATTTTATTTCAATAATTCGCTTTGAGATGGGGGGGGGAAGAAAATTATCCGTCATTTCCTTGCATCTCTAGCCATTCCAAGAGCTATTTGGCTGATATTATCGTCTAAGTAAACTTGATGTCTGTCTATAGTCACTTTATATGATTAGGGCACCGTCAGCTAAACAAGAAGAATTCAGCTAAACAACAAGATTTGTTTGGAAATGGTAGCATCAATTAGAACATAGTGGTGTGTTTGATTCGATGGTTTGAGTCATTTGGGATTCCTGCAACGGGTTGGGAACGGACATATTTGGGTCTGAAAAACGGCACGTTCAGCAGTAAAAAATGACACTGTCAAAAATAGCCCCCCCCCCCCCCGATCCGCCTCTGCCTTTATCCCATGTTCGTCTCTACACTTTACAATTCTTTATTTTAACTGTTTATTCACTGTTGATGGCAATGCTAGAGGAAAAAGCCCAGCCCGGATGAAGTGGGGTTTTTTGGGGTTTTTTTTTCATATATTAACCTAATAAATATGTGCCCATTTTTTTTCTTTAAATTGAAGTTAATAGCAAAAAAATAAATATAAAAGAAGAAAAAATAACAAAAACAGAAAAAAAAGAAAAGAAAACTTGAAGAACCGGAACTAGGCCTATATTAAAATACATAAATATGACTGTTGTAGTTAGCTGCATGTTTGGCCTTTAATGCTTAATCTATAAAGCCGATCTGTATCTAGGCCTAATTTGCTTTTCTTTTCAACCGTCAATTCATTTCTCCTCCCTTCCTCTATGATGTGAAAAGTTTCATTATAGGCCTGATTTACGTCTATGAATGAAAATAAAGGCCAATGCATTCCCCCGTAAAAAGGTAATTTCCACGTTATATTTTATTTTATTTTCATAAAATGTCGCACATAATTGTAATTAATTTTGTAATTAATTTTGAAAATTTATGATTATTGTAAAAACTTATAACGGTACTAATATTATCGAAGTTAGAGGTTTCCCTTTTCTAGTAACGCTATTATTAGTATGTCTATGATAGAGACAGGTAGTAGGCAGCCATGTTTTGACGTTATTAAAAAGAGACGGGTATCCCTAATGATGGCGTTCAGCGTTAAAATGTGTAAGCTAGGAAAACATACATTATGCTAAATCTGATTATTGCAAGTCTTTATTTAGGCTTCAGATGTCATAGAAATTATAAATTAGATCTTTATTTACACAACAAGCACAAAATCAACTCTGTAGACCCACGGATGACTTGGTTTCAGCTTGGATTTAAACAGGATTTCATTGATTGATTTAATTTTAAATGGCGTCGTGACCGGAGATTAACTGTTACGTTGACGTCATACTCCCGGAAATTTTAGATCGAGGCTAAATGATAGAGTGTACGAAGCGACATCTAAACTAAAGTGCATTAAACACAGATAATGACAAATTATATACAATTCCTGGAGACCGTGTGATGACTAAAACAGACGGAAAGGGCTTCTGCCTTAATAATATCCAAAAATATATTTTTATTTCCCTGACACTGGTGTACTCCAAGATTCACCATACTTGTATTATAATATTATGTCCTATATCCAATTGACTTAATGCATGCCAAAAAACCCAAGTAGGAATGGAAACTTATCCGCTCACTCGTTTTATCCAATTGTTATAAAAATCCAAAAAGGTAAAACATAAATTCGGATGTAATGACAGCAGACAAATCGTAATAAAAAAGTGAAGTTGTATAACTTACTTAAGCTGGTGGTTTTACGTCCGCTTCCACATAAGTGATATCGCAGACTAGTTATAGGACAGCCGAAGCTTCTTCCTGCTTTAGAATATGATTTTGCAATCTTTCCATTTGCGGCCGTAAGCCATGGATTAGGTTTAGTGGGAAGGTCTTCCCTTTATTTGCTAATAAAAACATATTATTTGGTGGTTGTTTCGTCCCATTCCTGGATTGGTAGATGTCATCTTTTTTGGAATAGTCTTTAGGTGCCAGACCCGTCTTATCATGGTCTCAACTTACTCAACTAACCCGTTCTGCGTATTTGGTGACTCTTTTCTGCAAAAACGATTAGTCTGAAAAGAAATCCCAATTAACCGTCAAGCATTCTACGCACTAGTGCTCTACCTGACGAGGTAACAAGCGACTTGGTGGTTAATTCCAATTCCCCCACAAACCAAAGGAAACGTACACATATTAAAAAAAAGTTTCATATAAAAATATAAAGATAAGAGAATAATATGTCTGTTAAGGAATTCCAATCAACCGCCAAATATTCTACGCACAAAGGCGCTACCTGACGAGGTAACGAGATACTTGGCGGTTAATTTCAACTCCTTTACAAACTACTGTGTGGGGTTAGTCTACTCTGTGTTTAGGTGCTAAGCCCGTCTTATCGCGGCTTCCCCTTACTCCACAGTCCCACTATGTAGGTTTTTATGTCTTTTTTAGCAGAGTAGTGTTTAGATGTCGAGTCTGTCTGATCGTGACCCTCCCTTACTCCACTATCCTGCTAGTATGATATATATCCCATATGTTGTTTAGTGTTTAGATGCCGAGCCCGTCTAACCGTGGCCCCCTCTTACTTCACTATTCTACTTAATCCAACTGCGTTCATTAAATCGTTGTTTAATTCAAAGACTTGTAGCTTGAGTTCTGGTCTCGGGAAGAGTAGGTTCTTAGTGTTGAGCGGTATGTTGTTGGCCTCCAGCAATCCCACTAATTCCCTTCTCTCCTCCTTGAATACCTCACAATTTACCAGGACATGGTTGGTGATACATTCTTCTCCGCACTCACAGACGATGACTTGGTATTTGTGGTCTTGCAGCCGCTCTTTCACCCTTAGTTTCGATATAAGTTTGCATATATCTCTTCTAGGGTGATTGATCGCTGTCTTCGTGCAGATCTTGTCATCCAGCCGGAATCTGTATGTGTCAAGTTCAACGAGCTTTATTCCCAGTTTGAATTGACCTGTATTCTAACCATACTGTAGATTTCCGAGGTGCTGTAGTCTATGGTGCGGAATGGTGCTGTGTCCTTGAAACCTTCTTTGGCGAGTCGATCTGGCTCTTCGTTTCCTCTAATGTTCACATGTGATGAAATCCACACGAGCTCTAGTTTACTTCCCTTATCTAGGACCCTCTGGTACAGCTGTCTGATTTCCAAAATGACTTCTGGTCTTGAGTCCGAGTAGTCATATTGGATTGTAATCAGACTGCTCAGAGAGTCGCTTAGGATGACGAATTTACCAGTCTTTTGATGGGAGATCCATAATATAGCATCACGGACGGCCACAATATCTGCAGTGTTCACCGAACAGTTATTGGGCAGTTCCCTGCTTATTCCCTTTTCCCCGTTTGGCAGGTATATTCCAAACGAGCTGGTGCCCCTTTCAGGATTGCGAGAGCCATCCGTATAAACATGTTCCCAGTCATCAGACGGCCAGTTGTCTTCCAGGTGTTCTAGGGATAGAGCACGTGCAGCAATGGGGTTGTTTTTCTTGTCTGTTTTTGAAGTAGATCTAGATTGACTGGAGGTATCGGGAGTGTCCAAGGGGCGACAACTGGTGGGCCATGTTCATTTATCACGAGCTCCTCCAGTCGTAGTTCCTTGACTGTTTCTCTGATACCCAGTTGCGAGATCTTAGCCCAGTATCTTGTAGTTAGTTCCTTTCTTCTTAGAGATAGGGGCAACTCTCTGGCTTCCTGTAGTAATGTTTCTCTCTTAGTCCCAAACCCTACACCAGTCGCAATACACAGAGCTTTGTATTGGATGGTGTCAAGCTTACTTAAGAGTGTTGGCGCACAATTCACGAAGGCCAAAGAGCCGTAGTCTAATACAGAGCGTATTAAAGCACGGTACACCATCATTAGTGTAACACTATTGGCTCCCCATGAACTGCCCGTTATTTTTCTCGTTAAGTTTAGAATTTTAGAGCATCTGTCTACAGTCCAGTCAATGTGCGGTTTCCAGGTCAGCCTTCGGTCAAAGATTACACCAAGGAACTTGGTTTGGTCTTTAAATTCGATGGTTTTCCCGTTCATACACAGAGTCATTCTGCTTATCCCTCTATCTCTGCTCACAAGCATGCCGACCGTTTTTTTCTCGGAGACTTTAAATCCCCAGTCGTTTGCCCATACCATGAACTTATCTAAGGCCTTCTGCATGTTCTCTTGTAGCTCACAGAATCTCGTTCCTTTCCCCCATATTGTACTGTCATCAGCAAATTTTGCCAACTCAGTTCTGGCGTCGAGGTACGACGATTTCTGTATGTCGTTGATCATGATATTGAAGAGAGTGGGACTGATGACTGATCCCTGTGGCGTGCCATTTTCTAATGTTTGCTCGGCACTCAGGAATCTGCCAACATTCACCTGTATCCTATCACTCAAAAAGCTTTTAATCCACCGAAACATTATGCCCGTTACACCGATACGCCCTACCTTAAAAAAGCAGTCCGTCTAACCAGACTAAATCGAAAACCTTGGTTAGATCTGCGAACACGGCACATAACAGGTGCCCCGAAAGGAGCGCTTGAGACATTGCTGTAATCGTACCAGGTGGTCCATTTTTGATCCCTTCGTCGGTCAGTCGGTTACTCTCTAGATAGAACTGTAATCGGATGTTAACCATTGTCTCCAAGGTTTTGCATAGTGTGGATGTCAAGCTTACTGGACGATAGGACTCTGCCTTTGTTATCTCTTTTCCTGGTTTCAGTAGAGGGATGACGTTGACTTTCCGCCATTCTTTAGGTACCTCTCCTGTCAGCCAGGATGTGTTGAAGAAGTTTAGTAGTATCGTTTTGGCATTTCTAGGCAGATGTTTGAGCATTGATTGGTTCAGCATCTTCGTTAAATTCAATGACTAATGAAGGGTGCTGTGAGTAAAAGATTTCCTTCCTCTTTTGGAACTCTGGTGATTGGTTTTCGTCCCTGCTAGCGTCTGCGAATGTTTTTTCTAATTGCCCTTTCCAATAAGTGAGTTATCTGCCCCTGAAACTCCTCTTTTGCGCTTGCGCAACCCTGCGCAAATTATCAGTCTCCACTTCCGGCGACTACCAGCGGAAAAGATACAAAAAGTTAAAAATGGATAGTTCGATACAGAAAACAGTTAAAAAGAATAAAAAAAACCCGCCGAAATATTGCTGCATTTGTAAAGGCATTTACCGTGGTGCTGTAATTGAAGGAAGAAAAGTAAAAATACACAGGTTTCCCGAGAATATACAGCTGAAGCGAGTCTGGATACGACGCTGTAAAACTATGATGAGAACATTGAAGTGGACGTCACACAAGCGTTTGTGTAGTGAACAGTTTGTTGGTTTTATGGGACCCAGCCCACAGTGTACATTGCCTTCTATATTATTTCCAACAGAAAGTGGTGGCATAAAGAAGTTTCCAACGTGTGTACGTACAATTGTATTATTATTATAAATAGTTTAATATAGCCTATAATAAAGTAAGTACGTCAAAGGAAAGGCTAGCATACAGTATTGAGTATACAGATGATGTACAATAAAATTAGGGCGGCCGATAGGCCTATATATTACATAATGGGTGCAGTCTGTTTCGTAACCTGACTGTTTTGTACTTAATTCATTCGTTCATGTACCTCACATGAACCATTTCGTACTTCACTTTGTACAACAAATTGATATTAATACCTTTTACTGCGCTGTTGAAATCAATGACAGTTCAACAACAATTTGAGGAACGAAGTGAATTACGAAACGGCTCATTGAGGTATGAATGCACTAAGCATGAAACAGCCAAGTTACGAAACAGGCTGCACCCACTATGTAATATATAGGCCTATCCGATGCCCTAATCTAATCGTACATCATATGTATACTGTCGTCAACTGAGTCCCAAATGTCGTTTATGTTGAACTGGCAGCCTCTTGTACATTTTTCAGAAACTAGATGAAAAGCAATCTATTCAGCTTATAGATGTTGAAATGGAGGAAATGTTTGAACATACAGATATTGATGACACTGATACAGAAGAGGTACCAGTAGCTAATCTCTGTGTTCCATCTTCCAGTCACCCAATTGATGTTTCATTGCGCTATCATGATTATTGTTGGGGACAGTTTATGTCACAAACAAGTCCTAAAACAAGGTACAGTTTTTATATTTTACATTATACAGTCTCCACGAGACAAAAGTATTTGCTCATTTCTTGGCTAGGCACTTTTTTAATACCAGACATAATAATGGGGGCCCATATCCCACCCTTTCCCTACCTGTAGTCCGGGAATAATAACCCACACATATTGTAGTGTAGTAAGTGACTATCGCATGTGTTAGTGTTTTCTAAGAAATCGTGACATTGGTTTGACAAGAGACTACTTAAAGATACATTCCCGGGTACAAATTTTGTGATTTGATGATATATTTCGACTTAAAACATATTCAAAGTAACAAATCTATCAAAGGTTTGCTTGAATTCCCTTTCAAAAATTTGCATTCGCCGGCGATACCTTTAAGTAGGCTGTTGTTAGACTCAATGTCTGTCAACTTGGCTTCATTGTGGGAGGTCCATTTTTCAGAATGTATCTATCATTACTTACTGTATATATACATGTACCATATATATTGAGGCCTAAGTAAATTGTTAACTATTTCTGTCAACTTCTTTTTCTGCCGTTTAATTGCAGAGTCTTTTATACGTTGACACCCCGCTAATATTCCCAAAACCGCCTAACCATTTGAACGAACAAGAAGTAACGACTCCTTCACCTAAACCGGCAGATAACAGTCGGGTTGACAGTTAGTGATACCCTGACAATTTCGTCCAGCGCTTACCCCAATTATATTGTCGTTTTTCGTGTAATCCAGTATTTTTCTAGTAAGATTGGGTGTCTATACTTTCCATATGTATCATATTTGATATACTTTTATTGGAAATAACCACTCGATACATACTTTTCTAGGAAAGGATCTTTAACAATAAATATTGTTTGTATCGGATTGCAGTCAAGATATTATCCAAACAAATTGTGATAAAAACATTTAAATAAAGCAATTTTACACAATTTTATTAATCTACGGTATATTTCTATTTTTAGAAGTGTTGATACTCAGACGGAATGGAAATGTAAAGTTAGTTCAGTTCAAACTGAGGGAATAGCTGTTAAAAAATCAAAAGATGCTTATTCACAAACAGAGACTTGTACTAATTCTTTTTGTGTTCAGTGTAACCTTCCATGTTTAACTTTTGAAGATATGGTCAGTTTTTACACTGGAATACCTAGTGCAGAGGTGTTTGAAGCTGTCTTTGATGAAGTCAAAACAGAGGCTGTCGCTCGTACATCTAGACGCAAGTCTGATAACCAATCATCTGATAGTGGACGCACTGGTCGACCAAGAATATTATCACTGGTAAATGAATTTTTTATGGTACTAATGCGACTTCGTCTTGGTCTTTTGTTAGAAGACCCGAGCTACCGCTTCTGTATTTCAACATCCCAGTGTAGCAATATCATTGAAAGATTGGTTAATTACCTTGTTGTGCAATTGTCTTTTCTTGTTCAGTGGCCGTCAAGACAGACTGTAATTGAAAATATGCCCAAATGTTTTAAGGACAAGTTTCCAAATACAAGGATCATAATCGACTGTACTGAATTATACAGTGATAGCTCCAGCTCATTGCCTCTTAAGAGCCTCATGTACAGCGAATACAAGTCGCACATGACACATAAAGCACTCGTTGGAATTAGTCCAAATGGAGTGGTGACATTTGTATCAGACTGTTGGGTAGGAAGTGCAAGTGACAAAAAATCACAGCAGAAAGTGGGCTTATAGATCGTTTGGAGGAAGGGGATGCCATAATGTTAGACAAAGGATTTACTATTACAGACCTCACAACGCCAAAAGGTATAGCACTGATAATACCGCCCTTTAGGACTAAGGGAAAACAATTTAGTAAACGCGAGGTTTTATTAACCAAGGACATTGCCTGTTTGCGAATACACGTAGAACGACAGATGGAGAGAATAAAGAACTTTCGGATTCTTCAAGGAAACATTCCCATCACCCAAGGCAGGCATATTTCAAATTTATTTAAAATTTGTACATTCATATTTATCAAATTTGTGGCCTCCATCGGTGCATGATGACCAATAGTTTTTCGATTAGTTGACTAAATACATGTAATAATATTTTTATTATTATTAAAGATAGATTATGTAAGATTTAGATAAAGAACTAGCCATTCTTGCTATACTAGTTCGAAAGTAGATAATGTAAAATGAATTAGAACAAAGTGTTGGTAGTATTTCCTGGTTTTTAAGTTTAGTTAAGAGTCGTTTATTCTGCAATAGTGAAGAAACTTGGACAGAAAATTTGATAGCATCTGAAAAACACTACTTATATAAGAAGTGTAAGACTAGCTTAGGATTTGAAAATTATCTTAGTTGTATAAATACCCGATTCCACAAATCTATAATTAGTCGATTTAGGTGCTGTAATCACCACCTTGCAGTAGAAACTGGTCGATGGTCGGACAAAGCAAGAGGAAATAGAATAATTCTTTATTGTTTTGAACGACATAATGTGTGTATATTGGAAGATGAGGTTCATTTTATCTGCCAATGTCCAGCGTATGAGACTTAAAGAAAAAACATTATACATGTACCACAAGAATGTACACTTAATGATCTAAATACATTGTTTATTCAAGTTATGTCTGAACCTAGCCTAGCCTTAGCAGTCTTCATACATAAAGCTATGAAAATACGAGAACACTATGTTACAAACTTGACATAAATATGAATGTATTTTTCGTACTTTATCAAGGCATGCAATATTGTTTGATAGTTTCCTTTTAAGGATAATTGTCTGTAATTATATCACATGTACTATGGGCTTTTACTGATGTTTCAAAAAAAAAAAAGGAATTATTTGAGAATTTCATTCAAATTACTCTATTGCAAGCGAAGATATTAGCCTTTGAAGGTTTGACAGACATGTGCAATAATTTCAACCACCGTACTGGTTGATCGAGGCTAAGTCTCGTTCCTCCATACATGTATTTGATTAAATCAAAGTATCGCTGAACCGTTTTTAATCTATTTAATAGTGGAGAAATCTGATGCCATCAAGAGTTGGGGCCGAATCAATTAATTAATGTCTAATTAATACTTTAGAAAATATTTCAGGCCTAAAGAAAGACCTGCTATAGGCAGATTTAGCTCTTGCATAATGCATGTTTAAAGTATCACAAATCATTAGAATATTTACATAATGTGCATAATTTCTGGCTTTCGGGACACTAATAATACATTTGTTATCAAGCATATATATACATGTACATGTAAAGATATTTTGTAAATTTTATCATTAGATCTGTCATTGCTCAGTAGATTAGGAAAGTTATCACACAAGCAAAATATACCGTAGAAAGTGTTATAAAACACTATATTAAAATGGTTCCAATTGGTTCAAAACCAATAATTGTATTTATTATTCTGCAAAACTTTGTTAAAATTTTGTTATTCTGTCAAATTGATTTGAAAATTAACTTTGATTTACTGTACTGTGATAGAAATATGTACATGTAGTCTCTATTTGTTCAATTAGTTTTTTTTAAAATGAACTTTAAATTGATAAATAAAAGCACAATATCAGAACTACTTAATGTGTTACATGATGTTAAGCAAGACTAATGATTTCATAATCATTAAATCTTACTCTTGATATAGATTAATTTATTTATGTTTTACGCCCAAATACAGCTTTGATTATCTGACTAAATTGAGACGGGTACATGTATATACATAGCATGTGGTGTGCAATGCATGAAAATCTTGCCCGATAGCGGCGATAACTCTTTTTCCGATTTGGTCTAAGGTGATGGTTATTAATACTATTCACTAAACAATGTGTCCTCGTTGTATGCGTCAAGTATACAGTTCTGGAATAACAGAAGTTCTATAGAACAAAGAAAGCTTTGTATACATGTCCTTCCACATGTCTTTATCAAATTGAATTCTTTCAATACTAATGCCAGTACATGTCCAAATTACGAAGTCACACCACTTTCGTCGTGATACTCCCATTTGTCCCTGAACTTGAAAATAATAATTGTGATTTTTATTTAAGTTTAACAGTTTTTTCTTCTAACTAACAGCAAAAGTCAGTGTCTGAGCAACATTCTTTAGGCGTTTACGTCCTCCAGCGTAGTGAAGATGGACATTTAACATCGAGAAGTCCAGTGCTTTCTTCACAATGGGAACAATACACAATTCCATCGGGACTTGTCCCAAGGTAGGGTGATTCTGACGAGACAATCAAGCCACTGTCTTTGACTATCAAGCCATGGTGTTCTCTTCGCATACATCGCATGTACATTTTTTTTGCGACCTTTTCATGTTTTTTTCCATAATCGGTGTGAGAACTGGTGAAACTAGTGTACATCATATCTTTCAAAAGATTGTCTGGTGAAGCTTTTTTCCTTTTGCACACAGCTCCATAATTAGACGATGTTAAGCGTTCTTGTCTAACAGCTTTCCATGCTGTGGTGTTTTGTCCTCTTGTTAAAATTTCAGTGGAAATAATGTTTTCCTCGCTTAACGATAGATAATCAAAAACTTGTTGACACTCACTGGATCCTAATTTAACATTGTCCATATACATAAAGTTTATGCTATTTAGTTACGGCAGTTTCTCTTTAGGTACACTTGATGACCTTGGAAGTTTTTAAGCCATCCAACATTTAGATTAAGTCCTTCCAGTCTTTTTTTTAAAACGTTCAGTGCTCACTGTACACCCTGTTGTTACATTTATTTTTTTATTCTTTTCGACGCTTAGTTTTCGTGTGGGTTCCAAGAATGAGTTTTTTTGTAAGTTATGTCTTGTGATCTCTTAGGGCTCAATTTTCTTTTTCTGGGAGCAGGCATAACACTCCACAAACACTTATTTGACGTTGAAGCAAGAGTTCCAATTTTTTTCTTTTCCGCGAGATCAACAATTCCAAACAACAAGGCCCCTATATGGTTGCAGCACTCTCCTTCTCTAATAATAAGAGAAAGAATTGAGTTACAGCCTACACACAAAACAATGTATGTATCAAAATATTATGATTTAATTCAGAAATATAAGAATTACCATGAAAAAAAATATAATTACTTAATTATGAATCATCCATACTTATAATCTTTTTAAGCAGACAATGATTTATGTTATGATAAAAGAAAATTTATTGTACATTTTACTGTTTGCTATACGAAAAGAGTACAATTATAATGTAGCTGGTCAAATTAAATTATATATTACCATTTTGAACAAGCAAATCTCAACAAATCATTAATTTTATAATCATACAACATAAAGGAAACTGGTAACTAAATATTTATATTGAAAGGTATTTTTCAGCTTTAAATGTAATTTGTATTAATATTCAGACATTTATTTACATGTAAATAACAATACTTATACTATTAGATGACCGAGATATACTATTGGATAACCTGGATATTAAATGGATTAGACCACTGGCTTTAATCATTTAACGTATAGAATTACCTATTAAACAACACTGGTACCAGTACACAATTTTAAAATTGAACAAAACTTGTAAATTGGAAACCAACACAAACAAAAATCAAATAATTGTTTTTTTCACTTACTTAAAAACACAAAATAACATAATGAATTAACAGAAAAGTGAACTTTTTGTAAGAAAAGTTTGTTTTGGTACCCAGTTGTACATTGACAGTAAGCAGAATGAATACAGTCAGTCATTTTAGCCAACAAAACCCAAGGTTTGTACTCTGGTGATTTCTTTTTGTCAGCTGTTGGAAATGATGGCAACACTAAAGCTCAGGGCCCTGTTTCACGAAATTTTAACTTAAGATATAATCCAATTTTAGTAGATACTTCAATTTTGATTGGCTAAGCACTAAAATCAATCTAATATTATCCAATCAAATTACTAAAATTGGGATCTTATCTTAGTTAAAATTTCGTGAAATAGGCCCCTGATATAGATAGCAGTGACTCGATTCTTCATTAATTGCATTAATCTATCAAACGAAAAAATTCCTTGAAGTACAGGTCTCCTATACTTTAGTGCAACTTGTGTACACAAAAGTAATACTCTTCAGGGGCGGATCCAGGAATTTTTGCAGGAGGGGGTTTGCCAGGTTTCTGTTACGGGAATCTGCCATCATCGTCTCTAAATTACATAGGCATACATACAAATTGAGCTTTTTAAACAGAGAAATCATGTTTATACTGATGTAGGATCACTTTGTGATGTAATTTCATTGATGCAGGCATTATTTTTTTTTATGTAGCTGAGCAGGGTGGGGGGGGGACCCCCCCCCCCCTCTGGATCCGCGCCTGCTCTTCTACAACCCTGTTTACATTACAACATTACAACATTACAAATTTTAAGCGTACCATGTACGGCAGAGGTTTTTTTTTGTAGCGTAAACACCACCATAATTGTTTTCATCTGGTTTTCATCTTGAGACTGAAATTAACTTTTCTGTGAATAGTTCCACATTTTGCAAGTCGGGCACGGTTCCGAGACCAGTAAAGTAAACAGTCATTTTTTAAAATATATGTCGCGGCCGGGTACAGTGCCTTGCACAGTACTCTTTATCACGGCCAAGTGTAAATGGGGCTTTTGATATCCAATCTACGTAATTGAGTGTTCCATTTATTGCGACAACCTATCCAATATGGAGGAAAATGCAATTAATATCGCCTGTGAAAATAATCATAATGTAGAGCAATTTAAAGTGAGTGACCTAAAAAAGAATCTATCTAATGTAATTTAAATGTGTCTGATAGAAAAAGTGAACTGATCGAAAGAGTTAAAGAAGCTAATAAAATTTCAATTATGGACCAAAATGAACTGGGGACATCTCACTGTGCCACCCGCTATTGTTCTGATGGGGGGATTAATCAAGCAAGGGGATTATCGAATACAATGGTGTTAAAAGTATAGTCCGCGTTTTAAAACTACTAGGTTTAGACTGATTAAAAACTTTATTCACAATAAATTACATTAAAGTAACAACAAATACATGTATCAACCATAAATCATAACCCTACTAAATGTGATCTGACGTCAGTATATTCAATTGCACATTTTTACTCCATTTAACAGTTCGATTTTGGATCATGAATAGATTCTTCTATTCTTTTATATTTTCATCTTTTAGGGGGCAATCGTCCCCCGTTATCCAATTGAACTATGGTATTTTCAGTACAAGTCTGCTCTTTCAACGCAATGTTAATAAATTTAAATATATTTGGGTGGCTTTTTCCCGATCTTCTTCATTTTACTGTGGGTCAAGATCTAAAAAAGGACTACTGCCAAGTGCAAGATTCGATTTTCCTACATTCACCCCATGCACAACAAAAACATAGATCTCACCCCAAAATGTAAACATTATCTCTGTAAGTTCTTACCTCTAGTTTGTGTACATGTCCATCTTCATAAAACATTTTTGATTTTAACTGTCTTTTGGAGTTTTTTTTTAAAAAACAATGTAGTTGTACAAATCTTTTTCGGTACATTCGGGCAAACCTTGAAAGTTAGTACTCCAATCTATCGATGGCTTTTGTGTGTTGTAGAATTGCCCAGTCTACCTTATGTTTATAATAGACTGGGCCAGGTTTAATAGTGGACTGGTCCAATGCATGTGCATTGGATAAGAGATAAAAGGCCAGTTTGATATTCACATATCCTCTCGCACTTTTTGATATCCTATTGTGATTTGAATGGTTGGACAAGAATTGTTGTGGTGATTTAGAAGACCGGCATAAGACAGAAATCAGAAGTTGACTTAGATTGATCAGACTATCAGACCATTGGTTGATAAGTACCCTTTTATCTATACTCAGATATACTGAAGATATACTTAGTTGTACAGGAAAAATACCCCTTGACCCATCAAGCCTTACCAATACTTGGCCATCACCGGTGAGGTCAATAGATGGGCCTAAACCCAATCTAGAGGCAGATAGATACCCAATTTCACTTTAAATGGCGCTGCGACTTTGAACTTTAGCTGGTAGGGTTATTTGGGAGTTTATAAAATTCCAGGTTTCCATATTTAGTGGAGATAGTTCACATATAAAAGTACCAATTGTAGTAATTAAAATCAGTAAATATTAAAAGTTATTATTCTAGTCAGTTTATAGAATTGTGATTTGAATTGCAATGGGCGGAAAATAGTGTATTTATTGGTAATTGAATTGTTGTTGGTGTATAAGCGAAATCGCGGGAAAATACTACCCGTCGCCGTGGTAACGCATGCTTATTGTATGCAGGTAGTAGGACTAGACATTCCACATAGCCATATTGGTGTTAGTAGTTGTTTATATATTTGACAATTTAATTAAACAGACCCTAGTTAGATATTAGAATAGTATTTTAGTTAATATTTCTATAGGATAGTGAAATTAAAGTTGATTTATTTTTACTTTCTCGATATTAATGCTTTGAAGTGAGATCACGTGGGTAGATTAATTATTACTTAGGAATTTCCCGATAGGCAATTTAACCGGAAGTAAACAAACAAAATGAGAAATTATTTTAGAATTTTAAATTTTTTGTTGAATAAAGTTTATTGATTGACTTTTTGAAGATAATTTGAGATCTTATATCATTATTACAATAGAACCCTTTATAGTGAAGCTTTCAAGAGGTAGTATAGATAAGTTAGGAATAAATTAAATTGACTTTACCTAATTTTCATCATGGCATATGGGGGTAGTCAGTGGTCTATAAAGATGGAAAAAGATTATCAAGATGCGTTCTTATCTGAGACTCAACCTTTTATGGAGGATCAGCGATCATTAATTCCACCTCCCTTGTACCCCAGCCAGGATGTTATAATTAATGACCCTATCCCAAATACCAATAACAAAAAAGATAAAGGGAAGTTTATGAAACAGGATGGGGGTCTTAGTCAAGATGCTAGGGTTAATGATCCTATCCCACCCCTCAATGAACAGGGAGGGGAGGGGAGATATGTGAGAGCTGATGGGGGTACCCGAGCCCGGGAGAATTACTTTAACCCTTCTATCATACCTCGTTCTTTATCCTTTAATGGAAAATCAGATGAAAGTTGGAATACTTTTAGTGATAAATTTGTCCGGTTTGCCTTGTCCCAACCTTGGGGGGCTAATAGCTTTCAATGTATGAATTACTTATGTTATTGTTAATCTGATAAGGCAGCCGAATATTTTACAAATATAACTCGGAGATATCCGCAAATGAATTTTCAAGTGACGTTAGAAATGATGGAAAAACGTTTCGGAGGTCAAGATATACCCGAGGCAGCCCATGTGGAATTTCAAACGGCAACTCAGGGCGTTAATGAATCGATACGTGACTGGAGTGACCGAGTGCAACAGTTAGCGTTGAGAGCTATTCTGGTTTTTCTACGGAGAGTTTTATAGCTAGACAATCTGTTTTGAAATTAGTTTCAGGCTGTAACGACCCAGAGGCGGGTAGATTTGTCGCTAATTTAAGATTGATTGACATGGAGGAAGCGGTTGAAAGGTTGCAGTGGTACACTCATGTCAACACGGTTATTCCGTTAAAATCTAACACTAGTTCAACTAGGGGTAGTGGTTATCCCGGGGGAGATAGGAACGTAGGATTTCTTAATTCTGCAGAGACAGAGTCTTTCCCTCAGACACTTAGACATGATGACTTTGAGTCGGGGGGGGGGGGGTGGGTAGGTCTCGACCATCTAGATCTTCTATTCCTAGACGACTATATCAAGATCCACGATCCCCTCGTGTCAATAGAACCTATTATTACCCTGAGTTAAGATCAACAAGTCCTTCTCAAGTAGGATTTACGGATTTGCCTCCGACGGATATGCAAACATCAATGGAATATAGTCCCGTATACCCTTATGTACGGAGAACTAGCCCTTCGCCTATGCAGAAGCAAATTAAACCTCTCAGTTTAAATGTTAGGGAGATTTCAGAAAAACCGAAAGAGGAATCTGAGATAGGTCAAGTTAAAATGGAAGTAAGCCAATTTAAAGATATGATAGCGACTTTAATTTTAACTTTGAATAGGAGAAGGTCCTCCCCTTCGCCTAATAGGACAAATATTACATGTTTTGGATGTGGAGAGTTAGGCCATTATAAAAATGAATGCCCTCAGCAGCCTACTAAGTTACCGACATCTACCTCCACAAAGAAACAGTTAAGGATTAAGATTGAACAAGGCCCAAACTTGAAACAATCACTCTTACCTGAACCTGTAGAAGAATGTCAGGTTAACATTGTTCTTAGTTCCAAGGTTGGGGGAGTGTTAGTGTTTCTGAGCCTGATGAGGAAATTTCTGTTGCTAGGTTACCCTCTGCTATTGCATATAGAGTCCCCCTAACAATAGAAAATTTAGTTACTGAGTCGTTAAATGACACTGGTTCGGATTGTACTATATTATCGCCTAAGGTTTATGATCAGCTTGAAATTAAGCCACCCAAAATTAGGGATATTACAATACATGCCGCAGCTGAGAATATGACATTTCCTGGATTTCTAATTGGCCCCGTTACTCTCCGAATAGGGTCTTTTACGTTCACGGATAATGTGTATGTAGCCCCAATAGCCGACACAGCTTTACTTGGTTTAAATTTTCTTAGAAAGTGGAAAGTTATTATTGATTTTTTACATGAGTGTTTAATAGTAGGTGATGAGACTATTCCCCTAGTAACAGGATTAAGGCCTACGTGTAATACTAATAGTACCCCATATACTGCCCAAGTTAGGGTTCCTACTAAAACTATTATTACAGCTAGGTCAGTCACTCGTCTACCTTGTAAAATGGATAGGACATTAAAAGATTATATGATAGAGCCTATAGAAAGTGAACAGTTACTTATTGGTCGCACTCTTCATTCAAATACTGATTATCCCACGGTATGTTTGATTAATGCGTCTGATAAGGATATTGTTTTGAAGTCTAATGACATAATTGGACAAGCCTATGAGGTCGGAAAGGAATCCATACTTCCTATTCCCTTAGGAGATTCTTCCCCGGGTTCCCCCAACCCTAACCGTCCCTCCAATGTTGACAATGGGGTACTAAATGAAGATGGTAGTCCAAGGGTACCTGAACATTTAGTTGCCTTATATGAACGATCAATTAAGCATTTGTCAAGTGGCCAAGCAAGGCAAATAGCGGAATTATTGATTGAATTTAGTGATGTTTTTGCTCAAACGGAATATGACTTAGGAAATTTTACTGCCATAGAACGTGCTATTCACACGGGCGATGCCCGGCCCATTAAGGAACGCATGCGTAGGACACCTTTGTGTTTTGCCTCGGAAGAGGAAGCTCATTTAAAGAAAATGTTAAAAGCGGGTGTTATAGAACCTTCCACTTCTGATTGGGCGTCGGCCCCAGTATTGATACGCAAACCTGACGGGAATGTAAGATGGTGTATTGATTATCTAGCCCTTAATGCAGTCACGACTAAGGATGTATATCCTTTACCCATTATCGATGAATGTTTAGATACCCTCGCAGGAAATACTTGGTTTTCTAAATTAGATGCTAACTCTGCATATTGGCAGATTAAAGTCAAGCCAGAAGATCAAAAGAAAACAGCATTTCTAACTAAATTTGGCCTCTTCGAGTTCAAACGTATGCCTTTTGGCCTTAGCAACAGCCCAAGTTCTTACTCTAGAGCTGCCAATTTGGCCCTGCAGGGCCTAAATTGGAATATATCGTTAGCATTCATCGATGATGTGTTAATTATGGGTCAAAAATTTGAAGATCACATATTCAATCTTAGAACGGTTTTGGCACGTTTCCGTCAGTATGGATTAAAAATGAAACCTAAAAAGTGTGAATTATTTAGGCAGGAAGTAGAATTCCTAGGCCGTATTGTGAGCAAAAACGGTATAAAAATGAGTGATAAACACTTAACCCCGGTGAGAGATTGTCCGGTTCCCAAAAATACTAAAGAGGTAGAAAAATTCCTGGGATTTGCCAATTATCACCGTGTATTTTTAAAAGGGTACGCAGAGAAGGCGCTGGCCTTGTACTCTATTACAGGTAAAAAAAACCCTTTTTATTGGGGGGAGGAGCAGCAAGAGGCTTTTGAAAATATAAAAACTGCTTTAATAACTACCCCAGTTTTAGCTCTACCTAATCAAACTGATCCGTTTGTCTTGGATACTGACGCGAGTAATTTAGCAGTGGCCGCAGAATTAAGTCAGGTCCAAGATGGACAAGAGAGAGTAATAGCCTACTCTAGTTTTTCTTTAACCCCGGAACAGCAGCGGTACTGTACCACGCAGAAAGAATTACTTGCGGTTGTTCGATTTACCCGCCAATTTAGGCATTACCTCTTGGGTCGTCCTTTTACGGTCAGGACGGACCATAGTAGTCTTACTTGGTTATTAAAGTTTAAACGCCCTAATGGTCAGTTAGCTAGGTGGATGGAAGAGCTTGCCCAATATGATATGACTGTAAAATATAGACCAGGTTCCAAACATGTCAATGCAGATGCCCTGTCTAGGATACCTGTGTCAGGCCCTTGTCCTGAATTTGCCTTGAATATACGTCCTAGCGATTTGCCCTGTGGAGGTTGTAAATATTGTGTAAGAGCCCATGAAAATTGGTATGAATATCAAACTAATGTTGAAGAAGCTGTCCCTTTAATCCCACCCAAGATTAATGGGAAACCCCCTATTGAAATTGACCTCAATAGTTTTAAAGGGGAATGGCAAGACAAGTTTAATGAAAATCTTGGTACAACTGATTTTGATGGATTGTTAACAACTTGTGCTCTAATAGTGTCTCCTAAAGATACCCAGGGAAATCCCCAAGTGTTAACCTTGACCCAGGACGATTCCGGAATCATTTATCAGGCAAATTAGAAGAGGAAATCAAACAAGGCCAAAAGAATGATTCTGATTTGGCGATTTTGTTAAATTGGATGATACATAAAATAGAACCAGGGGGGGGGGAATTATTTATAGCTAGTCCTGCCTCTAAAAGTTATTGGATTAATAAGAAATTATATTATCTAGATGAACATCAAATTTTGTATAGGAAAGATGTGGACGGTCATTCTCAACTAGTGGTGCCCAAACCTTTAGTCTCGGAACTGTTAAGATTAAACCATGATGTACCGCTGGCGGGTCATCAGGATAGAGATCGAACTAGAACAGAACAAAATATTATTGGTATGGAATGACCCAAGAAATCAAGTTATACGTTGTATCATGTATGAAATGTAATCAAAGTAAAAAGGCAACTAGGATAGCTAGACATAATTTAGTCAATTATCACGCAGGAGCCCCTATGGAAAGAGTTCATTTGGAATTTTTAGGTCCTTTGCCCAAATCCACTCAGGGAAATGAATATATATATTGATGATGGTGGATCAATTCACCAAATGGGTCGAATGTATCCCTTTGCCATCTCAGACTGCGGAAATAACAGCACAGGCTGCGGTTAATGAATTCTTTTCGAGATTTGGAGTTCAGTTCCATATCTTTACTGATCAGGGACGGAATTTCCAAAGTGATTTATTTATCTCCTTGTGTGATTTATTGAAAATTCATCGAGCCCGCACCACCCCCTATCGCTCTTCGTCGAATGGTCAGGTCGAGCGATACAATAGGACGCTAATGGACGCCTTACGCTGTTATATGGGGGATACACAAGCAGATTGGGATATCTATTTACCTCAATTAGCCGGTGCTCTTCGTTCCTCTGTCAACCGGAGTACTGGGTATACGCCCAATAGATTAATGTTGGGGAGAGAGATCAATATGCCCACTGATCTCATGTTTGGGTCTCCAGCAGCCTACTAAGTTACCGACATCTACCTCCACAAAGAAACAGTTAAGGATTAAGGTTGAACAAGGCCCAAACTTGAAACAATCACTCTTACCTGAACCTGTAGAAGAATGTCAGGTTAACATTGTTCTTAGTTCCAAGGTTGGGGGAGTGTTAGTGTTTCTGAGCCTGATGAGGAAATTTCTGTTGCTAGGTTACCCTCTGCTATTGCATATAGAGTCCCCCTAACAATAGAAAATTTAGTTACTGAGTCGTTAATTGACACTGGTTCGGATTGTACTATAATATCGCCTAAGGTTTATGATCAGCTTGAAATTAAGCCACCCAAAATTAGGGATATTACAATACATGCCGCAGCTGAGAATATGACATTTCCTGGATTTCTAATTGGCCCCGTTACTCTCCGAATAGGGTCTTTTACGTTCACGAATAATGTGTATGTAGCCCCAATAGCCGACACAGCTTTACTTGGTTTAAATTTTCTTAGAAAGTGGAAAGTTATTATTGATTTTTTACATGAGTGTTTAATAGTAGGTGATGAGACTATTCCCCTAGTAACAGGATTAAGGCCTACGTGTAATACTAATAGTACCCCATATACTGCCCAAGTTAGGGTTCCTACTAAAACTATTATTACAGCTAGGTCAGCCACTCGTCTACCTTGTAAAATGGATAGGACATTAAAAGATTATATGATAGAGCCTATAGAAAGTGAACAGTTACTTATTGGTCGCACTCTTCATTCAAATACTGATTATCCCACGGTATGTTTGATTAATGCGTCTGATAAGGATATTGTTTTGAAGTCTAATGACATAATTGGACAAGCCTATGAGGTCGGAAAGGAATCCATACTTCCTATTCCCTTAGGAGATTCTTCCCCGGGTTCCCCCAACCCTAACCGTCCCTCCAATGTTGACAATGGGGTACTAAATGAAGATGGTAGTCCAAGGGTACCTGAACATTTAGTTGCCTTATATGAACGATCAATTAAGCATTTGTCAAGTGGCCAAGCAAGGCAAATAGCGGAATTATTGATTGAATTTAGTGATGTTTTTGCTCAAACGGAATATGACTTAGGAAATTTTACTGCCATAGAACGTGCTATTCACACGGGCGATGCCCGGCCCATTAAGGAACGCATGCGTAGGACACCTTTGTGTTTTGCCTCGGAAGAGGAAGCTCATTTAAAGAAAATGTTAAAAGCTGGTGTTATAGAACCTTCCACTTCTGATTGGGCGTCGGCCCCAGTATTGATACGCAAACCTGACGGGAATGTTAGATGGTGTATTGATTATCTAGCCCTTAATGCAGTCACGACTAAGGATGTATATCCTTTACCCATTATCGATGAATGTTTAGATACCCTCGCAGGAAATACTTGGTTTTCTAAATTAGATGCTAACTCTGCATATTGGCAGATTAAAGTCAAGCCAGAAGATCAAAAGAAAACAGCATTTCTAACTAAATTTGGCCTCTTCGAGTTCAAACGTATGCCTTTTGGCCTTAGCAACAGCCCAAGTTCTTACTCTAGAGCTGCCAATTTGGTCCTGCAGGGCCTAAATTGGAATATATCGTTAGCATTCATCGATGATGTGTTAATTATGGGTCAAAAATTTGAAGATCACATATTCAATCTTAGAACGGTTTTGGCACGTTTCCGTCAGTATGGATTAAAAATGAAACCTAAAAAGTGTGAATTATTTAGGCAGGAAGTAGAATTCCTAGGCCGTATTGTGAGTAAAAACGGTATAAAAATGAGTGATAAACACTTAACCCCGGTGAGAGATTGTCCGGTTCCCAAAAATACTAAAGAGGTAGAAAAATTCCTGGGATTTGCCAATTATCACCGTGTATTTTTAAAAGGGTACGCAGAGAAGGCGCTGGCCTTGTACTCTATTACAGGTAAAAAAAAAACCTTTTTATTGGGGGGAGGAGCAGCAAGAGGCTTTTGAAAATATAAAAACTGCTTTAATAACTACCCCAGTTTTAGCTCTACCTAATCAAACTGATCCGTTTGTCTTGGATACTGACGCGAGTAATTTAGCAGTGGCCGCAGAATTAAGTCAGGTCCAAGATGGACAAGAGAGAGTAATAGCCTACTCTAGTTTTTCTTTAACCCCGGAACAGCAGCGGTACTGTACCACGCAGAAAGAATTACTTGCGGTTGTTCGATTTACCCACCAATTTAGGCATTACCTCTTGGGTCGTCCTTTTACGGTCAGGACGGACCATAGTAGTCTTACTTGGTTATTAAAGTTTAAACGCCCTAATGGTCAGTTAGCTAGGTGGATGGAAGAGCTTGCCCAATATGATATGACTGTAAAATATAGACCAGGTTCCAAACATGTCAATGCAGATGCCCTGTCTAGGATACCTGTGTCAGGCCCTTGTCCTGAATTTGCCTTGAATATACGTCCTAGCGATTTGCCCTGTGGAGGTTGTAAATATTTTGTAAGAGCCCATGAAAATTGGTATGAATATCAAACTAATGTTGAAGAAGCTGTCCCTTTAATCCCACCCAAGATTAATGGGAAACCCCCTATTGAAATTGACCTCAATAGTTTTAAAGGGGAATGGCAAGACAAGTTTAATGAAAATCTTGGTACAACTGATTTTGATGGATTGTTAACAACTTGTGCTCTAATAGTGTCTCCTAAAGATACCCAGGGAAATCCCCAAGTGTTAACCTTGACCCAGGACGATTCCGGAATCATTTATCAGGCAAATTAGAAGAGGAAATCAAACAAGGCCAAAAGAATGATTCTGATTTGGCGATTTTGTTAAATTGGATGATACATAAAATAGAACCAGGGGGGGGGGGGGAAATTATTTATAGCTAGTCCTGCCTCTAAAAGTTATTGGATTAATAAGAAATTATATTATCTAGATGAACATCAAATTTTGTATAGGAAAGATGTGGACGGTCATTCTCAACTAGTGGTGCCCAAACCTTTAGTCTCGGAACTGTTAAGATTAAACCATGATGTACCGCTGGCGGGTCATCAGGATAGAGATCGAACTAGACAGAGGATCAGAACAAAATATTATTGGTATGGAATGACCCAAGAAATCAAGTTATACGTTGTGTCATGTATGAAATGTAATCAAAGTAAAAAGGCAACTAGGATAGCTAGACATAATTTAGTCAATTATCACGCAGGAGCCCCTATGGAAAGAGTTCATTTGGAATTTTTACGTCCTTTGCCCAAATCCACTCAGGGAAATGAATATATATATTGATGATGGTGGATCAATTCACCAAATGGGTCGAATGTATCCCTTTGCCATCTCAGACTGCGGAAATAACAGCACAGGCTGCGGTTAATGAATTCTTTTCGAGATTTGGAGTTCAGTTCCATATCTTTACTTATCAGGGACGGAATTTCCAAAGTGATTTATTTATCTCCTTGTGTGATTTATTGAAAATTCATCGAGCCCGCAGCACCCCCAATCGCTCTTCGTGGAATGGTCAGGTCGAGCGATACAATAGGACGCTAATGGACGCCTTACGCTGTTATATGGGGGATACACAAGCAGATTGGGATATCTATTTACCTCAATTAGCCGGTGCTCTTCGTTCCTCTGTCAACCGGAGTACTGGGTATACGCCCAATAGATTAATGTTGGGGAGAGAGATCAATATGCCCACTGATCTCATGTTTGGATCTCCAGCGGAAGAACAAGAAACCCTGCCTGATCTATATTTAAAGAATCTTAAAGAAAATATAGTTAAATCACATGAAATTGCGCGTAAAACTTTGCAGACTAGACAAAAGCGCATGAAAAAGGATTACGATGTGAAAATTTGGAAAAAATCTTATGATATAGGGGATTGTGTATATATCTTGGATACTGCCTGTCTTAAGGGAAAGAACAAAAAAATAAGTCCTTACTGGAAAGGCCCAGGGGTGATTGATAAGGTCTTGACTCCTTATCTCTTAAGGGTGAAAACGCGTAATGCCCAGTCCATTATACATCATGACCGAATAAAACCGTGTAGAGATAGGGAGATCCCCCCCCCCCCTGGGTAGAGCATTATAGAAATAAAATCATGAGTGGGGATCATTCTACCCCTGTGCGTCCTACTCGCAAAATTTATTGTGTTTGTCGGAGACCATGGGGCGAGGGTTCGGAATCCAGTGTGACCATTGTTTAGAGTGGTTCCACGGAAGGTGTGTTAATTTGACCCCTGAGGATGCGGAGTGTATAGAAATATATACCTGCCCCGTTTGTGATTCTTCTTAAAATTTTATTATCGATGTCAATAGTTTTAATTTAACAGTTTTTATCTTTATTTCTACCCATTGAGTTCACGTAAGACCTGTGTTGGGCAGGGCATTCTTTGGGTTAAATGGATTTCTCCAGGGAGGGTCCCTTTTTTATAAAGTTGGGGGGTGTGTTGTAGAATTGCCCGGTCTACCTTATGTTTATAATAGACTGGGCCAGGTTTAATAGTGGACTGGTCCAATGCATGTGTATTGAATAAGAGATAAAAGGCCAGTTTGATATTCACATGTCCTCTCTCACTTTTTGATATCCTATTGTGATTTGAATGGTTGGACAAGAATTGTTGTGGTGATTTAGAAGACCGGCATAAGACAGAAATCAGAAGTTGACTTAGATTGATCAGACTATCAGACCATTGGTTGATAAGTACCCTTTTATCTTTACTCAGATATACCGAAGATATACTTAGTTGTACAGGAAAAATACCCCTTGACCCATCAAGCCTTACCAATACTTGGCCATCACCGGTGAGGTCAATAGATGGGCCTAAACCCAATCTAGAGGCAGATAGATACCCAATTTTACTTTAGGTATAATCTTTCCCGTCGCTAAAGTGAATCTGTGATTTTCGCTTTCACTAAAAGTTAGTTTATCGTGGTGTGATAATTCATTTTTGTCCGTAATTGAAAGTTTATGAGCTCCTTTCACTCTTTCAATAAGTTCACTCTTTAAATTGCGATTTGAAAGATACCTTATTAGGTCAATCACTTTAAATTGATCTAACTTAAGGCTTTGTTCGCAGGCGACAGTAATTGCATTATCCTCCATATTGGATCGGTAGTCGCCGGAAATGGAAAGCTCGATTACGTCTCTTGGATATCAAGGGACGTAATCAACTTATCGGAAAGGGCAATAGGTTGGTAACGTACTCTTGTCCGTTTTCAAGGTTTGGTATGTTGAATGATCTGTGTTTCCCGTTCATCGCGTTCAGTTTCTTCCAGACGACACCCGTTTTGGTTCAACGCATTACAGAATGTCATCCAGTGCCCACTTGCGCTTTTAGGATGGTGTCTCTTGCAGCGTATTTCAACTTCGGGTAGTTCTGGTGGTTGTCTTCATTGTAGTGGCGTTTTCGTAGTCGAAGTGCCTTCTTTCTTTTATCAACTGCCTCCTGACATTCCGGGGATCACCATGGTTTTCTAATCCTTGGTTTCCTCCCAGATGTCTTGGGAATTGAATCGTTTGCTGCACCTATGATAGCACTCGTGATGTTGGCAGAGTACACGTCAATGATGTCTTCTTCCTTCCAATCGAAGCAGCCTACACGGAAAATGGCCCAATCGACTTCTTTCTTTTTCCAATTGGGTCTACCGTTATAGGCTTCCCTGATTGTTTCGGCTTGAATGCAGAATTCTATCACCAGATGGTCACTGCCTAGTATCTCGTCTTCGTGTACTTGCCAGTCGCAGCGGTTTGCCATACCAAGCGTACAGAATGTAAGATCCAGGTGTGAAGGTTGGGCATTTCCTCCAACAAATAGGGCTCTCGTCATTCAGTACGCATAGGTCGTTCCCTTCTATAATTGAGCATAGGCTAGTCCCCCACAGAGCGTGCCTTGCGTTGAAGTCTCCGCAAAGCACAGATTCACTCCGTGGAAGTGCGTCGAGAAGTGACTGGAAGTCATCTGGTTTTATTATGACCGCTGGGGATGCATAGACATTCACTATTGTCAACTTTGTTTTATTGCTCAATGTGATGGCTATGCCCATTGCTTCTAGAGGGCCCACTACGTTCAGTGAAACAGAAATATAATTTATGTTGTCACTGACGTAGATGGCAAGACCGCCGCCACATGTTGTGCTGCCCGATCTGTCCCTACTCTGACAAGTGTATCCGGGTATCCGGATGTCGTTCTTCGTTGGTATAATTTACTTGCTTGATAAAGACGAGAGTATCATCGTCGAAACGTTGCATGTTATAAAACAGTAACTGTTAATCCATAAATAGTGTTATTGTGTTATTGTTCAATTGCTAAATGCCACTTAAAGAAGTGCTTGATTTAACTCTGATCGCTTGGACGCTGATTGCCTAACAAAGAAAACTAACTGAAGCCCTATAGGGAAAATAAAGCTAAGAGTGGTATATATGAGAAATAAGAAAAAATAAACTATTAAAATAACCTAAATTAAATCGAAAATGTAAAACTATGTGAGGCCAAGAATGGAAACTAAAAAATTAGAAATCGAAAAAGAACTAAAGGTAATCTGGGGAAGATATAGTTAAAGGCAGTGAACAAAAGGAAAAAATAAAATAAAATAAGTAGATAAATATATGGATACCTAGTCGAATCAAGTGAAAAAACAAAAAATAATCTAGAAATCAGATAAAAAAAAAGGGAAACTGTTGTAGTTAGCAAAACGAAAGACAAATGGAATAAGTAAAAAGTCCTAAAAACAAATAAAATACGGAAAAGTGAATAGATAAAACTAGTAAAAATATGGAAAGAAAAATAAAAGTAAAAGTAAATAAAAGAACGAAACAAGTAGAAAAAAAAGTGAACTTATACCTTATTCGGGTATAAGAGAAAAAAAGAAGAGATAATCTTGGGACTTTGTAGAATTTTTGTAGGATCTTAAAGTCGATTGAAGAATCTTTTCTGGAGTCTTAGAGCTTGCAGATTCTGGAGCAACATTGGTAGTATGCGTACTATCTTCAAATAACAATTACAATACATGTTTTGTCGCGAGCCGCCATTTTAATCTGACTTGACCAGCCTCAACCGACCTCGAAACGTTGGTTAAGTATGGTCGCGACTGCAGTACCATTTCAAGTTTGGGTGTGCATGGTCGAGACCTAGTTGAACTATAATCGAACATTTGGACGAGCCGAAGGCGGCCCAGGTTAGAACGTTCAATCGAGTACGCCCGGAGTTACCTACTAAATCTAGTAAACAATTACATTGGTGATAACAATTTTCAGATTAAAGTAATTTGACTGAAATTTTCAATATATTATTCTTCTTTCATCATCTATTTTTGAACTGTTAAAGCAAGAATGGCTAACTCCTTATAACAATCTCCCATAATGTATCCTTAAGCTTTTCTTTAATGCCCAACATTGATCTAGCCAAATAAAACGTTGATCGTGCGACCTCTTATTGTTATCTTAAACCAAAACCATTCCACAGTTTAAAATCAGTTCTTATAATCAGATACAATTGTAGGCCTACCGGCTATGGAAAATCGGTCATAATTTTTAATACATTACCGTATTTCTCAAATTCCACGGTATTAATTATTGTACCGTTAAATTCCATTATTGCATAGTTTCGGTACTAATTCACAAGCTAAACATAAACTACCGCCGCATTAAATGGTTTTGAACTCCAGTGGTAACTAAGTTCGAAGTAAATTGCATATCACGTTTGATAAATGGCCATATACTCGGGTGACATGCTGTGTAGCGTACGCAAGCGGTTGCTATGCTTGTTTGAAAACTACACCACGTCATTTCGACGGTGTGGGTTTTTTTCTTCGCAAAAGAAAACGTGTATCAATCTGCCCAACGTTTAAAATATATCACTATCAGTTATTTAAAGGTGTGTTTTTAGTTTTAATACACTCACTAACTTTTTATACGCCCAAATTTTCATGTGGACGTATATTGTCGTCGCCCCTGTCCGGCCGTCCGGCCACATTGTTCGTGAACACTCTACGGGTCACAATTTTTATCCGATTTCAACGAAACTTGAAATATAGGGTTATCACCCTAAGATCTCAGCTCCTTTCGATATTGGCATGTATCGGGCTGTAACTCCATGGATCATGGCCCCCGATTGTACGCAAAAACACGTTTTTAACTTGTGAACACTGTAGAGGTCACAATTTTGAAACGAATTTGATGAAACTTGAAATGCATGTTTATAACACAAAGATCTTGGTTCCTTTCGATATTTGCGCATATCGGATCGTAACTTCCTGAATTATGGCCCCTGATTGTACCAAAAAATCACCTTTTTTAGAGGTCTCAATTTTGAACCGATTTTGATGAAGCTTGACATGCATGCTTATAACCCAAAGATATTGGTGCCTTTCGATATTTGCGCACATCGGATCATAACTTCCTGAATTATGGCCACTGATTGTCCGAAAAATCGCCGTCTTTAGCTTGTGGTTTCTCTGGGGGCCAAAATTATTATCCGATTTTAAAAGAAAAACGTCTGATTATATCACCGTTGCACTGTAAAGAAGGTTGAGTTTGAATTTCGTGAAAATAGGACCGAAACTGCCAAACAAAATGGCCACCGCCTGTACGCGAATACTATAAAAAAAATATGGTATATCAAGGTTGTAGACATTGCAGAGTCCACAATTTTACTCTGATTTTAATGAAACTTGAAATGCGTATTTATAACCCAAAGACCTTGGTTCCTTTCTATATTTGCGCATATCAAATTGTAACTTCATGAATTATGACCCTTGATTGTAGACCCTTGTAGAGTCCACAATGTTACTCAGATTTTGATGAAACTTGAAATACATGTTTATAACCCAAAGATCTTGGTTCCTTTCGATATTTGCGCATATCGAATTGTAACTTCATGAATAATGACCCTTGATTGTAGGAAAAATCAACTTCTTTTTACCTTGTTCTCTATCCATCTCTCGAAAATGTGGGCGTATCCCGCCCGCTGGGTGTTTTTTGTGTGTTTCAGGTGTGTGCTTCAATAAGCCGATGGTTGAATTTCATTGTTGACGACATACATAAAAAATTCATGAAGAGTTCCTCGAATAAAGTTTCGAGGTGTAGAATTTTTAGCCACTGGATACATCGTCTAGCACCCAGAAAATATTCATTTGCAGTGATTCGCCCGGGAGATTTAGAGGACTGTTATACTCATTCGACGCCAATTTCCCACCAATCAGAATCCAAGAAATTTCCTTTTTGGGCTACAATTAAGAATACAATATTGCGTCACTCTTAATCTTAAAGAAACCATTAAAGATCAGATTGAGAGTATGTTAGAAGCAGACACAATTAGACCTCCCAAAAGCCCTTATTCATCTCCAATTCCCAAACCAGATAAAACTGATCGATTCTGCATTTCCACAGCTCCAGTAATTTTTCAACACATGATGGATAAAATTGATGAAAGGATGTTTACACAAGTTTGTCTAGGTATTTTGGAAAAAAAAGTATGTTACAATATCAATATTTAGATATTGTTCATAGTACTATTTAGTTGTATTGTACATCACTGTATGTAGGCCTATTATTAATGCAGTGCATCACATCACATCAGGGGAGTAAACACATTATTAAATGTGTTTGAACTGACATGGCTTCTTTTTTAAACACTTGTCAGTGATGCAGGACGGAGGGCCTAACAAAGACAGCCGTCAGTCGTTCGGATGGGACGAAAACATGAGGACTCGTGTACACATTGGCGCGCACGTAATAGACCCTTGGAAGTTTGAATTCGATATAAGAGTGGACCGTAGCGCCACTGCCCGGGCAAAATTTCCCTTATAGCACACAGTATGGCGTATACCCGTCTGCCCGTTAGGAGCAGAACAGTAGCACGTTAAACCCCATTACAGTTTTTAACTTGATGTAGATGGGTTTTTTCAAGTGGATGACTCGACATTTCGAGCTGAAGCTCAGTGGAGCTACGTAATCAATTTCATTGGCTGATGCTTTTGAAAAAATAAAATAAATGTGCGATTAATTAACATGTGTCATCTGTTTATTTTGGGGTTCCCGCGGGGGACATCGGCCTCACTGTTGGCTTGTTATCTTAGAGCACGCGCAAGGGTCTTTCCTCTGAGAGGAAACCGGAGTAAAAACACGAATATGAGAATGTGTCCTATTTCCAAGCCACATACGTTCACACGGATCGAAACCACAACCGCAAGCAAAGGGTGACCGCCCCACCCCACCCAGCGTATATTGTTGTGCGAACCATTTTCATAAGCCAATCGGAGAAATGATTGATATTACATGATGTCAAGATGACTTCCACAGGAGTCACATGATCGACGCAATTTAACAAAGACAGCCGTCAGTCGCTCGGATGGGACGAAAACATGAGGACTCGTATACACATTGGCGCGCACGTAATAGACCCTTGGAAGTTTGAATTCTATATAAGAGTGGACATCGGCCACACTGTTGGCTTGTTATCTTAGAGCACGCGCAAGGGTCTTTCCTCTGAGAGGAAACCGGAGTAAAAGCACGAATATGAGAATGTGTCCTATTTCCAAGCCACATACGTTCACACGGATCGAAACCACAACCGCAAGCAAAGGTTGACCGCTCACCCCACCCAGCGTACATTATCGTGCGAACCATTTTCATAAGCCAATCGGAGAAATGATTGATATTACATGATGTCTTCCACAGGAGTCACATGATCGACGCAATTTACTTGCACTCTGTCCGTTTTGATCGGCGCGATCAGGTTTACAAACACGCTCGTCTGTTACATTGCAGAAATCTGGATGATCCAAGATGTCAACGGGTAGCATTTGTCCGAAACGCCCACATCAATTTACATAGCGGCATAACATCCTTTCACGATAAGGGTTAAATGCGTGCGCGTTAGATTGTTAGGCTTTCTGGAGTGCCCCGATTTCCTCCAACCTGTGAAGACCTCGACGCGCAAACTAATAAACCATATGTTAGTCCCCAAATTACCAAGTTTGTGTCGACTGGACGTTAACACACACACACACTCCCTTTCTCCCTCTTTTCGAGAAAATTGTAAAATGGGGTATAATTTGCTCTGTTTCTGCACTAATCGGGCTAATGAAGACGGGAATATGCCATGCAATGTTCAATGTGGCGAAATTTCACTTGTGGGCCAGGCCCTCCGACATGTAGCACTGAAACGAGGGAACCAAATCGGAGTACCAGCAAGAAAGAGGGGGGGGGGGGGAGTAATCTGATAATAAAATGCCATTATACAACAATCCTACTCGACACCACCTCCAACAATATGCCACACACATACGCCCAATTTAGATGTATTTTCGCCAGTTTTCTGTATTTACTGCTGATCGTATTTTTGTCGATACTCTTTTAAAAACCCATTTTCACGACCTCGTTGTTCAAGATCGAGAAACTAAAACTTTATTTATATAATTACTTTCTGATTACTTACAGCAGACACAGAATCCAATTTTTAAACTTCTCGGTCGAAAACCGATCGTAATAGAACGATTACGGTTTTTATCTGTATTTTTTTCTACCAACATACCGTTTTGAATACACCACACGATATAATATTTCACTTTCATATTAAATCGTGTGAAAAAAGGAAATAAACGGCTGCAAATGGGATACAGGTGTTGATGGTGTGAAAAACAAGATACCCATAGACACTTCAACCGTGTCTAAACTTTGTTAACTTAAGAGAGAGGTGCTAACAAAAAGTACAGCTTCATCACGTATAAAAAAGACATTGTAAATATATTCAATTTCAGTTTTCAGTACTTTGTAATTAGAGTAACATGGATTTTACGTTCGACTAATTTGAAACTCTTCAATACTTTGCGTCAGTAAATAAGTTATTTTTAAGCTAGTATATGTATTCATCTCGGTCACGATACGTCAATAATGTATGTACTTTTAATAATGATACTGATACCAATAAAATGGTGTCCTGTAACCTTATGGAGTTCTTTTGGGTCATTTAAGTACACATATGGAATGCAATTTGCGCGTTCTGGCGCGGCTCTGTGAGGCAGTCTCTATTCGGATCTCAGAGACTGAATGCAAGACAAAACAAGAGTAATAATGGTGCCGCATCCTTTTTAAAGCTACCGAAAGGACAATAAAACCCATCCTTTCGTTCCCCCATTTATTCATCCATTATTATTATGATTATGAAGCGAACACTTGTTGTGTTCTATTTCAGATTGCAGCGTTATAGAACTTTTTGACCAACATAAAGGATACACTCCATGGTATGGTGTTCGAACAGCTTGCGATTTGTCAAGAATAAAACTGGCCATTCCAGTCTTATGGAAAAGTTAAGAAATAAAATTCCACACCTTGAAAAGGAAGAGGCACATGCCTCGGCATCAAGTCTAAATATATTGCGAATGATCTATGTATACATGTACAATTCGTAAAGAAGATAACAATAATGACGCTACAGCACTATTTACTCCAGACTGTACAAGCAATTCGTAAAGAATTCGTAAACAATAATGAACCTACACGCATACATCGCCAACATTATCGACAATAGGAAATGACACAGTGTCAACTATGACACTGACACATCTTCGACTATGATCACTAATTCACCATCGTTATCCGCAACAAATACACCACCAATACCGGTAATCTCCAATTCTCCCATTTATGCTAACTGAAGCGACCAAAAAATTTATTTAGGGTGCAAAAGGCAACAGCGATGACGAATTAATGAATGAAGTCTTTGAGTATCCAAATAGAAAGAACGAAACACACGGAGTAGCGCAAGTAAGTAGTTTAAATGTACCTGTCAAACTTTCATGACAGATGGACCTTGGGAAATGAAACCAAAGTTGTTTTAATCGGCATGATTACCCAGAATTCAGAAATAATTGGACTGTAACGGCGCCATTACGTAAAATAGATTTTAGAAACAGGCCACGAAGAAGCTATACAAAATTTCTATTCAGTAGATAAAGAAGAATCGCTTCATTTTCTCGACGTATAAACTCCCCCATAGAAGACATATATTTATGAATAATTATACAAAAATTGTTTGATAATATTTTTTCAAATTCTATCCCAACTACCATTGTAGGTCTTACAGTTTGAGTTATGTCTTTAGGAGTGTAACATTGCAGCGTTGCTGTCCCCATATCATTTTATTACTTTTCCACATCACCAATAAACACTCTAACTCCCAAATCTTCACCACTATCAACACACACATACATACACGCACCATCTTCACTACAAACTACATACTCTACATCTACACGAACAGCAGGACATATCTTCACCGATACACATCTTCATCATCACTTCACGTCGTCGTCACAACACTACACACCACACATGTTGCACCGCAGATTTGCGTCAAATATAGTGACTATAGTATAACGAGCAATGCTGTGTGGTCCACTCTGTACAATTGCGATAGAAGTTCTAATGTTATGATGTTATTAAAAGTAATGCTTGAGAAAGTTTTATTAATATACATAATTTTTCTTCGGATACAATAATAAAGATATAACTGCACTGCAATACAAGCTTTCGAAGGAATGGGAACGACCGCTTCAGTCGAAGTTTTCAGCAAGTATCATTAATGTCCTTGTCTCAAGGTACATTTTGAAATAAACCTAGTGCATAGCACTGGTGATTAAATAAATACATGTACTTGGAAAGTCGATGTAAATCAAAACTGAACAAATTCTTATCCAAAGAATAACTGATGAAATCACTATTATCAATTAGACCAAATAAAACCATCAACTTACTATTCTTTTGTTTGATAAGGTTTGATATCCTCTTTCCATATACATAACACCTTTCTGCCAACACATCAGAACAATTCTTTTTGAAAAGTTGGCGTAGGATTTCAGCTTGCCATCGAAATGTCTCAAAGATGGTTATGTCATTTACCGTAAATGTTACGTCTAGACAGCCTTCTAGATTGTCGTACGAATCCATGTCAAGAAAATCAAGCCATATAGTCTTGTGTTACGCTAACTCGACTTTGAGAATTTTTCCGTGCAACATTTTATGTCCAAGATTACAGAAACATGTGTTTGAGAAAAGTGTATTATCCCAACCTGGGGTTCACGAAGTCAAGGGATCGGTGGAGTGGGGGCGTGAATAAAGTTAGCCAATTAAATTAGAGTAAAGAAACTTTGATATTCGGACAATGACTTTCAGTTTCAGTTATTGTAATCAGCGACATTTCCCACGGGGGTCATCGACACAAACTAGGGTATTTCCGGACTTATATGTTTTGTTTCTATTTCAATAATTTGCCTGTGCGTAGGGGTCTTTAGCAGTGGGAGAAACCGGAAGAAAACCCATAAAGATGGAGAGGCGATCCTACTCCATGTCACTTACAAGCGGGGAATCGGATTCACGCCACATGACTCAATAACAGACCTTATGATACAATGTGCACGCGTTAACCATTCGGCAACCAAATCCCCACATTGGGGAGTTGCGGAGTGTAATTGTCTTCACTGCAATAGAACATTCTTTATGATTAATGTATTGACACATTGGTTAGTGGTAGTATTTAGGTACTGTTGTTTATAAACTATATGCCCGCCTCAACTTCAGTAATCCACGTACTACGATTTTACTCATTAATTAGACCGTGTATCAGCTCTTACATCTGATGTTTCTTATATAACTTAAATGGCAAGGAGGCAGGTGTTAAATCGTTGGTAAAGTACATTTTGAAAATCGCATTGTGCGAATTGGTGTCAGAGGCAACCTGAATTTATACCTCTATTAAGCGCATCGTAGAAAACAGATAAAGTATTACATGACACGGAAAGGATTTGAGCATACCAATAATTTCATGGGCTTTATGTAATGAGGATACTCATATTTTATTAAGAAATGAAACGCCTGATATAGGACTAGTATAATTTGTCCATCAATGTATGATAATGGGCTAACAATTGTATCCCCGCCCAAAACATGGGAGAAGTCCAAATTTAATAGCAGTCGATTAGACGGGTTTTTTTTCGTGTGTGTATGTGTTTAGTATTTAGTCAGTACTAATAACTTCTGCATTGTCTTGCGGAATCTGATATTCTTGTCCACTACAAATTGCGTTCGAAACCATATAATACACGACTCGTGTACTGATTTTAAAATGTTCAATTTGTCTTTAATATTAGAACACCAACTCAAGTAAACTCAGGGATCGCTGTCTGCACTCCACTACCTGGTCGTTATTTATGATAATATCAGCCATTATCTATAGTTTTATTATTTATAACAATGATTTTATATCGTTATCTCATCTGTTTACAACCAGAAAATAGTCTGGAAATAAATTTAATGGCAAGAAAATGAGATGGTCATTTTATTATCGTAATATGCTGAATAACACAATTGGCTAACAATATGTACGTATCACCAGTTTTGTCAAAGCTAAATACCTGAATATCTGATGTAATGTCACTGCGCTAATGCAGAACCAATTGTGATATAACTATTGTTTGTTAGTTATAATTAGGTCATGACGTCAAATGAATTTATATCTTTAGGATTCTGTGCATTTCAGTATTTGCAGCCCACGATGGAATCACCCTTAAAGAAGCGTAACGTCTAAATTAATATTTCCATAGAAATAAAAATTAAAAGCACGAATTAAAATTCGATACTGTCCTTTTCAATCAGTTTTGGTGTTCTTATCTTGTTGTGACAATATGGGGTTCTAATATTAAAGACAAATTGAACATTTTAAAATGAGTACACATGTTGTGTATTATATGGTTTCGAACGCAATTTGTAGTGGACAAGAATATCAGATTCTGCAAGACAATGCAGAAGTAATTAGTACTGACTAAAAAAATACTAAATACATACACACAAATAAAAACCACGTCTAATCGACTGCTATTAAATTTGGACTTCACCGAACATAAACGATTAGAAATTACAAAAAAAGAGATTAAAATTGGAATGTAAATCACTTAATACACATTCATTTTACATTAATATGTGCTTTTAGACCACTTTTCGTCTATTTTGAGGTTCCGAAGAATAGAGCTATACGCCCTTTAAAACTTAAAGATACATTATATAAGATTTAGATAACGAACTAGCCATTCTTGCTATAATAGTTCGAAAGTAGATAATGTAAAATGAATAATTTGACAATTTCATTCAAATTAGTCTATTGCAAGCACAAATATTAGTCTTTGAAGGTTTGACAGACGTGTGCAATAATTTCAACCACTGTACTTGTTGATCGAAGCTAAGTCTCGGTCTTCCATATTTGATTAAATCAAAGTATCGCTGAACCGTTTTAATATGTTTAATATCGGAGAAATCTGATGCCACCAAGAGTTGATTAGGGCCTGGATCAGTTAATTAATGTCTAATTAATACTTCAGAACACATTTCAGGCCAAAAGAAAGACCTGCAATAGGCAGATTTAGCTCTTGCATAATGCATGTTTAAATGAAATGAAATAGGTTTATGTCCTACTGTTTTGCTCCTAAGCTGGGCTAATGAAGATGGGATACTCCATACAGTGTGCTATGAGGGAAATTTTTCCCGCGCAGCGGCGCTAATGCCTACGGCCTTATATCAAATTCCAGCTGTCAAGGGATCTTTTACGTGTCCTTGCCAGGCCCTCCGCCTTGCATCACTGACAAGGAGAAACCACGCCGGAAAATCTGGATGAACTTTCTCGGCCAATGCAGGGATCGAACATGTGACAAACTGATGCTTAAAAGCATGCACAAAGTATATCGCGTGGTTTGTTTCAAACACAAAACTTTGTCGATCAATGAAGTTTCTTTCATCTCAGAGTTCTTGGGATTGTGACGTTAAATGAACAAATATTACAAGTAGACCGTACTTATATTGGCAGAGAAGAACAGCAAGAGCTAGATAAGTAGCTAATAAAATGTAAACTGAAACACACTACTTGGATTCTTGACCAAAAAGCCAACAAATGGGAAAAGCCGGAAAATAGAAAAATTGAATTGTGATGAATAAACTACATGTAACTACATTATTGTTTCACTCTCGTTCCCATAACATCAAATCGAGTTTAAAGTATAATGTTTCGGTCCATCTTTGGTCTAATTCAGTAATTATTTTTTCTGAAAATCTCCAGGATTAAGCCATATTTCTTGATATTGTTTACTAGGACTTTTACTGCTGACAGAGAGAGAGAGAAAGAGAGAGAGAGAAATGGGGTTTAACGTCCACTCGACACAAACTAGGTCATTTCGGGACTAATAGTGGGAGGACTAGCAGTGGGAGGAAACCAGAGCGCCCGGAAAAAACCCACGAGGTTGAGAAGGCGCCCCTATCTCCATGCCATATACGCTCACACCGGGGATCGAAACCACAGCCGCAAGCCAGAGATGACCGGCCAGCTAGAGGTCGGAGCGCGGCACTCTAGACCACTAGGCCATCCCAACCCCCCCTAACTGTTGACAGTGATGTAGATCTAAGATGACTCCTCTATTACATCTTTTGATGTCAGGCCCATTAAGATTTTTATAAATATTGTTATCATAAGGTAATAACTATCTATCGCTTCATCCTTCCAATCTTGTTTTAAAACTATTATGGCAACATTTTTCTTAATTGAAATGATCCATCCTCGTCGAAGTCGTCACATTCCACATTGTGTCAAAAAATAGGAAAGAAAGAACGGTTTTATTTCGAGGACGTGTTTGTCCCAGAATGTGGATGTATGTCCCCAGTCAATTTCACATGCTCTTTTTTAAACAGCCCTAATGTCTGATATTACAGAATGGAGTGGAGGGGTAAGGGCTGCACCCTCATAATCCACGCTTGTAATCAATTTATAAAATTTACCCTCAGATAAAATTATAGAAAATGCGCCATTTTACCATCTTTTATAATCCATACCAGAAGAAAATAACCCTACAAAAATCTAGTATATAAAAACTATATGTAATATCATCATATCATAGATGTAAATAATCCTTCAATCCCTTCACCTTTATTCATAACAGTCGCTTAATTTAAAACGATTTCCTCTTCTAATTTATCTATTAGTGGAATATTGGATCAACTTTACTAGGGGGTGGTGTTAAATATGAATTTTTTCGAGGTCCCCCCAAAAAGTTGTAGTTACCTTACCCATGTTTGAACAAATTTTTTAAAAAAATTTCTAACCCTCCTACCCCCCCCCCCCCCCCAACCCTGCCCCCTGAAGACAGCGGGGGTTAAACTGAAGGTGATAATTTAGATTTCATTAAAAATCTTCATTATTGTCCCCGTACAGACCTCATCTTGACTCTTTAAAGGGGTTTTCGGGGTCGCTGAGTTCATTGGTGATGTTAAATTTAAGATTTGAAAATCCAAAATGGCAGAAATCCAAGATGGCGGTAATATTTCGATAAATTGCATACGTGTTGATGTTTGCTCAGTGTTAACGACCGGTCTAACATTTTACTGTAACATTTTCTTGTCTATAAAATTTTTATGTATAGTTATCTACATTTGTCTATATATACTAACCTCTATGTGCTTATTGTGTGCTTGGAGACTAAAGTAATACCGTAATGGCCTCGTCGAAACCTAAAGCAACTCGCTCTTTGATGCGAAAAACAGTTAGGGGAGGAATTGTATATAGAAACAGTTGGATTTGCCAGTGGACTCCTACCTTTCAAAAAATATATCATAACTAGTATGATGTATCTGATGCGAACAACTAGGGCTGGTTAAAGTGGACGGTTCTAAAAACAATGCAGCTCTAGTTTTGGCATATGCGCTTTTATAACACAGGTTATTTTTCAACGTAGTATTTAGTATATATACTATCACTACCAAACATATCAAAACAAATATACTAACTCCTTACCAAAGATTCCGAAATCTCACCCGGCAAAGAAAAATGAAAAATATAAAGAGAATGTTAAATTATTTAACACTGAATATTCTCAATTGTTTGATATCTATTGTGACAATACAGAGGTTGGAAAGAGCTTAAAGTTTTTATTGTGTGAAAATTAAGGCATTAGGGAAGCGTGCTAATGAGAAGAAACAGTAACTTATGGTCCATGGCATTAGCTCTTTTACTATTTCATCTAATACAACCATTTCGATGCTTTTATCAGTCATACGTCAGTTTGAACGTTATTACCGACTAAATCCCATAATTTCGAAGTAGAGGAGTTACTTCTTCTTTTGCTTTCCAGCACCCTTCTCTAATGCGTCAATATATCCATAGTTTTCATTCACTGTTCATCAATGAAGTTTTCACTTACCATTTTCGTCTCATCTGGTTAATCTTCAAAGAAATCAAATTCGACTAAGGTCATTTTCACACCACAACAACTAAGCACTTTCTAACCTCTGTATCGTCACAAGACATATCAAACAGTTCAGAATATTCAGTGTTAAATAGTTTAACATTCTCGTTATATTTGTCCATTTTCCTTGCCTGACATGTTTGGATGAGACATGCTTGGAATATTGTGTAGAGAGTAAGTATATTTGTTTTGATATGTTTGGTAGTGATGGTATACTATACGCTGCAAATGAACCAGTGGTCTGAAAGCCAAAACTAGAGCTGCATTATTTTTAGAACGCTCACTTTAACCAGCCCTAGTTGGTCTCAATAGATACATCATATTAGTTATGATATGTTATTTAAAAGGCAGGAGTCCACTGGCAAATGCAGCTGTTTCTATATACAATTCCTCCCTTAACTATTTCCACACCAAAGAGCGAGTTGCTTTAGGTTTTGGCGAGGTCATTACGGTATTACTTTAGTCTGCAAGCACACAATAAGCACATATAGGTGAGTATATTATATAGACAAATATAGATAACTATACATAAAAAATTTTCTAGACAAGAAAATGTTACAGTAAAATGTTAGATCGGTCGTTAACAAAGAGCAAATATCAACACGTATTGATTTTATGGAAATATTACCGCCATCTTGGATTTCCGCCATTTTGGATTTTCAAATTTAAAATTTAACATCACCAATGAACTCAGCCACCCCGAAAATCCTAATTTGGATTCAAGATGAGGTTTATACAGGGAAAAGAATGAAGATTTTTAATGAAATCTAAGTTATCACCTTCAGTTTGACCCGTGCTATCTTCAGGGGGTATGTACAGGGGGGTTAGAAATAAGTAAAAAGAATATGTTCATACATGAATAGGGTAACTACAACTTTTGAAGGGGGCCTCGAATTTGAACATCAACATTTGTAAAATAACACTAACCCCTAACTTAACTCAGGATCCATATATCCTAATTTCCATGAAAACTCGGCGACAGTTTTTTGTCTGAACTGCACGTTCTATTCAAGATATTCTAGTTTGTGGTTATCCGTATGATATTGTGCCATCGAGAACGAATGGTATTCGTGTATGTCCGACTTGCAAAGAGGCAACATTATCTACTTATATAATTAGCGTTTAGATTTGGCCACCATTTTTCGAATAGTCATTGTCAAAGATATTCTTTGGATTTCATCCCATCCATTGCTTTGTCTGGTAAAATTGATTCAACAGGCACCTCGGTCTCATACTCCCAAACCCAGTATAACGCTAACAAAAACATATTCTCACCTCGTAGAACATGTACCAAACAAAAATGGTGCGTTAAGACTAAACTTTACAATAATCTGTTCATATCTGATACTTCAAAGTCTATAAACATTTTGGTACAAAATTGATGTTCATGTTAATTTGATAAAATAAAATGTGAGCTCAACGCCTTTAAAGTGTCTTTCACTTTGTATCCTTTGTCCTGCTGTTAATAAGTTTCCAAACATATCTCTATCTTTATATTCTCCTTCATATTTTATAAAGCCACAAGACTTCTATACGTAACCAAATATTAGCTCAAGTTTAATCATAGGCCTACCTGTCTTTTATACGCTGGCATTGATAATTGTTGTGGCGAAAATCCCATAGAAGAACACTGATTGTATTGTATAGTATAAACTGTATTAAAGTTGCTTTCCCGGGTACAAACTAGGTGATTAGATGATATATTACGACTAAAAACATATTCAAACTAATTAATTTATCATAATTTTGCTTCAAATCCTTCTCAAAACACTGTATTTGCCAAGTATACCCTGCTATGAAAATCGATCAAAAGAGGCCATGTTTGCGTCAGGGGATTACCCTCTCCGTCCCTATGGCAACCGCGGGCGGCGCCGGGTGAGAATTCATTGCATACACAAGACGATGTTGTTTGTAATCGCTGACTATTTATTACAAATATCGAATCCTAATTAAATTCTCGGATTACCCACTGCCTGCGTCTTTTCCGTGATTTCTATCTCAGAAAGTGTTGTAGGTCTAACTCTTCATAGAGTTTATCAACATGTACACAAAGCGCTCAATGTACTCGTGCAACCTTCTACGTCACGCGTTGTATAGGCCTAATAGTCGGGCTCTTGCTTAGGGGAACCCTTACATTTTGAATTTTGTCCTGTATGCGCTCAATGAGTGTTTTTCAGGGAATTCAGTATTTTTCTGGTAAGGTTGGATATCTCTACTTTCCATATATACCATAAATACTTTGCTGGGAAACCATCTTTAAAAACTTTGGATTTTTCAAATATCATGTTTGCATACGTTTTTTGCAGATTATGAATTGGGGATGTCAACATCTCTGTGTGATTATGCATTAATAACTATGTATGGTATAATGAAGTATATGTTGACTTAATAGGTGGGTTGCTTAATTAGGCTTTTTTGAGAAATGGACCCTTTGTTATGTTAAATTTTCTATGATTGAATGGGTAACATAATAATTATTGTACCTCTATAACTAACCACAGAGTCTCCCTTAAAAGTACTACAGAATAATAAGAATATTTAACATTTTTAAATTAAGAGATAAACAACATTTCTCTATTGTTGTTGGAATATATGAAGAAGATATTGTGTAAACACAAAATACGTGACGTCAAGTGGTCGAAGCATCCCACATAATATATAAATACATCTCTGCCGACTTTATAGTATATATAGTTCGGGTGGCGAGAGATTGGCCATCATCAACCCCAACATGACTTTCTTCATGTCTTTGAGTCTATTATTCATTGCGTCAGCGATCTTAGGCAATAATCTTTCGGTTGCTGAAACAGGTATGTTTAATTTATGTATTTGTTATTTAACACAGCTGCACAAATAAGGAATGCTGAGCAGTGAAAATTGAGTCTATTATTCATTGCGTCAGTGATCTTAGGCAATAATTTTTTGGTTGCTGAAACAGGTATGTTTGATTTATGTATTTGTTATTTAACACAGCTGCACAAATAAGGAATGCTTAGCAGTGAAAATAGACGACCCAAATTGATTTAAATCGCTGTTGTTTTCAGTTTATTTGACGATGAAAGATTATTTCAAATCATATATTTTGATTTTAATATGTCAACTCTAGTCAAAACTCTAGTCAGTATTGTCCATAATATTCGAAACACGAATTAGAATTCAGTATTGGTCAATTTCAATCAATGTTGATGTTTTTATCTTGCCGTGAAACTATATGATCCTAATATCCAATATTTCAGACGCAATTAACATTTTATAATTAGTACACGAGTCATGTACCCTATGGTTTCGGGTGCCATTTTGTAACGAACAAACAAAAACATATCTTACAATACAATGAGGAAGAAGTTAGCAAAGGCTGATTCACACACGACAAAAAAAAAAAATTTGAACTGTATTTCACCGAACATAATTGATTAGAAATTACAATATTTCATTTCAAAAATTGAATATAAATCACTTTACATAAATTCATATTACATTAATATGTGCTATTAGAACCATTTATGTCTGTTTCAAGGTACCAAAAATACATGTAGTTTGAAATCTTAATGAATCGTGGCAATCGATACGGGATCTTTCTTCTGGAATTATTGTCACAGAAAAACGTCTGATAATTTCTGATCCCACTCCGTCTTCTCCAAACATGTAGTTGCCAAAATTTATTAATTCTGTTCAGTATTTAAAAAGATATAATGAAGAATATTGAAAATTTCGTAACATTCGTCATCCTCTACTGACAATAAAAACAGGATGCTTCAAGATTCAAAACAATCAAATATTATTATGTGGTCAAAATTTATACATCATATTTATATATAAGCCGTGAATCTGCACACGTCCTATTCAAAATTCACAGAATAGAATATTAATGAATAATATTTGCTCAATGCGGCTTGCTATTTTCCAGTGTGGTGAGGTGGGCATTAACTTCAAAGATACTAAATATATACCCTTGAAAGGATATCAAGAATGTTTTAAGTAACTCTTATAAAAAAAACGTCCTTATTTTAATTAGCCATATAATTATTATTTGCTTCATAACATCAGATACTGATCAAATAAGTAAACATTTATAAGATACTGATCAAATAAATAAACCTGTTACGTTCATTTTTTACTGATGACAAATATATATATCATTACTTTCATATGTTCGTCGGTGTAATATGTCGGCGACAACGTCTTTTTCTTCGATAGAAAAAAATGATAGAAATAAAATAAAAATTAAAACATAAACAAAATTTCGAAATTTACCGATGTGAATGTTTGTATTTTAATTTATTCCCAGTTGCTTATGACTGCTTATTTTTGATTGGGATACACTTCCTGATCTTTTCACTTACATTGGACAGAGCTGAATACCTTCGATTTTCAAACATAAATGAACTCTTTACTCCTGTAAAGTGCTTATCTATATATACAAACAAGGAAACTTTCGGTATACATATATGCTGGACCGGATAAACCTTATGGGGGCCCGGGACAAGTCAAGTTGGACGCGGGTGTATCAGAACATAAAGTTAATTTTAAACTTCGGTGAAGGTACGAATCCCAGTCAGTCCTTTTTTAAAAGACAAATATTCACTAACGTTAGAGCGATCTCACATTTTCCGACGAACTGTGGGCACTGTAATAATATAGATATCTGGAGTGCAAACAAAAGTCAAAATTACCCATACACCCATTTCTTTTGTAAAACGAGCCCTATAGAACGCCAGCACTGTGGAAGCGGTGTAATCACAAATAATCTCGCGAAATTCAATGCGCGTCTTATGTATCAAGATTATCAAGATTGTTGTATTCATATGAGTCACAAAAATTATTTCACATCCCGGAAAACTGCGTCGCGACTGTTTCCGAAAACTCGTGCATTCCGTTTTTCAATATATGTTATTCCTGAAGATACGCTGCAGAAAGTAATGAAGCTGTTGATCAACCTGGTAATTAAAAAAGACCCATATTTAGAAATATATACAATATTATAGTTAATCGGATAATTTCCAACCACAAACCTATATTCCTACTAATAATAAATGCTTAGTTCCACCTTTTTTTTGATAAGTACATTGAGCCTTGCTATCATGGTAAAAAAAATAAATAAATAAGAAGCCTGAGGAAAAACTGTGTGTGGCATCCGGTAAGAGGGTAAGGGTTTGTGGTTTATATGATGAACTGCTAGATGCTTGTTCGATGTTATATTAAGTTTGTTTTGCATTGTTATATTTATATTTTGCTATATATCATGCTAATATCCTCGCAATTTATAATATCTGCTTAATTACCCCTAATACATTACTTGATATCAAAAGCAACACATTCCACAAATCTGAATGTAAAAGATAAAAACGGTAACAACAAAAAAGAAAGACACAATATGAAGGCGGCATTTCGAAGTTGGGCAGACTACCTATTAATTATTTTCAGCTTTCATAATTCTACATACATGTGATATATTTGCTTAGTATTGATTGTGGAATATTTAAATGGTGAACGGAAAACAGAGGTGGGGTTATTTAAATAGCTGGAGCACCGGTTTGCGTTACATAGCAGGGAATGTAATAAAAGTCACGTATGTTTATGAATATTGATGATATGCTGTAAAAAAAACCCCACGCATTAATAATAATAGCACTTGAAATATCATTATGGTTTTCAATATGATAACTGTAATCACAGTTCAAATTATTATGACGTCACCAACATATTATGATTACTATTTTGAAAACATAATTTTAAAAAAGCCATAAAAATTCAGAAACTACGAATAGCAAATTATCGAAAGTTCTATTTGAAGTTAGATAATTATTATTTTTTCAAAATTTTGAATATATAAAAAATATTATCTCATTGTGTTTCAGGAAGTTTTTCCTTGCACCGTTATCGTCGAGCAGTAAGTATTTACACCACATACTTATCTTTCCCTCTCAAGTTACGTACGTAATACCCCATTTCACTGGGCCACGGAAGACTTGCAGAAGGAAATTCGCAAGTGTACCGAAAGTCCGCAAGTCTTTCCTCTCACACCGTATAGCTCCGCCAGCAAGCGCAGTGAATCCGTAGTCCTACATCGTCGTCCAGAGCCCAAATTGTTCCGCGAACGTTCCTTTAAATATCGTTTGCGGAAAAATTTTCCGTGCTCTTCCACAATTAAACCAGGATCGATCCGAGAGTCTTCCGCTGTTATTCCGTATACAAACGTAGTTGCCGCAATTGGTCCGCATGTATACCACCGGCATTCCGTCACTTTCCGCGGGTGTTAAATGGTTACGGATGGCCTTCGTTCATGTAAGGAAGAATACGCAAGACCTTCGCCTGTGAAAGGAAAGCGCGGTATATCACGGAATGAATGGGAATGAGACGCACAAGAACGAGGGATAGCCGGCCTGACGACAGATTAGTTACGGATTAGGCGCGGTTAATATACGGATCATTTGCGTACTGCATGTGGTACGCGGGGACTACTTGCAGAAGCGGCGAATCAATCGCGGTTTGATTGCGGACATCCCGCCGAAAAAAATTTCAGGGTATAGAATCCGTGGAAAGCCGACCTCCATTTATAGATATTTCTACCTCGACGGCGGAGCTGCGGGGAAAAATCACGAAAAAATTGCGGAACACATGGGAATGAGCACGGAAGACATTAGGTTAATTTGCGGGTCACACTCGGCAGTAGCCGTATAACTGTGGTATCTGGCGATACTAATCCGTTTGGCACCGTAGAACTGCGGAATAATCACTGAGTACTTGCTTTCTACGCACAATTGCGAACGATCTTCGGCAACAGCGTTTGGTCTCGGATCAATCACGGCGTACCTGCGGAAAAATTGGTAAAGAGCACATGATTTGCCCGTGATTTAACCTATAAAATTGCTATTTTGAAGAGAAAATACATTGTGCCATGGAGGACCCTAACGACGAAATCGCACTGCTCAGCGTCTTGCTTCTGCTTTATGAATACAGCAGTTTGAAACGGAATGCCTGCGGTATACATATGGACAACTTGCGGCAACTGCGTTTGTATACGTAATAACAGCGGAAAACTTGCAAATGTTACGGATCGCTCCCGGTTTAACTGCGGAAGCGCACGAACAAATTTTTCCGCAAACGTTCTTTTGAACATGTTCAAAAGAACGTTTGCGGAAAATTTTGGGCGCGCGGAAGGCTGTGGATGATATGGAATGAATACGGATTCACTGCGCTTCCTATCGGAACAATACGGTACAACAGGAAAGACATACGGTACTTTGCGGTATAATTGCGGATTCGCTTCCGCAAGTCTTCCGCAGTCTAATGAAATGGGGATATAAGTCCGTGCTTTCTGTCTTCAAAACAGGTACGTCGCGATTGGTCCGAGACGAAACGCGGTTGCCGAAGATGGTCCGCACTTGTTCCGCAGTCACTCCGAAGTTCTACCTTGCCAAACGGATTAGTACCGCCAGTTACCGCAGTTATCCCGCGTATTTTCCGCCATTGCCGAGTGTAGCTCGCAAGTTGTCCGGATATCTTCCGTGACGATCCGGGCGCATTCCTAAGTGTTCCGTAGTTTCTCTGCCGCTTCGCCGTGATTTGTACCGTAGTTTACCCGTATGTGTTCCGAAAATATCGTGACTGTTCCGAAGGTATTCCGAGAGCGTGTGAAATGGACATTTTCCGTGGATTTTTTTCCCCACTTATCCGCGTAAAAATGCCGAAGCTCTTCCGCAAAAGCCATTCCGCGGAAGTCCGTGAGTACCGCAGCTTTCCGCAGCTCAGTGAAATGGGGGTATAACAGATTATGTATATTTCATGAAAACAACAAATTTTCGTCTTTTTAAATGTTGGGATTACACCGAATTATTATATAACATTTAAGGTATTTAACCCTGTATTTTCATCAACGAAAACTTTAAAATAAACCTTTTTACTGTTGCTAAAAATTGCAATATTATTATTTAATATTTTATATTAAAGGCATGTGATCCTAAATATTCGGAAATCAACCCCCAACATTCTATGTGTCTTGATGATGTTGGTACGCCAGTAACATTAACCCAAGCTGAAAAACAGTCTATTGTTGATATGCACAACAATCTTCGAGAACTACAAGGTTTACCTCAAGCTACCAATATGCAGAAAATAGTAAGTCAATAATGAGAGAGAGAGAGAGAGAGAGAGAGAGAGAGAGAGAGAGAGAGAGATTGTTGTTTGACGTCCACCCGACACAAACTAGGTCATTTCGGGACTAACATATGGTTCAATTTTTTTATTTCATTAATTCGCTTACGCATAGATGTTTTTAGCAGTTGGAAGAAACTGGAAACCCCAGAGAAAACCCGTGAGGCTAGACAGGCGATTATACTCCTGGTCACGTACAAACAAAGAATCGAAAGCACCCCGCTTGACTTCATGACAGACTTTATGATGCAACGCGCACGCATTAACCATGGCACATGATATTTTTATGAATCGTCAAAAACGGAAGATAGTAATTCACTTGTAGATAATGACTATATTATATTGATTAATATCACCAAGTGCTCTTCAATAAACTCGACTTAAAATTCAAAGGGAGCAATAAAATCTGTTGAAAGGAATTCTCAAGTGACAAGTCTTCTTTTCATTCTGTTCCCATTATTGTTATTTGGGTGTTGCCGCCATTGCTATTTCTTTGGGAATTAGATAGTCCATTTCGATTATTTCCATGTTGTTTGAATTTATACCAGGAGATCATGCGAGCGGAAAGGTTAACAGATGACAGCATTTTATAAAAAATTATTTTAATTTCATGTTCTAATCAGGTTTGGGATGAAGAAATAGCCAAGGTTGCATCAAAATGGGTAAATCAATGTGGCAGTGGTGCAACAGCCCACGAAGACAGCTCGGATAAAAGAGAAGTACCATGTATGTTAAAGTATTAGTATGCTGTAGATGTCTGCAGGAAGAATAATCTGAGACTAGAGCTTGTTAACGTGTCACCGTATGTTGGCACAATTCTTGTGTCATGTTTGGTGATAACTATTTGCTCTTGGCAACTTCAAACGGCGAAACATTTACCTAAGCTAGGTGTTTAAAAATTGAAGTATATCGCGCATCCAATTAAACAACAAACAATTTATTCTCAAAATCTTCGAGAGTGTGGTTGAGGTAATGTTAAGATTCGAGACTGTTCATCCTCACCCCAAACAATATTATCAAAAACATTTATGTATTTTCTCAGCTCTACCTGGTGTGCCTATAGGACAGAATGCTGCGAATGGTTATGCCACATTTGAAGATGCTGTACAAGGCTGGTATGACGAAGTAAAAGATTTCTCGTATGGGCAAACTATGGACATTGGTCTAATTGGACATTTTACACAGGTGAAGCATAACACGTGATTATCTTTCAGCATCTCAGTTATTATACTGTTGGGCACATTATGTTTTTGATATGTAATTTTTTTAAATAAAACGTTATTAGTAGATGTTTACTACATGATCAAAAAATTCAGAGCATGTTTTTTTTAAAAGACGGATTGAGTGCAACATTAGTTTACAAAAGAAGGCGTAAATAGAGATAGTATTATATGATTTTGGATATTGACAATCATGGAAAAATGTATTATTAAAGCTGAACTCCGGTTACAAAAATACCGAAATAATGTGACAAAAAAAGGTAACGCCCTCAAGCCGCCATACTTGTTTCCAATTTGGCGGAAATGGAAAACTCCCAAATATTGGACGTTGTTTTGTCCTTTTCTGATCAAAAGAAATATTATGTTTACTGAGCTATGTATACAGTTATTGTAAATGTTTGATTTATGAGATTTTAACCTTTATTGTTTCTACTTATTGATATTTATTTATTAGATTGTCAATGCTAATGTAGCAAGAATAGGCTGTGGTAAAGCTATGTGTAATGGCAGGCCCCATTACGTATGTGACTATGCAAAAGCGTAAGTAGAAATCACTACCATGCTCTCATTATCTGTGAACATCTGGTCATTCATACTGACTATCATACAACTACAACGAACAACAACCTTGACAAAATAGCGGCCATTTTTCTAAATGGCAATTATCTGTTCAAGCAATGATTACTGTTCATGTTCTCTCCATCAATGCATTCTGATGATCAGTTGTCCTGTCAACCAATCGTTAGACGTGCTAAAAAGGCTACATTTTGCGATATTTATAGTCATTGTAGTCGAAGTGAGTAAACAATTGTTATGAGCTAGAATGATTGAGATTATAACCCCATTTCTCGCTCGATATCCAATTTAATTTTAGAAAATCACAAATTTGTTAACGTCCTACTGTTCTGCTCCTAAACTGGGCTGATTAAGACAGTCATACGCCATGCAGTGTGCTATGAGGGGAATTCTGCCCGTGCAGCGGTGGTACGGCCTACTCTTATATCGAATTCCAATTCGCCCCATCCGAACGACTAGACAGCTGTCCTTTTCAGGACCTTCGTTCTGCATCACTGACACGGCGAAACCACGCCGGAAAATCTGGTTGAACTTTCTCGGCCAATGAAGGGATCGAACACCCGACCTCCAGGCTATCGACACAGCGTCCTTCCCATTTAGCCACGTTTGTACACAATACAAACGATATTTCCTCGAACTATTGCTACCAGTACTAAAATTTAATTATCAATGGTCACTCCTACCCTCAGTCCCTCACGGTTAACCCTTCCACTCACAAGGTCTTCTGATATAAATTCCAACAACATGGAAATAATCGCCACGTATCGAGGAATGCCGATTGTTATCACAAAAAGATATTAATTTCTAAAATGGCTTCCAATATGTTTCGACAATTGTTCAAATATTAAGATAAATGATAAGATATTAAATTCATTCAGAAAAGGATTATCTGTTTAATTATTTTCAGACAACTGTTCGATGAATTGTCAAAACCCTACGAAACAGGAAGTATAACTGCCCAATGCCGGAATAACGCCAACAGTAGTGGTAAACTGTGTGGTGAGTATTCGACACTATCACTTTATCATAGGCGGTCCTTTCTAGCTAATCGAAAAATGCAAGTATTGCGTGACTGGGAGAGGGTGACTGGGTGGTTAAATAAGCCGCGACTTTGCCCACAACTCAATTAAAAGAGCACTTTCAAGGACATGCCTGTTAAATTATGCTTCTTGGTTCATAATTGGCGTTATGTCTACTAATTCACTGATCAATTATCGGCGAATTCCCGTAGACTATGGAAATCGGTGTAATTTGGTTCCAAGCTACGCACTGAACCTTAGTCCACTACAAACAAAACCTCCTAATCTTTAACGTAGGGAAGGTCTGGCCAGTTATACACGTTTGGCGATATTTTTCCTGGTTATCATCAACATAACACCCCCATCCGGTTACGCATTGCCATAATGGAACGTTTTAGCTAACTTGGGGGGGGGGGGGTTGGGGTGGCCTAGTGGTGTAGAGTGCCGCGCTTTGACCTCTAGCTGGCCGATCACCTCTGGTTTGCGGCTGTGTGAGCGTATATGGCATGGAGATAGGGGCGCCTTCTCAACCTCGTGGGTTTCCTCCGGGCACTCCGGTTTCCCCCCACTGCTAAAGACCCCTACGCGCAAGCGAATTATTGAAATAAAATTAAACCATATGTTAGTCCCGAAATGACCTAGTATGTGTCGTGTGGACGTTAAACCCCATTTTTCTCTCTCTTTAGCTGAATTTTGGAAAGAAGCATAAGTTGTGCACGATTATAGACAAACATGAATCGTGAAGACGAATTAGGATTCATAAAAAAACATATTGTTTTTCTGAAATGGCAATTCTTCAATTAATTTCATGGGCGTCGACATCTTGTTTTATGATTGTTTACCCGCAATTTTTGTGAACAGTATGTTGACATATTAGTGATTAATTAATCACAATTCCAAGACATTATCAGAAGTCTATACATCAGTATCAGATGTGTCCACCGCGATTGTCAATAACAACAGCGCAGCTTCTGTACATGGATGACCAGGCCATTGATGAACGTCATTGGAACCACACTCTCAGAAAAGCCTGGCACAATCCACCGGCTGTGTTTGGTCTCGGTACGACGTTATTAATTCTCCTCTGAATTTCATCCCAAAGATGTTCAATCGGGTTTAGGTCCGGACTGCGGGCCGGCCAGTGCATAACGTTGACACCGTTCTGCTGTAGAAAGTCCTTAGTAACTCTGGCGGTGTGGGCACGGGCGGTATCATGCTGGAAAATTTTGTTTCGATGACGTGAGAAATGTGGTATGACGTGGGGTCTGGGAGCTTGATCGATGTAACGCACTTCTGTGATGTCGTCTCCTCTCCCTGCACCAAGATTTTTGAACACCTAAAGGACCCACTCTCTGGTTCAGGCCGATTCCACCCCGGACCATTATGCTTGGACCTCCCCATGAGTCTCGTTCAGAATAACGCTGGCCATGTCGACGCCATAATACTCGTCCTGCCATCTGCAGTTGATACGCAATACCGGCTCACCATTGCCTGTGTCGTCAGTTCTGGTGTTGTTGGGCAAACTGTAGACTTTCACGTTGATGGCGTGGGTGAGGATCGATCCACGGAAAGGTCTACGGCAATGGATGTTCTCTCTGGTGTCATGTCGGAGCACTATGGGTACTGATGGGTCGTCCGTGTGTTCCCACTGTCTGACGTGCTGTCTCAGATGCCTGTTTGAAAGGTTTCTATACGTGCTATCTTACAACTTGGTGGTCTTGTCGTCTTGTGGTAACCACTGGTCTACTAGTTTGGGAGCGATCATCCGTGGTGTAGGTGGTCCGAAAGCGTTACTGAAGCCTGTAGATGGTCCGAACGGCTAGGGCAGTGTGGCCTGTGGCTTGGCCAGTACCGAGTCTTCCAAGCACACGGTTCCTCTGAGCTGTCGTGAGTCGCAGCATGCTGCTGACGTTGTAGTGTCATTGATTCAACCAGGTATTGAGGCGCATTTTATAGGACGGGTCCCGGTGAACAGCCACGTACAGCATGAGTTACATGGAAATCAGAGAGTGCACATTACCATCTCAGACGTCCAGTAAAGTTAGAAATGTTGTCACAAATATACAATAAAAACATTTGGCAAGTTTTATGAAATACATCTATTCAGAGTAACATATCAACCTGACGTTTCTTTTGTTAATGTGTATATTAAAAACTACTTGGCCAAGTTGTTCAATATAGTTAAAAGTTACTTAAAGGTCCTTCAGACCGGTTCAAAAACTTCCGCTTTTAAAATAATTTGTAGTTTACAGTCCATGAAAATTTTTCTTTTGTGTGACTCTTCCTAAATAAAAGTTGCCTGAAAAGAAGAAGAACCAGCAGCAACACGAACAAGAACAATTTGAGAAAATAAAGCATTATTTGATAGGAATAATACATGACAATAAATTATTAAACACAAATTATATAGATTCTTAATGATGATTGTGTGTGCAGGTCCCTATTCTTTTTGTCATTACTTTTCCCTAATGTATTATTATATTAAATAATCAGTAGAGTGAACCGCCATACTGTACTACAACAATAATTCATTCATGTGTAACTATGTAGTTCCTTACCTTAATGTCAATTTATTCTGATATTATTAAAGCACCCACGTGACTTAGACGCCAACCTGGTCTTCACATGTAGACATCTATCCATGACCAATGCTCTTTTTCAGAGCAAGACTTATGGGCACAAGATTCTATCCGGATTATTCCCCTTATTTGATTTTCTAACACCTGACGTCATCTGGCAGACTATCGCCATTGAGAGACGATCACTGTCAAGATTGGTAGCATTATTTCTGTTAATTTCTGTTAAGTCTTTTTTGTAAATCATTTTTAGTGAAGTCTGTACCATTACAGGCCCGGGGCTATAAAGCGCAGTGCACGCTTACGGCTGCCCCGCGGATCCATTCACTTGATTTGATATTTGTTTATATTTTCTGTCTTATCTGCAGGTTTATCTTGTAGATTTTTGTTTTGTGAGTAGTGTGATCTTTTAAATAAGACACAATCAGATTGATGCTAATGTATATTGACATATTTAACAGATTGTGGTGGAGAAATTTGTTTAAATGGTGGAACTATAGACCTAGCTACCTGTACATGTGCGTGTGTAGCTCTTTATAAGGGCAGTGATTGTTCTGAACGTGAGTATTTTGTTTTATCAAAATCATAAATTGGCAGTAGGGTCATTCCATGTCAAGTGTACACAAAATTCGGGCGATTTTGACATGACCATCACAGATTTTGATGATTTTTGGTGTGCAAGTTAACCATGACGAAAAAACATGATGTGCAAAATTTTAGCGCTGGGGGCCCCATGGGGGCCCCATGGGGCCCCTTTAGGGACATCACAAAATTTTGGCCTTTTCGGCTGACCTTCAAACTTTGAAAATCCATAACTTCGCCCCTAGTCATCCTACTTACATGAAATTGGTACCAAATTGATCAGAAAATATGGATCTTTCTAATCACCAGGAGCACAAACTCGACAGAACAAAATCCAGGCAGATGTTGTTGACCTTGACCTTGGAAACCACGCCCATGAAAAGGGCCAGATTTGATTTGGCCAATTTTTCGTGTGAACATTGCCCCACCTATATATTACGAACACACAAAAAATCAAAGTGGGATCTCCACGGGAACAGATTGGATGGACATGAAGTCCATCTTGGTCGCTAAAACAGACGTCGATTTTATTCGAATTCACTGTAGGTTTTTTTGTGCAAGCTGACTTCTGATCAATAATTTCACTATGATAACTTGTACTCTCTGTTTTTTAGACGCCCACATGGAAATGTGGACATATATTGCCGTTGCCCCTGTCCATCCGCCCGTTTGTCTATCCGTCCGCCGTCCACACTTTCTTGTGGACACTCTAGAGGCTAAAGTTAATATCCGATTGACTTTAAATTCATACACAGTGTTTAAGGTCATGAGATAAAGAATCCTATTGATTTGCAGCGATATCCAATAATTATTGTCACAGTTATGGCCCTTGATAATTACTGCCAGAGTAATGGGCCTAGAAAAATCTTGTGGATGCTCTAGATGCTAATGTTAATATCCGATTGATTTTGAATTTATACACAGTGTTTAGACGAAGAAGACTATTGATTTTCAGTGATATCCGATAATTACTGCAAGAATTATGGTCCTTGATCCCTTTGAAATATTTTGTGGATGCTCTAGAGGCTAATGTTTTTAAGCAATTGACTTTAAATTTATGCACATTGTTTAAGGTCATAATTACTGCCAGAGTTATGGTCCTTGATCACTTTGAAATATCTTGTGGATGAATTCTAACCATTACTTAAAGGGCTATTACCAGTTATAAGATTTTCATGCATTGTAAACTTTCTCCTTACTGACAAAAGTAAAAATTATGCGACAACCCTTGTTGACGCCAGGACGACTTAGCTGGGCGTATGTTTCGTTGCCTGACAACCTATCTTGTCACTGGACGATCCATTAATAGTGTACAGACCTCAAATTTTTTACCACACCTCGAAAATAGAACCACTTTTTTCCCCACACGAATTTGCGAGTAATGAGAATGCAACGTTACGAGCTTAAAGCACTATAATAAACAAAATTGTGGCCGATACTACTATAGGTACTATGTTAGTTGGACACCGCGTGTTGCTCATTGTTGGCATCTCTTTCCACGGCCGAAATCAGGTTCGCTGAGTTGTTGTTACGACGTCATGTTGTGGTGATAAGGTCGTGTGCACTTGAATAACTGTGTAGCACCTGACTTGACCGGCTCCTAAAATCTGTTCCCATGGAGATCCCATTTTGATTTTTTGTGTGTTCGTTAATCATAGGCGGGGCAATGTTCACACGAAAAATTGGCCAATTCGAAGCTGCCCCTTTACGGGGGCGTGGGTTCCAAGGTCAAGGTCAACAACATCTGCCTGGGTTTTGTTCTGTCGAGTTTGTGCTCCTGATCTGTGGAAAGATCCATGTTTTCTGAACAATTCGATACCAATTTCATGTAAGTAGTATTACTAGAGACGAAGTTATGGATTTTCAAAGTTTGAAGGTCAGCCGAAAAGGCCCAAATTTCGGAATGCCCCTGATGGGGCCCCATGGGGCTCCCAGCGCTAAAATTTTGCACATCATGTTTTTTCATCATGGTTAACTTGCACACCAAAAATCATCAAAATCTGTGATGGTCATGTCAGAACCTTGTGTACACTTGACGTGGAATCCCCCAGTAGTTAATAATTCAAAGTGAGGACGTTACCAAACATAACACTCAACTGATAAATCGGCTTAAAAATCATAACAGCATCGACAGTGCTTGAGTGTTTAACGGTTCCGTTCATGCGAAGACATGCCAAGACGAACGTCTCAGCTTTGATCTTTTTGACAACATCACTGACAAAGTAAACTTGCATCGAATTAATCAACATGATTAATATCGAATCACAATCATCGACGTTAAATTGCTAATTTCCTAATTTATCATTTATCATTTGTGTTGTCATTATACAATCATGCCCAATTTATACAATAATATGTTACGTCTCAGAAGGAATACTTATCGCTATTGGTAACAAGACCGGTGTTCGTAATTAGGTCCCATAGGCAGGTTTTTCCAATGGGTTGTATGTAGGGTCATTGGCGAAAAGTATTGTGTTATTATCTCGTCTTAGTAATCTGGACTATTATGTTGGATTGGTCCATGTCTCCTTTTGTACCATAAATTACCACTGATGATGTTAAAATACTAAATACTTATTCAAAGTTTATATAAGACAAACCGTGCACTCAAAACTCCCCCTCCTATACACAAGTACTAGGTCATATGTTTTAAAAAGATAGATGTCGGAATAATATCAGAGTCTCAACTCTTTACTATTAAGTACCCCAAAAATGATTGCTATCAATCATTGTACCTTATTTATTATTTGTTTATATTTTATTGGTTGTACTATGTTAAAATTGATTCCAACCTTGCATGTTATGATATCCCTTAAGGCATTTAGTCAAACTACATACTGTACTAATTATGTCTTATGCTACATTGTAATGAGAATTTACGAAGTGTTTACAATTTTTCTATTTTTTGTTTATATAAATGTCTATATAATAAGAATAAATTAGAACTAGACCTGCGTAGCAGCTATGACGGGTTTCAACGGTGCCACATTACCTTTGAATTTATGTCACTTTCGGTGCCACATAACCCTTGAACTTATAGCACCTGCAGTACCAATGGAACCGATAAACAGATTTCCACATAAACATTGCACACATCAAATAAAATGGAAGCAGAATCAACCAAATCCAGCAATATCAATTCATTTTATACATTTTAAGTGATCCTGACAAAATTACATTGCCACTATTATAGACAAAAAACCTTGAAAAGTGACTTGTAGAAAATCGTCTATTGCTCGGCCACCGTACAAGTTAGAAATTTTTTGTTGGTATCTGTATGATCGTATATTATTGTGTTCAATCTATTTGTTGATTGGGATCAAATATCATAGTTTTAAAAACATTACAAATCAGACTCATTTGAATAAAATATCTGTTTTGAAGGTTAAACATACATTTTTTTGAAAAATGACGTTACTTTCGGTGAGAATGAAAATCGTAAATTACTTGTATGGAATCGTAAATGGCATTAGGTATTACACAGTGAAACTTTTATGAAAATCGAATAATAATTGACACTATTATGGCCCATAAACATACGCAGTGTGAAACCCTAACTAAGTTATTGGAGGCCAATAACTTTAATTAATGTGGATGTAAAAATAGCCAGTAAAGTTCTCTGTATGAGATTGAAACCTTTTTTGAGGGGTGGGGGGGAAACTTATCAACCCAAGTCAAACCGCATTCGTACCGGGGCGACATATTTATGAAAATATAAGAACTTAAGATGATTGCTTTGGCTTGGCTCAGCAACGAAAAATTACTGGCCTTTCCCTGGCTATGGACTTCACTTAAGCATCCGATTCCATAGCACATTCTTATATTTTGAAGTTTTGCGCTATTTAGGTTTCAAACGAAAGTTCATTCGATGGATCAAAACATTGTACAAAATCATAGAATGTGCAGTTATAAATCAAGGCTATACAACAAACTATTCCCCAATAGAGTGTGGCGTAAGACAGGGTGATCCAATGTCCACAAATTTAATTTAATCCTCGTACATATATTAGAGATGATAGTAATATTTCAGGTATCATATTTGGTAATTCAACAATAAAAATTATAGCTTTCGCAGATGACGCCACATGTTTATTACGTGACTATAAATCAGCTCGGCATTTGATAGAAGTTTTAAATCAAGTTAAACTCATTTCAGGTTTATCGGTTAACCTTTAAAAAACTGAAGCATTCGATCTTAACTCGAAAATCCCAGACCTTGAACAGCAAATAAAGAAATTAGGTTTGTCGCTAGGTACCTCCTCAATTAAAATCCTAAGAATACATTTTCATTTGACACAAAAAATCCGTAATCAGTTGAACTTTCAAAATAAACTCAATGAATTAAAAAAAGATATTAAATAACGGAAATTACGAAAATTGACATTGATGGGAAAAATAGTTTTAATAAAAACAATTTGTATATCTACACTTTCCCACCAACTACAGTCACTTTATGTTTCTAATTATATTGCCGATAGATTAAACAGGCTTTTATACAATTTTCTGTGGGAGGGGCGAGATAAAATAAAAGGGGATGTGATTCACAAGGACTTCGCTCATGGTGGTTTGAAAATGATAGACATTCATGAATGTTTAAGATGTAAATCATTCGTTTGGATTAATAAGATATTCACAGACAATACTAGCCCATGGTATAAAATATTTTAATGCTGCATTTCACCATATAACCCTCTACTTTTAGCTGGAGGTAATTATAACCCTAAATATGCAAAAATTAGTATTAATTTCTATGAACGACTTTTCACAAACTGGTATACAATTCAAAAATCGGTTCCAATAACAAATCAAGTAGTGTATATTAATAAACATTTGCAAAACAAAACAACCAGTGACACCTAACAATTCTTGAATAGAAATTTAATATTTACACAAGATTTCCTTAATTATCCAGCAACGGCTCTTAAATCCAACGAAAAATTCCTTCTAGAGGGTTTGAAACTGGCAATAAGTAATTTATGCAATGATCACAATTTAAAGATTGAAAACGAAATAATAGATATCTCGCGTGTGAGTGAAAGTGATTATAAATTAAGAATATATAATGATATAATAAATAATTTGAGTCTATAATGTTCATTCAGACACTTTAAAGCCAAAGGATATTTATTTTAAAAGAATTAATGCGAAGTTTATTAAACCAACTGCTATATTAAATGGGAAGAATATTTAGGTAGACAACAGATGAAAACACTATAAAATCCATATTCAATTTAAGTCATAATATTTGTAGACATATAAAGTCCGAAATTTCCAGTTTAAATATATACACATAATAATATACACAAATAATCGATTACTTAAATTTGGAAAAATTGCCTTCGGATCTATGTGATTTTTGCCACAGCACGCTGGGAACTGAAGAGCACTTATTTATTCAATGCCCTTACTCTCAAAGCCTGTAGAATACTCTTAATGACATCTTGATTAAAAATAGAATATACAATAATCTATCACCTTCTGTTTAACATTTTGGATATTGCAGTTTACATGAAGATATTTACAAATTTGAAAACAAATCCCAGTTAGAATTTATCAATTATATAATTCGTCAAACAAAATACTTCATCTTCAAATTAAAATGTATACGTAAAATACCGTCTAATGAACATTATATGGCTTACATACGAAACAAAATTGATCTTGAACTAACTGCAAATCCTAACTTGAGTTCAAAATGGCAATATGATGTATAGTAACTAGATGCTGTATCATAACTCTGATTCCTCGATCAACCACAGTACAGTGTATAGTATGTTATCATCCATGTATTTTTGTAAATCGTTTTGATGTATTTTTGAGCCAATAAACTTTATAAAATAAAATGAAATAATTCGCATATGTTTTAGACAATCTTTTCAAATAACCCAAGCTCAACCCACCTCTATTAAAAAGAACTACCCCCACCCCAACAAAAAAAAAATAAACAAAAAACTACAATTACTTTCATTTACGCAGTGAATTGCCCAGCTGAAGATGGTCAGTTTTGTAATAATGAGTATAAAAAGGAGTTTTGTGACATATACAGCAATGTTCCTACTGAGTGTCCCTATATGTGTGACATATGCAAGGCTGGTAAGATAAGTTTTATATTATCAATAACTATGTTTTATTGGATATTTAGACTGCAGAGTACGGCCTTACAGCATATAAGTGTCTGTTCAAGTGACCTGATATTAACTTTAATGATAAGAGCACACCAAAAATGTTCCGACATCGGATCGAAAAAAGAACTAATTTTGAATTCTGACATACTCAACGGTTTCAGATTACATAAAAATACATTCATTGTATCCTCACGATTCAATATATAAATCACAATTAAATAAATGAATGAATGAATAAATGAAATAGGGATCCGTACTATTGGACGAAAGAAGGCGGGAAAATGAATGGATGAATGAATACATTCATACAATATTGTAGAAAGTAGCTGTAATTTGAATTGTCAAAATGGCGGTATTTTGGACTCTGTTGACTGTCGATGTAATTGTGTTGGAGACTATTCTGGTGATCAATGTGAAACTGGTATGTACACTACACATCCCCACTCGACAATCCTCGACAGATTTCGGAACCTACATCTAGTCTCGGCTGTATGACGAATTCCGCCATATTGGAACTACTTTAAAGGTCCCGGATGAAACATGGCTGCGCCCATGGTGTCCTGGAACTACTTTAAAGGTCCCGGATGAAACATGGCTGCGCCCATGGTGTCTTGTTTGTTTGTAATAGCGTCAAGTTTTCCGGTTAAAGTAAACCGGTAGCCGCATCGCAAATGTATGGGCGTAGGTACATATCACTTACTGTCATACAGCCGAGACTAGATGTATGTTCCGAAATCTGTCGAGATTTGCCGAGTGTACACATCCCTAATCTTTCCCGTAAAAGCTTTCCCGTAAAGATAATCTAATAAAAAAAATACCACTTCTGCTTACATTTAAATAAATGTCTATTATTTTTGTTTTTGTTTCTTTTTTAAAGAATGTGGCCGGTTTAAGGGTCACATTAAAAAACAAAATTTCCGATCTTGTCTTCATAGAAATATGCTTTTATACAAGAGCTAAATCTGCCTATTGCAGGTCTTTCTTTAGGCCTGAAATGTATTCTAAATTATTAATTAGACATTAATTAACTGATCCAGGCCTTAATCATCTCTCGATGGCATCAGATTTCTCATATTAAATAGAATAAAACGATTCAGCGATACGTTGATTTAATCAAAATTGGAGGACCGAGACTTAGCTTCGATCAACCAGTACAGTGGTTGGAATTATTGCACGTCTATCAAACCTTCAAAGGCTAATATCTTCGCTTGCAACATAGTATTTTGAATGAAATTTTTAAATTATTCATTTTACATTATCTGCTTTCGAACTATTATAGCAAGAATGGCTAGTTCTTTATCTCAATCTCATATAATGTATCTATAAGTACTTTTATAAAAAGTACGAACAATAATATAGAAATCTATCCAGCTCAAGTCTTTAACCGCGAAAAGTTTGTCGGACAGAAAAGTCACAGCATTGGAAAGGAGTAATAAAGCAGATATGACAAAAGTTTAGCCAGGTATTATTAAAATATAGAAGATACTGATAATAATTTGTTTAATATTTTTTTCTTAACGTGTAACATAATAGCCCCTCCATGTACCCTAACATGTGATGTAAATGGTGATTTAATATCAAGTGGTGCAGAATGTAGATGTCAATGTAGAAATGGTTATGCAGGAACAAACTGTCAAACACGTTAGTTATATATCTGTTTCTCGGTGGTGGTTTGTTATTTAATGCGAAACGAACGAAGTGGTGCTTGGTATGACGTGTTGGTCGAGTGGCTAATGGCTGTGAGAACAGTGAGAGGCTTAAACGTATAGTCAACGAACATTACAGACACGTAGAAGGCGAAATGGGGCCTACGTCAATTTGACTGGTGTCCGTGATAAGTAAATCATATGACAATCACTTTTGATAGTTAAATGAGTTGCAATGTTCATTTTAGTCCACAGGTAGCATTAAATCACACACAGTGGCGGGGGGGGGGGCATTTGCACCCCCAAAATCTGGCTTGCCGTCTGTTTGCCCCCCCCACCCAATAATTTTCGAAAATAAAAAAAAATGTGATCTGGCCAGCTCTATTTATCTCAACGACCATTGTCTGAAATGCTACCTGGCTGCATTCCTGGCAGTCTATTTTACAAAATATAGTGGCGAAAATATTCATTCACTTTGAGTCACTCTTACTCCGCCCGGTCGACGCTTTCGTGTCTGGTCGGATAAACTAGTAATTTGGTGACAGGCGGTATCTGTTAAGCTCTATTTATCTCGACGACCAATGCCTGAAATACTGCTAGACTGCATTTCGGGTTGTCTACTTTGAATTATTGGGGACTTCGTTGAGGTTTGCAAGTCCGTTCATCTCACAAAATATAGTGGCGAAAATATTCATTCACTTTGAGTCTCTCACTCCGTCCGTTTGTCACTTTCTTCTCTGGTCGGATAAACTAGTGATTTGGCGACAGGCGGTATCTGTTAAGCTCTATTTATCTCGACGATCAATGCCTGGGATACTGCCAGACTGCATTTCAGACCGTCTACTTTTCAAATTATTGGGAACTTCGTGGAGTTTCATTTGACACTTTCCTCTCTGGTGTCGGAAAGACTAGTGACCAGGCCACAGACAACATCCGATCAGCTCTATTTTTCTCTACGATCGGTGCCTGAATACTGTCAGGCAGCATTTCCAACAGTCTATTTTTTAAAATTTTCTGGGGGAGGTCCCTAAAACCCCCACAAAAACTCGCTACTTTGGCGCTCACAAAGGTACTTCGTTGAGGTTCGCAAGTCCGTTCGTTTGCCATTTTGGTCTCTGATCGTATAAACTAGTGATCAGGCGACGGAAGGTATGTGGTCAGATTTATTTATCTCGACGATCAGTGCATGACTGAATACTGACAGACAGCATTTCCGACAGTCTATTTTTCAAAATTTTCTGCGGGGGGGGGGGGGGCATACCCTCCATAAGTACACCCTACATTGGCGCTCGTGAGTGGGATTCGTCGAGGTTCGCAAGTCCGTTCGTTTGACACTTTACCTCAACGATCATTGCCTGAAATACTGCCAGGCTGCATTTCCGGCAGCCTGTTTCTCAAAATTTTCTTTGCAGGCTGCATTTCCTTTGCCCCCTTAACCTTGGACTTTGCCCCAGCTTTGCCCCTCCAACCACCGACAGCTGGCGCCGCCACTGATCACACAGTTGAAACCTAGAGCGGTGTCTTTAAAGCCCCAATACCACTCTTGTTGAAACTGAATAATATGTCCCAATCTTCATTCTGGTCAACAAATTCTATTATTTTACAATATTCCAATTAATTGATGATATTAATTTCATCTTAGCACACCTAATTTAAAAAATTGGAAAAATTCAACTAATTGATTTGAAAAGTTAAAGTAAACCTTTTCAAATGTGATTTGGATTTTAAAATAAAGTAAAATAGGTTGTAATAGATAATTTACACAACAGGTAGGACGCTTAAACATCTAGTACTTAGAATAAGGCTATTATTTATTTTCTCGAGCTGCCAAGCCACCAAGAGTGTTATTGTCCCTTTAAAATAAATATTTTAGTGGTTATTGAAGTTATTTTTTAATGATGAAACAGGAATTGCGCGAGATTTAGAGAAAGAACTACTCGTTCGCGTTATAATGGCTGAACAATAGATAATGAAAAATGAACATATTGAGAATTCCTGTCCAATTATTGTGAACGAAAATACAAATGGCCACTTTCATTGGATTCAGGCAGTGGTTGCTATTAGATAACCACTAAAATATCTGTTTTAAAGACACCGTTCCATCCTCCAACTGTGTGATTTAATTATACCTGTATGGTGGACTATGGCTGCCATAGCAAATACATATCATTTATATGAAATTTTAATATTTTTATCTATTTTTAATTTAATTCTTTTTTTTTCTTTCTTTTAAAAACAGACCTCTAGCTGGCCGGTCACCTCTGGTTTGCGGCTGTGGTTTCGATCCCTGGTGTGAGCGTATATGGCATGGAGATAGGGGCGCCTTCTCAACGTTGTGGGTTTCCTCCGGGCACTACGGTTTCCTCCCACTGCTAAAGACCCCTACGCGCAAGCGAATTATTGAAATTAAATTAAAACCATATGTTAGTCCGGAAATGACCTAGTTTGTGTCGAGTGGACGTTAAACCCCATTTCTCTCTCTCTCATTTAAAAACAATTTAGAAAAATTTTAAATTTCTTATTATAAATTAATTTCAAAACATTTTTATAAATTATTTTATTTTTAATTTGGTTTTATAAATTATATTTTTTAATTTTTTTTTTATTTATTATGTTTTTTAAAAAAAAAATTATTTATTATAATAACATTTTTTTTATTTAAATATCTTTTATTTTTTTATTTATTTTTCATTTTTATTATTTTTTTAAATTCTTTTTCTTTTTCTGGAAATGATTTTCTTTTCTGAAAACGATTTTTTTTTATTTTCTAAAAATAAAAAAAAATCATGAACAACTTTTTTTTTTGATTCTCTGAAGAAAAAAAAATATCTCTCTAAAAAGTTTTTTTTTTTTAATTTCTAAAAAAATAAAAAAAATCCGATTTTTTTTTTTCATGTTCCGTGCTTTGCCATAGTCCGTATTTTGCCATAGTATGTGATTGTGGGTTGGGGTAAGGGTTGGGCTTGGCCCAGGGTTAGGGTAGGGGCTAGTCCTGTTTACATCTCGAGACGAAATCTACAGTTGCTAGCCCTTATCCTAACGCCCCGTCATATGTGCTAAAATGCGTAGGACCGTCTTCGATCTACCGTTCGCGTGCTTTGCCATAGTGCCGCGGTTATCCAGCTCTAACCGTAACTGATTGGGAGTTGTCTCCTTTCCTTCTTCTTGTAGTCCCGTAAAATCAGTCGACTCTACCTGCTGCAAAAAACAATGTTCATGTTCCGCAGTGTTTCGCTTTCGGGTGTTTTATCAATATAAATCCTTTGACAAAAGCGAAGGGTGTTAGTTTTCAAAAGTAAATGTTAATATTTAATGAAATCGGTCAGGAAAAGGAAAACAAAAAACTCGATCTCCCTTCCTTATTCTTGTAGTCTCGTATCACCAGTGGACTCTACCGGCTGTATAACCAATCTACTTGATTTCTCCGCCGATAAGCGAGCACTCCGACCAGCTTTATTAACGGCGTACGCCGGTCAAGTAATATTCGCCGCGACCGTAGCCGAACTTTTGCAGACGTCCGGTTAAATCAATTGACCTCGCCGCTAATATTGCCCAATTATGATCATTCAAGCAGGGTTTGCGAGTGTTTTATTCAACATCTTCGACGATAGCACAGGGTGTTAGTTTTCACATGTAAGTATGGATATCTTATGAAATCAGCCAGGAAAAGGAAAACATAGTGTATGACTGTCAAGGATTCTTTGACATACAGGAGGTAGCGTCGACTGATTATACGAGACTACAAGAAGAAGGAAAGGGGACAACTACCAATCAGTTACCGTTAGAGCTGGATAACCGCAGCACTATGGCAAAGCAAGCGAACGCTAGATCGAAGACGGTCCTACGCATGCTGTTCTTGTTGCTCGGTTGAGATTTGGTTTCTGTGATTGTGGTTGAAGGGATGATATTTCTGTGTTCATTTCGTCGAATGTTTTTAGGATGACTGGTGATAAAGACTTTTTAGGTGGTTTCCATGTGGATTTTTCTGTGAATAATTTTTTACCTCTGCCGGGTTTGTTCCTAAAGAAATAAGTCAAAGAAAGCGTTCGTTGGAAACGATCAGTTGACTGGGTGGTGGTATCTATGGATGTTATTATGGGGGTTGGGATGAATTTAAGGCCTTTGTCAAGGATTTTCATTTCTAGGGGACTGGGAAGTCTATCGCTCAACTGTCTGTCCTAAAGACTGCTTCTCATTCCTTTTCCCTAATCCTAGTTTAAATTCCCATCCAACAGTTGATGATCTCTCTGGTTGTGTCTGGGCTCCAGTGGATGGCGTCGTTACCTTTCAGTTCTACTTTGCCCTTGAAGGTTGGTAGCGTAGTAGCGTGTGGTGAAGGTGCAGTGGAGATCAATTGGTTGTAGGTTTTGGTTGGCGATTGGATGTTCTTGTCGGAGTCGGGAAGAAGTGGGGACTATGACAAAGCACGGAACATGAAAAAATAAAAATTTCAATAAAAGATAAAACAATTTTCTCCGGAGAATAAAATAAAAAAAAGTTGTTCAGAAAAAAAAAAATTGTTTTCAGAAAAAAAAAATTGTTTTCAGAAAAAAAAAAAAAATATAGACATTATTTTCAATTAAAATAAATATAAATTGTTTTTGAATGAAAGAAAAAAAGAATTAAATTAAAAATAGATAAAAATATTAAAATTTCATATAAATGATATGTATTTGCTATGGCAGCCATAGTTCACCATATACCTGTGGACTAAAATGAATACAATATGACTTTTGATAAATAGAACTCTGTGTGGGTGGGTTAGGCCTATGTATTTTTGGATAATCTAGTGCTGTTAGGCCATCTCATTGCGTCGGGCATTTTGTAATCTATCCAATATCTATGGACTTGGGCTGTGAATTGTGAATAAATGTCCAAATTATAATTTGATGTAACATTTTAAGTCAGAAAAAAAACCGCTCTGCAATGAATATTCAAGAATAATTATGACCCTGATTATTTATATCTTTATGTATTTATTTAATAGCCTCTCCATGTACTCTAACATGTGATGTAAATGGTGATTTAATATCAAGTGGTGCAGAATGTAGATGTCAATGTAGAAATGGTTATACAGGAACAAACTGTCAAACACGTTAGTTATTTTAGATATAGTGTCGTGGTTTGCTCTTGAAATATGCTTAATCGGTTCCTTTCGAAGTATTTAGTTTTTAAAACAATATTCATAAATTGAACGGGATTAAGGAACAGACATAGCCTATATGACCTCTCTCCTAAATACAAGAATTAATATGGATATGTAAACGAAATAAGTGAATAAAGAACAAAACAATAAAATGAATACTTAATCAACAACATTTCATATATATATTAAACATTGAACTCTCTACAGATTGCAATTTCTTTTCATTTGTAAAATTTTAATATATCACTGTCACATTATAATCGTGGTTGGTGCGAATTTTGTGAAACTAGTATTGATACGTCCCACCAAAATGGCCGCTCCCCATTATGCAAATAGTGGAAACATAGGGTTTTGGACCATCTAGATTTAAGCGGCGTTTACACGATACAATCAACCCATACAACCATCGAATGCAACCGTTGCATCCGACCAACTCATCCGACCAACTGATCGGATGGATAGCTTGTTGTATGGATAGGATCAGTTCTATTCTCATCCGACCAACTGATGCCATACCCAATCAAATTGAGTCATATTTTACGACGCCATACGGTGTATGACGTCACATATGCCTTGACAACCAGAATTTCTGCTATCATAATGTCTTCTTCTGTCGCTTCGAGTGCTTCGACCTACTCTAAAATGGACCTTAGCCTAACCGCCACGGAATACTCTTTATCGGGAACATGAACTATTGTGGAACCCAAGGCATCCTGACTATATACATGAAGACAGGAATGGGAAGTGTATTTACGGTACCTTTACGATTCACGGTGGGTCATTATATTCAGTTACTAAGAACGAACAAATGACGCAGCACGTGCACGTGCATTTGACGTCAATTTGCCATACAATGAATAGAACCATTGTATCGCGTAAACACCCTTCCGATATGTTGCATCCGACGGTTGTATGGATTGGTTGTATCGTGTAAACGCCGCTTTAGATGAAATTATGTTTTAAGGATCAAATGATTTTGGATGAGTTTGATTTTCGTGTGTATCATACCCTCTGTTTTGACCCCACGCAAATGAAATATTATGTACCCACCATGTACCACAATTTTTGTCCTATTCCGATGCATCTTTAAAACGTGCGTTAAGGTGCGTTACGAATCAAAAGATATCGTATTAGTTTGATTTTGGTGTATCGGACCTTTCGGTCTATACTTATGCCCTTCTTTCCGAAAATCTATATTTTGTACTAACAGATTATTTTGGTTTGAAACATTGGGGCCATCACATTTGTTTGTTGGCAATCTAAAGGTCACAATTTGTATCCGATTTTAATGTTATTTAAAATATATCTTGGATGAGTTATATTTTGGCGCGCAGCAAATAACAACTTCTTAGGTTATGACCCCCTTCATTTTACATATAATTTTGACATAGGTACGAAGGTCGTGAAGCCTCCTGAAGCCACAATTTTTGGCACGATTCAAATTGTTTCTGTTAAGATTATTATTGCTATTTTTTTGTGTGTTTTATCCACAAATCGGATTTCTCAGAATCTAACCACGGTATCTTTATGAAACTTTTACTTATCCCCCCAAAAATGGGTGGTGGCTGTTGATTTAATATATTTTCAAAACTTTTTACGAATCCGAAATCACCGAAATTTACGAACGACAAAATGGACAATGCATAGTCGTAACTTTATTGTTTTTTTGACCGATTTTACTAAATCTTTTTTCTTTGAATACCTTGAAAAAAATCATTTTCATCAGCAGTTTCACATTTTCGAGTTTCGAAAATTCGTCGCTGTGATTTCGAACCGGAAGTTTAGACCAATTTGACAACTTCTTTAATAGTTGTGCATTTTCATGACATTTAGAATGCCAATGCCACTTCAAGGATGTCTTCAGAAATTTTCTAAATTATCTCCCCTTGGTGAAATTAAGGGTCAAATTTTTCAAAAAAATCGTCGAAACATAGGTCAGAATGAACTGATTTGTTTTTTTTGGATACTAGAAGTGCCACCATCTTGAAACATAAAGTGCAATAAAACTTTTGCGATATTGTACTTACAGACACGGGAGTTATATTTTCTGAATCCTTGAAGGAATGGCTAAAAAAATTTCAGAGTAGAATTTTGATTTAGGTCAACTGATGGTCGCCATTTTGAAGTGAATATGAAAAGTAATAGCAATTTGAAGGGCCGAGACGCTGGAACACAATAACTCTCCTGCTAATTGAGCTAGAATGTTCAGTCTTGGTGTAGACGTTCACTAGGTCAATGTCATGATTGAGTTCAGAGATTAGCATTTTCTGTCTAGGGTAAGCAGAGATAAGCAAGCTGATTTGTTGATTTTTTAGGGCACGTTAACTTTGATTATAATGAAGGGAGGGAGATGAAACTCTTGTCCGGGGTAGCCAAAAAAAGAGATCAAAAATCCAAAAAGTCGTATTTTTACGATTTGGAGCATTTTTAGAGGTTTTTTCTCTAAAGTAAACATGATATTTTTTTGGAACTTCTTCTACAAAGAGTCTTATCAGTAGTCTTTTATATGAAACCATCGATCAACAGTCCAACATATCAGGAGTAGAAGAACAAAAGGATCGAACATTGAAAACGGCACCCTTTCATTGTTAAGCGAAACATGCAGTGTGGGTGACTACAATTTGCATATTTAGTCATCGTATAGAGCTTATTCAACAGTATCGAATTTCAACTGCTTAGGGATATTTTACGTGCACTTCAATGTGTACACGGGACCTTGTTTTTTTGTCCCATCCGAACGACTAGACAGCTGTCCACGTCAGGCACTCCGTTCTGCTTCTTTTTCTCGGTGCAGAACTTTCAATTCAGGCCAGACGTTTATTGCATACGATTAAGCTGGTCAGTTGGAGCTTATTTTCAAAAGTTTTGTAATAATCGGTTGGTAATTAAAGTACCGTGCACATTAAACTGTTAAAACAGAAAATTTCGCCCGGTTGAAATGTTTCTTGCTATAAGTCAGCAATTTTCCGAATTCAAGGAGGCTGAATGGCTGAATGGTTAGCATGTGCGCGCTGTATCGTAACGTCTGTCATTGAGTCAACGGGCGTCGTTTCGATTTCCAGGTTGCACGTGACATGGAGTATGGTGTCTAACCTCGAGGGATTTCTCCGTGTCCTTCGGTTTCCTCCCACGGCTAAAATCCCGTATGCGCAAGGGAAGTTTTTAAATCAGATTAAAAAACATATGTTAGTCCCGAAATGACCTAGTTTGTGTCGAATGGTCGTTAAGCCGCATCTCTGTATTTCTCTTTTATTTTTAAAGTTTTGTAATAATTGGTTGGTAATCAAAGGAACTGTAAAAGTGATCAAACAAAAAATTTCGCCCAGCTGTAATGTTTCTCACTTTAAAGTCAGCAATTTGCCGATTTTAAGGGGAAAACGTTTATTGCGAACGATTAAGCTGGTCAGGGGGAGCTTATTTTTAAAAGTTTTGTAATATTCGGTTGATAACTAAAGGTACCGTGCAAATTAAACTGTTAAAATAGAAAATTTCGCCGGGTTGAAATGTTTCTCGCTGTAAGTCAGCAATATGCCAAATTTAGGGAGGTTGCGTGGCTGAATGTTAGCACGTGCTCTCTGTATCATAACGTCTGTCATTGAGTCAACTAGCGTTGTTTCGTGACAAGGAGTATGGTCGCCTGTCCAACCTCGTAGGCCGTAACGCCACTGCCCGGGTAGAATTTCCCCAATTGCACGCTTTATGGCGTATGCCCGTCTTCATTAGCCCATTTTAGGAGCAGAACAGTAGGACGTTAAACCCCATTCAATTTCATTTCATTTTCTCTAAGTTGCTAATTTATATAAGTCAGCAATTTCCCGATTTTAGGGAGGCTGAATGGCTGAATGGTTAGCATACGCGCGCTGTATCGTAACGTCTGTCATTGAATAAACCGGCGTCGTTTCGATTTCCAGGTTGCACGTGACATGGAGTATGATGTCCAACCTCGTGGGATTTCTCTGTGTCCTTCGGTTTCCTCCCACGGCTAAAGACCCGTACGTGCAAGGGAAGTTTTTAAATAAAATTAAAAGACATATGTTAGTCCCGAAATGACCTCGTTTGTGTCGAATGGACGTTAAGCTGCATTTCTCTCTTTCTCTTTTATTTTTAAAGTTTTGTAATAATCGGTTGGTAATCTATGGTACAGAAAATTTCGTCTGGTTGTAATGTTTCTCACTTAAAAGTCAGCAATTTGCCGATTTTAAGGGGCAAACGTTTATTGCGAACAATTAAGCTGGTCAGGGGGAGCTTATTTTTGTAATTTTCGAAAATTCGTCGCTGTGATTTCGAACCGGAAGTTGAGACAAACTTGACAACTTCTTTAATAGTTGTACAATTTTCATGAAATTTAGTATGTATACATTACTGATGCGACTTGAAAAATGACTTTTAAAATTTTCTAAATTTTCTCCCCTTGGTGAAATTATTAATCAAAATAAATCGTCGAAATAAAGGTCAGAATGACCTTTTTTTTTCGATACTAGAGAGGTAATTACTGATTCGTTCAAAAAACATGGAGTTTGTCGATCGAACCGGAAGTGCCACCATCTTGAAACGTGAAAAAACAATAGAACTTTTGCGATATTGCACTTACAGACATGGGAGTTACATTTTCTGAATCCTTGAAGGAAAACCTAAAAAACGTTCAGAGCAGAATTTTGATTTAGGTCAACTGATGGTCGCCATTTTGAAGTGAATATGAAACATAGTGAAAAATCGACATTTACGGATTTGTAAACAAACACAATAGGGCATAGTATGTTCAATGCGTCTCCTATGTCTAAAATTTAATACATTTCAGGATAACCGGGATGTGGGTCGAATTTTTGGTATTTGAATATTTCAAAAATTCGAATTTCGCCTTTGATGTTTTTCGTGCCGACAAAGTTGTTTATGAGTGAAAAATCACATTAATTTCGCTAGATTGTTACCGATTTTAATGATTTATTTTTTCTTGTTCGGATTATTTATATGACCCATGACATGTGACAGGAAGTGACTGTGAATATGAAAGCTTTCATATCTGCATGGGACAGTAGCAGATCTAGTTCGGCTTTATTGAGATTACTAAAATTATTATTTTTTTATTATTATTATTTACCGCGAGAGCCTATTTCTCCATTATCGAAATGAGAAACCGACCTGCGGTTCATTTTTCTATTGGGAAACTATATGGTGGTTACTAAATAAAGCTATTTTGAAACTTCTACGCAGACCGGAAGTGGCCGACTTTTGAACGTTAGTAAGAAATTAAAAATCGGCCGTAATTTCGTCAATTATTTACCTATTTTCAAACAAATGACATTTTCTGAAACCCTGAATCTTTTCCGAGATAATAGCAATCTCAGCTTTTGCAATTCCGAAACTTCGTCGTTGACTTTTCGCGATCGAAAAATGAAAAAAAAATTTTTAGACGTAATTTTGTTAATTTTCAAAATTTTCAAATATGACCTATATGTTTAGATTCCAGAAGTCAATCCGATTCCAGTAATATAAGTTTTATTCAGAGTTACTGCCCTTTATTTTTCGATTTTTTTCGAATTTTCTTGCCATTTTGTGAGCTCGGGTTTCATTTTACGGCTGAATTGACGTTTCTGAAACTTCTGGAACACGAAGTTATTGTCCAATACCAACTGATAAAACAATTTCGACAAGAATTCTTAAACCGGAAGTGGTCGAAATATTGTGCAATATTCTGGAACATGAAGTTATTGTCCAATACCAACTGATAAAGCAATTTCTACAAGAATCCTTAAACCGGAAGTGGTCGAAATAATGTGCAATATTTAGAAAAAAAACGCAAAAAATGGGTGCTTTTGGGAAAAACGTGATTTCTTCGCCGGATATCAACGGATTAAAGGTATTAAGGTATGGTTGGGTTGCACGGGAATTGGAGTATCGTATGATACCCAATTCATACAGATACGATGACCCGGAAGTAAATTATGGCACGCTGAAAATCAAGTATTTTTCTGATTTGGAGCATTTTTGGACGCCTGCATCTCGAAAACTGCTCCAACGATCTTTCTTAAACATTCTCTATCGATAGTCCCTTCGATAGTCTTTACCATGGAACCATCCAATAACACCTTCGAATAATTCGAATAGGACAAAAAAGGTACCGAAAATCGAAAAAAGTCGAAAAATCGTGAAATTTTTGAAAATGCTCTTCTATTTTTTTTATTTTAAGAGATTTTCAAAAAAAGGAAATATATTCAGATAGCTGACCCAATTACGGTTCTAACGATGTATAATATGTATGCAGTTATTGAAATTTAATTTTCAATATTTTGACATTTTGACATTTTTATCTCTTTTGAAAATAGGATTTCTCAGTTGTATTTTTTCTTATCGTATAGTGTAGTATCATTAGAGAGCCCTGTTCCCATTCAAACTCCAAAACCGGATGTTAAAACTACTCAACTGTGATTTGTATACCAGAAGTAGTTCAAAAAACAAAGAAAAGGATAAAAAATATTTAAAAAATTTGGAGCTCTTGCCAAAAATTCGAATTCTCCGTGACATATCAGCGGACCAAAACAATTAAATTGCCGTTGGATAGTGCCATGAATGGACTATCTTAAGACATCTGAATGATTCGAATTCAGTTGTTAGTAAATAATTTATGACACGCCGAAAATGAAGTACTTTCCGTATTGGAGCATTCTGAGACGCCATTTTCTCGAAAACCACGCCTACGATTTTTCTTAAACTTCTTTTACTCAGATTCCTATCTGTGGTCTAGAGTGTGCATCCAAAGAGAAAATCATTGCAATAATGTAGGTGTTCTAAAAATGGCCTCAATCTTTGAAAAAAAGTGAAAAATGGTAAAATTATTGAAAATGCTTTTTTATTTTTTTTTATTCGAAAAATACTCCATGAATGTTTCTGACACTTATGGTACAGGAAGTTAAGTATCTAAACAACATGTTCAAAAAACAAAGAAAAGGATAAAAAATATTAAAAAAATTTGGAGCTCTTGCCAAAAATTCAAATTCTCCGTGACATATCAGCGGACCAAAACAATTAAATTGCCGTTGGATAGTGCCATGAATGGACTATCTTAAGACATCTGAATGATTCGAATTCAGTTGTTAGTAAATAATTTATGACACGCCGAAAATGAAGTACTTTCCGTATTGGAGCATTCTGAGACGCCATTTTCTCGAAAACCACGCCTACGATTTTTCTTAAACTTCTTTTACTCAGAGTCCTATCTGTGGTCTAGAGTGTGCATCCAAAGAGAAAAGCATTGCAATAATGTAGGTGTTCTAAAAATGGCCTCAATCTTTGAAAAAAAGTGAAAAATGGTAAAATTATTGAAAATGCTTTTTTATTTTTTTTTATTCGAAAAATACTCCATGAATGTTTCTGACACTTATGGTACAGGAAGTTAAGTATCTAAACAACATGTTCAAAAAACAAAGAAAAGGATAAAAAATATTTAAAAAATTTGGAGCTCTTGCCAAAAATTCAAATTCTCCGTGACATATCAGCGGACCAAAACAATGAAATTGCCGTTGGATAGTGCCATGAATGGACTATCTTAAGACATCTGAATAATTCGAATTCAGTTGTTAGTAAATAATTTATGACACGCCGAAAATGAAGTACTTTCCGTATTGGAGCATTCTGAGACGCCATTTTCTCGAAAACCACGCCTACGATTTTTCTTAAACTTCTTTTACTCAGAGTCCTATCTGTGGTCTTGAGTGTGCACCCAAAGAGAAAAGCATTGCAATAATGTAGGTGTTCTAAAAATGGCCTCAATCTTTGAAAAAAAGTGAAAAATGGTAAAATTATTGAAAATGCATTTTTATTTTTTTTATTTGAAAAATACTCCATGAATGTTTCTGACACTTATGGTACAGGAAGTTAAGTATCTAAACAACATGTTAAAGCTATCCTGACGATGATCCCAAAACCGGAAATAGTCGAAAAAATATTCCATATTTTGAAAAAAAAAGTACAAAAATGCCCATATTAATATGCCAGATTTCACCGAATCAACCCCCCCCCCCCAACAAAGTGTCATTTGATAACCCGAACAATGGACGATATTTAGACAGCCAAATGGTAAATATTCGCTGATTAGGCAAAATATTACGGGACGCTGAAGATCTAGTATTTTCCTTTTTGGACTTTTATATATCAGAATGATACAAATTCGATGGTTAGGCAATATATTATGAGATGCCGAAAATGTAGTATTTTCCTCGTTTTTGGAGCCTATTCAGACTCGTTTATCTCGAAAACTACTTCTATTTCTCTTCTTAAACTTCTGTTACCCCGAGTCCTATCGGTCGTTTAGAGTATTAATGTACATTTAAAAGCATGGTAATGATATAAAGGACCCTGAAAGCCGTTTCAGCGCTGCTATGCAGGTCTAGTTTCTATTATTATTATTTTTTTTGTGTGTTTTATCCACAAATCGGATTTCTCAGAATCTAACAATAGGATCTTTCTGAAACTTTTACCTGTCCCCCCAAAAATGGGTGGTGGCTGTTGATTAAATATATTTTCAAAACGTTTTACGAATCCGAAATCACCGAATTTTACGAACGAATGCATTTGATCTACAATGCTGTAACTTTGTGACTATTTGACCTATTTTACTAAAGCTTTTTTCTTTGAGTACCTTGAGACAATTACTTTAAATCTGCAGTTTCAGATTTTCGAATTTCGAAAATTCGTCGCTGTGATTTCGAACCGGAAGTTATGACCAATTTGACAACTTCTTAAATAGTTGTAGGATTTTCATAAAATTTAGCATGTAAGTAGATCTTGCTGATGCGACTTCAAAAATATGATTAGAAATTTTTTGAATTATCTCCCCTTGATGAAATTAAGGATCAAAATTTTCAAAAAAATCATCGAAATATAGGTCAGAATGACATAATTTTTTTTTTGGATACTAGACAAGTAATTACTGATTCGTACACAAAATATGGAGTTTGTCGATCGAACCGGAAGTGCCACCATCTTTAAACGTGAAAAATCAATAAGGCTTTTTCGCTATTTTACTTACAGACTCAGGAGTTATATTTATATTTTCGGAATCCTTGAAGGAATGCCTAAAAATCTATCGGATCAGAATTTTGATTTCGATCACGTGATGGTCACCATTTTGAATTGAAAATAAAAAATAGAAGCAATTTGAACGGCCGGGACTTTGGAACACAATAACTCTCCTTCTAATTAAGCTAGAATGTTCAAACTTGGTGTAGACGTTCACTATGTCAATGTCATGATTGAGCATTTCCTGCCTAGGGTAAGCAGAGATAAGCATGCTGATTTGTTGATTCTTTAGGGCACAATAACTTCGGTTATAATGGAGGGAGGGTGGTGAAACTCTTGTCAATCGAGAGTCTGATAGCTAGCCTGTTGTGTGAAATCATTGTATCATTTTATTTAAATATCAGGGGTAGCAGAAAAAAGAGATCGAAAATCCAAAAAGTCGTATTTTTACAATTTGGAGCATGTTTAGGGGCCTTTCTCTTAGAGTCAACATAATATTTTTGGGGAACTTCTTCTACAAAGAGTCTTATCGGTAATCTTTTATATGAAACCATCGATCAACATTCCAAAATATCAGGAGTAGAAGAATAAAAGGATCGAAAATTGAAAACGGCACCCTTTCATTGTTAAGCAAAACATGCAGTGTGGGTGGCTACAATCTGCACATTTAGTCATCGTATAGAGCTTATTCAGCAGTATCGAATTCCAACTGCTAAGGGATCTTTTACGTGCACTCCAATGTGTACACGGTGGGTGGGGGGCACGTCAGAAAATCGAGATGAACTTTCTCGGCCAATGCAGGGATCGAACACCCGACCTCATAGCTAGAAGGCCAACGCCTTAGCTACATAGTGTGGACACCCATCGTACATTTCATCCGTCAAATCAAAGCATTTCATTGCATTAGACCAATAATTGATTATTCTTAATTTAAAACTTTATTTTAATATTAGTCTGGCATTATTAAATCCTAATTTTATTGGTCTTATTTAAAATTAAACTTTCATTTAACTATGAACAATCCTTAACGTGTCTCTTTAAAACAATTAAATACTCTAAAACAGTAGCTCAACCTTTTGACCTAAACTCATTAATTTACCATTTTGTTGTGAGCGACTTGTTATTCTTCCTATATGGCATATTGCACGTGTCTGATTTCAAAGGGGGGTTGGGTGGCTGAATGGTTAGCACGCGCGCCTGTCATGGAGTCAACTAGCGTGTTTTCGAATGCCCGGGTGTACGTGACAAGGAGTAAGGTCGCCTGTCGAACCTATCATTTTTTTTCCCCGCCATTTTCATTTCATTTTCTCTTCCGTCTCATTAGGACTCAGACTAGTAATTATTTGCCCATTGACTTCAATGTTAAATGCCTGTAACATCACAGGCTGTAGTTTTTTTCTCAACATTCCGTTGCTTCCAATCTTTTTAGGCACAATGGGGACCACATTTGGCAATGTCCTCATCATAAATTTGTAGGGGGTTGACCATTTAGATTTTTTGCTACGGGGATTTTAAGTTGATTGGGGTGAGAATCTCACTTCCGACACAATGATTGCTCCGCAGAAAGACACTTTACATCCCCTATCCCTCCGCTGTAATATCCTCAGTATTACCCAAAACTGCTATGAAATTGAAAATTTGGTGCCTTTTCTCCAATTCTAGACCAAAAAGTCAACCCAAAAATGCAGGAAGAGGGGAGAAAAAAAATAAGGGAAAAATTGTCTATTTATAACTCGCACTACATTCGTCCATCATGAAATGAGGGGAAATAATTACTAGTCTTAGTCCATTACAGTAATACAAATTTCAGTTATTTCCCTTTAGTTTTCAGATTATTGTTATGCCTGGGTGCAATGTTTCATACTATATTTTGACTTGTAACTTCGCGAGTTTTTGACCAATTTTGATAATTTTTTCTTCTTATCCTTTTATTTAGGATACTTGATACAATCAATGACACGTGACGATGAATATGAAAGCTTTCATATCTGCATGGGACAGTAGCAGATCTAGTTATTATTTTATTTTTCGGGGGAGCCTATTTCTCAGTGTCTGTAACAGATACAGATCTGGGACATAATTTTCTATCAGGAAAGCATATGGCGGCTACCTGATCGACTGTATTTAATACTTCTGCTCAGACCGGAAGTGGCGATGCCAAAAAATTTAAAAAACGGCCGTAGATTCTCAATTCTGTACCTATTTTCATACAAATTACATTTTTGGAAACCTTGAGTCTTTTCTCGGACGATAGCAGTTGAAAATTTTGCAATTTCGAAACTTCGCCGCTGACTTCTAGCGTTCGAAAAATGAAAATATGTTGTTTAAGACACATTTTTTGTTATTTTTCAAAATGTTCAAATTTGACCTACATCTTTGGATACCTGAAGGCAATCCGGTTCCAGTAATATAAGTTTCATTCAGAGTTATCGACCTTTATTTTTCGATTTTTTTCAAATTTTCTTCACATTTTGTGAGCTTAAGTTTCGTTTTACGACCGGATCGACGTTTCTGAAATTCCTGGAACATAAAACAATATGGTCAAACCATCGTTTAAAGCAATTTCAACAACAATCTGTAAACCGGAAGTAGTCGAAATAATATGCGATATTTTGAAAAAAACGTGAAAAATTGGTGTTTTGGGTAAAAACACGATTTCTCCGTCCGATATCAACGGATTAAACAAATTAAGGTATCATTTGGTCGGGCGGTGATTGGACCACTGAATGATACCCAATTCGTACGGATACGATGAGCAGGAATCAAAATATGGCACACTGAAAATCAAGTATTTTCTGATTTGGAGCGTTTTTGGACGCCTGTATCTCGAAAACTTAACCTACAATTTTTTTAAAATTTTTTCTATCGAGAGTCCTTTTGGTGGTATTTTGCATGAAGCCATCCAATAAGACTTTGATATGTCTGGAATAGGATTAAAAAAAAGGGACTGAAAATCAAAAAATGTCGAAAAATCGTCAAATTTTGGAAAATGCTCTATTATTTGTTTATTTTAACAGATTTTCAAAAAATGGTTACACATTCAGATAGCTGACCTAAATCCGATTCTAACGATGTATAATATGTATTGAAATACTGAAATTTAATTTTCGATATTTCGATATTTTTGTCACTTTTGAACATCGGATTTCTCAGGTGTATTTTATCTGGTTAGATAATGTAATATATCTTTACAGAGCCCTGCGGCTATTTAATTGCCCAAACCGGTTATTAAAACTGTCTCGACACTAATCACCATACCGGAAGTATTCAAAAAAAAAATTAAAAAAAGTGTTTAAAAAATTTGCGTTCTTGCGAATAGCTGAATTTCTCGGTCAGATATTACCGGACCAAAAGAGGAGTAAAGTGTCTATGGAGAGCCCCATTAATCGACTATTATATGGCATCTCAATTGTACGCCAAAAATCTAGGATTTTCAGTTTTTGGAACCTTTTTAGACGCCTTTTTCTCGAAAACGATGTCTTCGATTTTTCTGAAACTTTTTTATCGCAGAGTCATATCGGTGGTCTGTGGCGTGAATCCAAAAGGAAAAGGTTTGAAATAATATAAGGGGTCCAAAAATGGACTCAATCTTTGAAAAAAGCTGAAAAATCGTTTAATTATTGAAAGTATTCTTTTATTTTATCTTTTTTACAAAAAACTACTGAATAGATGTTTCTGACAATTCAGGGACAGAAAGTTAAGTATCTAAACAACTTGTTAAAGCTATCCCGACAATGATCAAAAAACCGAAAGTAGTCGAAAAAATGTCCGGTATATGGGGAAAAAACACAAAAAAAGTTTAAAAAAAAGAAAGAAAAGAAAATATAGTAAAACAATTGGTCACTGAATCAAAACAATTAAAGTATCGTTTGGTAGCTCGATGAATGGGCTATTTTACGCAAGCGAAATATTGGTATAAAATTAAACCATGCTAGTCCCGAAATGTGTCTAGTCGACGTTAAACCCCATTTCTCTCATCTCGGTAGTGCCGGTTAATTTGAGATATATTTTGTCTCCCTTTAAGTTTTTAACCTGTTTAATTTCAGTTTATGGGTTCTAAGTTTATTATTTGTTGCCTGATATGTATAAAACAATTCTAAATTGCGAATTCTCAACTTATTTGTTACCGATAATGATTTCTTTTGGCACCGGAAGTGAAGTAATTTTGCCAGATTTTACTATTTTGACCGGTATATTCGCAAGCAAATATTACTTACAAATCTGATAGAGGGTGTCACTGAATCATAACAACTACAGTATCGTTTGGTAGCTCGATGGATCGGCTATTGTATGACGCACTTCCTGTCTGATTCCTGAAAGCCGATTCAGCACTGCAGGTCTGCAGGTCTAGTTTTTATTATTATTCAGATTCCAATTTGAATAGTTCTCAGCAACTACTTGTCGCATCGTTACGATTTCATCGGTTTTACTCACTGGGAAAGTGGGTGTGACTTAGAGGATAAAGCTATTTTGAACGTTCTGCTACAATGCGAAATGTCCAAAATCACCGAAGTTATCGTTTTTAAAAATATTGCAGTAATTTCAACAATAATCATGGGATTTTAACTTTCGATACATTTTGGCATAGCCAGAGACAGGGCACATAGCTACGCTACTTTTGATTTTTGTTTTTCGGCAAATCTTCGAAGATATTAGGCGCCAAATTTTGAAAATTTAAAATTTTACAAAAAACTTTTTTATTTATGAATATTTTTTAGTCGTGTTGTACACAGAATTAAAGAGTCATCTGACTTGCGCAAAAATGTTAACATTTTTTGTCTCAGTAATTTTCCTTGGCCGCCATTGGCTAATTCAGTTTTTCAGTCCTAGATTATTTTTTAATGGTTCGATTTGTATAAAACAAAGTTCATGTGCTTCGTTGTCTCAATTGTCATTTTTTTTGTTACCCATAGTGTTATCTGTAGGCACCGGAAGTGGCATAATTTTACCCAAAACTACAATTTTGACAGTTAGGTACCATTTTTCGAAAACAAATATTATTTTTTTAAAAATTATATGACTCAAAGAGTGTGTCCATTCAAGGCGCAAAAAATGTCGGAAGCAGTTTTTTTAATTTCTATTTCATTTTCTAGCAAATTGGATTAAGGGTGAAAAAAGGCGTAAAATTGACCTATTTACAACCCATTCAGGCTTTTCAGATTTTAAAATATTTTTACATAACTTTTATAAACTTGTAGCTATAATCCATACGGAGAGAATGTATGTGAAAAGTAGTTTGTAATATAAGCAGTTGCCGAGAAAAGGGCAGTTTTGCATAAGTCACTGTTTTCGTAATTTTGCCTGTAAAATAGTCAATTATTAAAGTGACATCATTTGATTCAAAAAGCAAGTATGCGTCATATCAAGTTGATGTTAATTTAAAATTGACACCGGAAGTGACACCATTTGGTCAAAAACTGCATTTTTAACTTTTAAAATCGATATTTTTTCAATTAAGAATTATTTAATATGTAATACTAATATTAACAAAACTCATACGGTCATATAGATATCATAAAATCGTTTTTAACTTGTTCGGTTGCCGAGATATAGGCGGTTTTCTAAAAGTCACTTTTGAAGGTTTTTGGCCCATAAAAGTGTCAATTATTATTCGATTTTCATAAAATTTTCACCGTTTGAAGCCCAATGTCATAGACGATGTTATAAAACTAATTTAACTTTTTTAGTGCCACCGGAAGTAATGTGTCATTTTGGCAAAAACTGTATTTTTACCCTTCAAAAAAGATATTTTATTCAAATGAGTCTGATTTGTAATGTTTTTTAAAATTATGATATTTGATGCCAATACGATCATACAGATGCCACAAAATCGTTTCTAACTTGTATGGTTGCCGAGAAATAGCCGATTTTCTCCACGTCACTTTTCAAGGTTTTGGGTCTATAAAAGTGGCATATATTATTCGATTTGCATAAAATTTTCACCATGTGATGCCTTTTGCCATTTCTGATTTCATAAAAGTAATTAAACATTTTCATTGTCACCGGAAGTACTGTACACTTATATGCAACAAATGTATAAAATGAATTGATATTGCTGGATTTGGTTGATTCTGCGTCCATTTTATTTGATGTGTGCAATGCTTATGTGGAAACCAGTTTATTGGTTTCTTTGGTACCAGAAGTGACATATGTTCAAGGGTAACGTGGCACCGAAAGTGACACAAGTTCAAAAGTAACGTGGCACCAGTTAAACCCGTCATTCCTGCATGCATGTCTAGTTTTATTTCGTAATTACCATTTTTTATTTGTTTATTTTGTTTTGTGTAATTTATGTGTCTTTTATTTTATACGACCAGCACCTCTGTGTGACCTTAATTGTGGAAGTAATGGCGATTTAGTTCAATCTAATTCTGGGTGTTCGTGCCAATGTAGGAATGACTATGTTGGAGTCAAATGTGAAATTGGCAAGTTTATTGAATAATAATTAAACTCGTTAATTCTTAAAATTTAAGTAAAATTTTAATATATTCATTGTGATCTTTGCGTTTGATATATTCAATGTGCCTGTGAATCTATGAAAACTGATTAATTAATTACGATGGAGCAAAGCACCGGATTAATATTAACATGATATTAATTAATGTCATACATTTCATATCAATTTACATAATATGGCAAATATGAAAACTAAATAATTAATTACAATAAAGCACAGCACCAGTTTTATAAGAGTTCTATTAAGGTGTGCCAAGTCATATATACATGATATTAATCAATATCATACATTTCCCATCATTTTACAGCGCCAACATTAGAATGCAGACGTATGTGCACAAATGATGGTGTATTAAATAACGTGGCGTGTACCTGTTCCTGTCCTGATGGTTACTCCGGTTTAAGTTGTGAAGTCGGCAAGTTATATGCTTTTATATAATGAATGCTAATGATTAAAATAATAATACATATCTATAGTGTTTATATAATAAATGATTATAATAATAAAACGTGTGTACGTAGTTTATATAATAATAATAATAAATGATAATTATGATAAACATATCTATTTTTTTATATAATAAATGATTATAATAATAAAACGTGTGTACATAGTTTATATAATAATAATGATAATTATGATAAACATATCTAACTATTTTATATCATAAATAATAATTTATACAATAAATAATAATAAAACTATTTTATATAATAAATGGTAATAGTAATAATAAAACATATCAAACTGTTTTACAAAATAAATGATAATAGTAATAAAAAAAAATATTTAATTGTTTTATAAATTATAAAATAAATGATAATTATAATAAAATATATTAAACTTTTTATAACATAATAAACCATATTTTACTATGCTGTATAATAACGATGAAAATAATGATTTACACAATAAATTATAATAAAAATAAAACATATCTAAATATTTTATATAATAAATGATGATAATAAAAAAAAATATGTCTAACTATTTTATATAATATTAATATATAATAATTATAATAAAACATGTCTAACTATTTTCTATGACTATTTTAAGAACGCTTACAACACATATCTTGTCTTTAATTTTTTCGAAATTTTGGAGAAAGAAATTTTCTGATAAGTATTCTGGAATAGTTTACCTTTAAACAATAAAGTAAATAAAATCTAAATATTTACTGACTGATTTTTAGTTTAACACTGAGGCACGCTACGCGACGACATGTCTCCTAATGTGCACCAGGCTTACGTAAAAGTAATAAAACATTCATGTATAATATTATTATAAACAATGAATTATCTTTCAGCTCCACCCAATACTTGTGGATTTTCATGCGCTAATGGTGGCAAGTTAAGATCAACTGAATGTCGATGTGACTGTCCCGACAGATATACTGGTTTCAGTTGCGGTGTCGGCAAGTCCAATTAAATCTAATTTAAATTCGTATCGTGTCTTTTTAATGGGTTGCGGTTCATCCACTTGACATTTATGTCTCTCAAGCGGTACAATTTACTGGTGCTTGGGTTTCTAACATTTCTGTAACTGTTTAAAAACCACCTGATTAAAATATAGATCCTATTTCGTTTCGTTTTTCGTAGTTCAAAATTTCGTTTTACTTGTCTTCACAACACTAGGATCTGGAAGAGTTGTTATATAACTGTTTTTAAAATCCCTACTTATTGTTATTTGAAGGAAGTTATCCGTATTATCACACAAATATATATAATGTGAAATAAATAAGTTAAATAACTCGAATTTTTACCATAAAATCTGTTGTTTTAGTTGCAACTGATGGAAACTGTTGATTAACAATATAAATTGTATTAGAAATCTAAAGACCTGTAATATTCCAGAAACTGTTGGAAACTGTTGATTAACAATATAAATTGTAGCCCAAAATGGAAATTTCTTGGATTCTGATTGGTCGAAAAGTGGCGTCGAATGAGTATAACAGTCCTCTAAATTTCCTAGGCGACTCACTGCGAATGAATATTTTGTGAGTGCTAGACTCTTGTTTGCAGTGGCCAAAACTTCGGTTCTATTTCAGAATCGCACCTCTACCAGTTCCCGGGGCCGTAGAGACTTGAAATTTTCAGGGGATGTTCCGCTGGGTTCGCGATGACCTCACACCAAATTTTAGCAAAATCGACCAATAACTTTTCATTTTACCGACCTTTAACTTCTCCCGTGAGATATGTTTATCCGTACGACGCCATTTGCATTTCTTGACTATTTAGACTCGAATAACAAGACACTCAAACGAAAACCAACACTCAGCGCCCCGTGCCTGATGCTGCCGTTCATAATATTAATAATAATTTTCGTATTTTAAGTATACGCCCACATGGAAATGTGGTCGTATATTACCGTCGCCCCCGGCCGACCGCCCGTCCGTCCGTCCGTGTGTCGTCCACAATTTATTGTGAACGCTCTAGAGGCTAAAGTTAATACCCGATTGACTTCAAATTTATGCACAGTGTTTATTAATGTCATGAGACGAAGAAGCATATAATGGATTTTCAGGGAAATCCGATAATTACTACCAGAGTTATTACCCTTGATCTCTTCGAAAAACCTTTTGAACGCTCTAGCGGCTAAAGTTAATATCCGATTGGCTTCAAATTTATGCACAGTGTTTAAGGTCACGAGACGGAGGATCCTATGGATTTTCAGCTATATCCAATAATTACTGCCAGAGTTGTGGCCCTTGATCACTTTGAAAAACCTTGTGAGCGCTCTAACGGCTAAAGTTAATTTCCGATTGACTTGAAATGTAAGCACACAGTTTTAGGTCACGAGATGAACACGCCTATCAATTTTCAGCGATATCCACTAATTACTGCCAGAGTTATGGCCCTTGATAACTTTGAAAAATCTTGTGAACGCTCTAACGGCTAAAGTTAATATCCGATTGACTTGAAATTTATGCACAGTGTTAAAGGTCACGAGACGAAGAAGCCTATGGGTATCCGATAATTACTGCCGGGGTTATTACCCTTGATCTCTCAAAAAATTCTTGTGAACGCTCTAGCGACTAAAGTTAATATCTGATTGACTTTAAATGTATACAGTGTCTAAGGTCACGAGACGGAGATGCCTATTGATTTTGAGAGATATCCACTAATTACTGACAGGGTTATCGCCCTTGATCACTTTGAAAAATCTTGTGAACGCTCTAACGGCTAAAGTTAATTTCCGATTGACTTGAAACTTAAGCACACAGTTTAAGGTCAGTTTTTCGACACTTGGCCTTTGGGTACGACCTTCACCCCATATAATATTTTAAAGGCCACAATCTTGACTTGGACCACCGACCCTGACCTTGGTCGTGTCACACACTTGGCCTTTGGGTACGACCTTCACCCCATACAATATTTTAAAGGCCACAATCTTGACTTGGACCACCGACCCTGACCTTGGTCGTGTCACACACGGATCGGTCAGAAAACGGTCAAACGTTAAGGGCCTGTGTTTGAAGGGTGGTCTATGGGCCTTGTCAATATGAAAGGTCGTGGTGACCTTTGGTAATTAAGGTTAACCAGCCGTGACCTCCACTTTGACCTTGAACCCCAAATTCCCATCGAGCTCGGGGCCTTTACGTTTATGCTTGTCATGGCCCTATTGCGCGTTGCATTATGAAGGTCGATGTTCTATGTGAAAGCAGAGACGATGCCCTTCAAAAAAAGTAGCAGGGTCAAAGTCATGGGTCAAGGTCATGGTACAGAAAACTAAACTCAAACTTTTCAAAGTGAGTTTTTGGACACTTGACCTTGGGTACGACCTTCACTCCATACAATATATCAAAGGCCACAATCTTGACTTGGACCACATACCTTGACCTTGGTCCTGTCACACACGACCCGGTCAGAAAACGACCAAACGCTGAGGGCCCGAGTTCGAAAAGAGGTCTTTGAGCCTTGTCAATATTAAAGGTCGTGGTGACCTCCGGTAATCAAGGCTAACCAACCGTGCCATCGACTTTGACCTTGAACCCAAAATTCCCATTGAGCCCAGGGCCTTTACGTTTATGCTTGTCATGGCATTAATTCTCGTTAAAGGTCGATGTTTGAGGTTAAAGCAGAAACGATGCCCTTCAAAAGGGTAACTGGGTAAAAGTCGAGGGTCAAGGTCATGTTACAGAAAACTGAACTCAAACTTTTCAAAGTCAGGTTTTGGACACTTGAAATTGGAATACGACCTTCACCCCATACAATATTTAAAGGCCACAATCTTGACTTGGACCAACGACCTTGACTTTGGTCCTGTCACACACTGCTTGGCCAGAAAACGGTCAAACGTGGAGGGCCTGTGTGGTGAAAAGTTTGAGTTCAGTTTTCTGTAGCATGACCTTGACAGGGCTCGAAACGAAAGGCGCGCGAAAGCGCTCGCGTACCTACCATGCACCTAAAGTGAAACCCAGGTACATATTTTTAAACGCACCCGAATTTTATAAACAACGCTCCTCGTACCGAAGGCTAACTCACGGTTCTCTTTTTAAAATATCACCCAACTTTTTAAATGAATTAACGCGAACGCTTTTGCTTTTAATAAAATTCTCGTAAAAATAATCTATTTTTATTTAACGGCCTCAAGCAAGGCTTGACACGCCGTCGGCCTCGGCGGCATGGCTTACGAATTTTACAATTTGGCCGCAGATTCGTGGCCGATTTTTAACTATCCACGGCCATGTATGGTCACCGATTTGTGTTGGGTATCAATAGTTATTTTGCTATCGATAATCGCAATCATTGTTTTTTAAGGCGAGTGATCGCTCTCGAGCGCCTACAGCTCACCTGAATGTCGACCCAGGGGAGTTTTTTTCCCTCCCCTTAAAATTGAAAATCACTCTCCTTTACATATTCATTGAGGGTTTATTAACATTTATCTACCAATCACTCTCCTTAATATCAGATCACTCTCCTTAATTTCTAAATCACTCGCCTTAATTTCTAAAGCATTCATCTTATCGAAACTTGGAGAACCTTTTAGGAGAGCCATTTTTTCAATTTGTTGATTGAGGGGAGCTTTTTTGTGGGGGGGGGGGACTCTCCTCTGAAATACAAAAAACAACGTAAATCAAGATTGTGGCCTTTAAAATATTGTATGGGGTGAAGGTCGTACCCAAAGGCCAAGTGTCGAAAAACTGACCTTAAACTGTGTGCTTAAGTTTCAAGTCAATCGGAAATTAATTTTAGCCGTTAGAGCATTCACAAGATTTTTCAAAGTGATCAAGGGCGATAACCCTGTCAGTAATTAGTGGATATCTCTCAAAATCAATAGGCATCTCCGTCTCGTGACCTTAGACACTGTATACATTTAAAGTCAATCAGATATTAACTTTAGTCGCTAGAGCGTTCACAAGAATTTTTTGAGAGATCAAGGGTAATAACCCCGGCAGTAATTATCGGATACCCATAGGCTTCTTCGTCTCGTGACCTTTAACACTGTGCATAAATTTCAAGTCAATCGGATATTAACTTTAGCCGTTAGAGCGTTCACAAGATTTTTCAAAGTTATCAAGGGCCATAACTCTGGCAGTAATTAGTGGATATCGCTGAAAATTGATAGGCGTGTTCATCTCGTGACCTAAAACTGTGTGCTTACATTTCAAGTCAATCGGAAATTAACTTTAGCCGTTAGAGCGCTCACAAGGTTTTTCAAAGTGATCAAGGGCCACAACTCTGGCAGTAATTATTGGATATAGCTGAAAATCCATAGGATCCTCCGTCTCGTGACCTTAAACACTGTGCATAAATTTGAAGCCAATCGGATATTAACTTTAGCCGCTAGAGCGTTCAAAAGATTTTTCGAAGAGATCAAGGGTAATAACTCTGGTAGTAATTATCGGATTTCCCTGAAAATCCATTATATGCTTCTTCGTCTCATGACATTAATAAACACTGTGCATAAATTTGAAGTCAATCGGGTATTAACTTTAGCCTCTAGAGCGTTCACAATAAATTGTGGACGACACACGGACGGACGGACGGGCGGTCGGCCGGGGGCGACGGTAATATACGACCACATTTCCATGTGGGCGTATACTTAAAATACGAAAATTATTATTAATATTATGAACGGCAGCATCAGGCACGGGGCGCTGAGTGTTGGTTTTCGTTTGAGTGTCTTGTTATTCGAGTCTAAATAGTCAAGAAATGCAAATGGCGTCGTACGGATAAACATATCTCACGGGAGAAGCTAAAGGTCGGTAAAATGAAAAGTTATTGGTCGATTTTGCTAAAATTTGGTGTGAGGTCATCGCGAACCCAGCGGAACATCCCCTGAAAATTTCAAGTCTCTACGGCCCCGGGAACTGGTAGAGGTGCGATTCTGAAATAGAACCAAAACTTCTACACCTCAAAACTTTATTCCAGGAAATCTTCATGATTTTTTTTTTGTATGTCATCAACAATGAAATTCAACCATTGGCTTATTGAAAGAAACACCTGAAACACACAAAAAATAAAGTTAGTGAGTGTATCAGAAAGATAATAGGAAAATTTCATTTCAAGGCTGGTCTGACTATAATGGTTGCTATGGTCCTTCTGTCATAATCAGACTGGTCAAAATCGAAAAGTGAATAAAAATACTACTATTTACTGAACTCCGTTGGGACCCTAAATAACTGATGGTGATATAATTTAAAAGTCGGGCTGATTGATACTGATATGAATAGGACAGAGACTAATTTCCATACAGGGTTTTGTAGCGAAGAAAAACTTCACACCGTCGAAATGACAACGTGGTACAGTTTTCAAACAAGCATAGCAACCGCATGTGTACGCTACACAGCATGTATCTACACGGTCGCCCGAGTGTATGGACATTTATCAAACGTGATATGCAATTTACTTCGAACCTAGTTACCGCTGAAGTTCAAAATCATTTAAAAAGTACATAATTTACACTTACGATTTCTGTTTCCGATCTTCGAAATAATCACAGAGTGACCTCCCTTTCCAAACAGACACAAATAACCAGTCGCTCAGTGAACCAAATAGAACGAAAGAGCGTGTTATCTTGTTACGTCACGGATGTTTTCATTACGTCAAAATTGTTTTATTTGGTTTTTACGTCACATAAACCAGAAAACGACCGTCAGCAATCGCGGAAGAAAGAATCCCATTAAAAATGTTAAATATTTTGGGCTACAATATCGATAAACACCTCCTGTTTAGAATTTAGAGGACTGTTATTGTCCATTTGATACCGCTTAAATTTTTCATTAGAGGCGCTCGATCGCTGCGCGATCTCGGCCTCTAATGATTTAAGCGGTATTGACATCTATACTAACGGCAGTTAAAGAGGGTATTCAAAAATACTGTGACAAAATATACTCTCGTAGTGGTATAAATCAAATGTGGATATTAAAAAATTCCAAAGAATTACTTGATGGTTTGCAATCTAGATCGCTTGCTTCAGTCTCATCCATTCAAACGTTTGACTTTTCTACTTTGTATACTAAAATTCCCCATAGTAAATTAAAAGCCAGGTTGAAAGACATCATTCACAGTGTCTTTTCATCTAAATCGGGAACTGCTAGATATCAATATTTAGTTGTTAATTACAAATCCACGTATTTCGTTAAGAATCACAGTGATTCCAAAAACAAATTCACCGCCATCAAGATAATTCAGATGTTGGATTTTTTAATTGATAACATCTTTGTTGAATTTGGAGGGGAAATATATCAGCAAGTGGTAGGTATCCCCATGGGCACCAACTGTGCACCGTTGCTTGCTGATTTATTTCTCTATTCGTACGAAGCCGATTACATCCAAGCGCTCGTTAAAACAAATAAACGATTGGTCAGAAATTTTAATTTCACTTATCGATATATCGATGACGTTTTATCACTTAATAATCCAAAATTTAGTGATTATGTCGAATTCATATATCCTGATGAGCTGGAAATTAAAAACACCACTGACAGTGACAATTACGCTTCCTACTTGGATCTGCGTCTCGATTTTGACAATTGCCATAAACTGAGTGTTAAATTGTACGATAAACGTGATGACTTTGACTTTCCGATTGTTAACTTTCCATTTATTAGTAGTAATATTCCAATATCACCAGCTTATGGAGTGTTTGTGTCTCAGCTAATTCGGTACGCGAGAGCTTGTTCCTTTTATTCTGATTTTTTAAGTAGATCGAGGCATTTGTCATCTAAGCTTCAACTACAAGGATACGTGCGCACTAAACTTATAAAAACCTTTAAAAAGTTTTATGGCCGTCATGTTGACTTGATTGGTAAATATAACGTGTCTCTCTCGGTTATTATTCTAGATATATTTAATTGACACGTATACTAATACTATCTCACTGATTATATGTCCACTACATAGTTAACACAGTTCATCACGTGCATTTTGCATACCGATAGTTCATTGGCCAATCACGCTATTTTATCGACGTTTTGCCTAATAGTTTGGATGCAGCTATGGCGGGTGTGGCGCCAGGCAGGGTAAGCTTACTCTTCCGGACACCTGTTACCACTGTTTGTCGTGTATTTTCTACACGGGGAGCAGTCCATTTGCTGATTACACTATTTTGCCTATAACGTTTTTCTTAGGACTTCGAATTCTGTTTAATGGTTTGGATTGTTCGTACTTGGTTTTATTTTATTTTACACTTACGATTTCTGTTTCCGATCTTCGAAATAATCACAGAGTGACCTCCCTTTCCAAACAGACACAAATAACCAGTCGCTCAGTGAACCAAATAGAACGAAAGAGCGTGTTATCTTGTTACGTCACGGATGTTTTCATTACGTCAAAATTGTTTTATTTGGTTTTTACGTCACATAAACCAGAAAACGACCGTCAGCAATCGCGGAAGAAAGAATCCCATTAAAAATGTTAAATATTTTGGGCTACAATATCGATAAACACCTCCTGTTTAGAATTTAGAGGACTGTTATTGTCCATTTGATACCGCTTAAATTCAAAATCATTTAAAAAGTACATAATTTACACTTACGATTTCTGCTAATTCACACAGTTATATTGTTGGATTCGGTTAACGCATGCGCGTCGCAGGTTCAACCTATGGAGGCGAATGTTCGAATGTGCGCTGATGATACAAAATAAATAACAAGGAAATCAACATTAAGATGTGGATTTAAGGACGACATAGCCTATGTACTACACATTGTGGCCATGAAATGTATGTTGTATAGTGAATTTAAAATCGACCATTTAAACAATATTAAAATGTAAGAAACGCAATGGTTCAGAGAATATAATTCTGGAATATCAACATTAGCAAAGAAAGCTACCAGTTCTAATTTTTCGACTTGCCCTTCCTTGTCAATGGCGCAAGCTCTAATTTGTTCAGTTTGGACTAACAAATGTTGCCCTGTGTGCTATTGACCGAACATGTTATCTCCGCTGCCTTGGCAAGATGTCTCCGAGAAAATACTCCATGACATATGCAGGAAAGTGAACACCTTTTGATTTCATGTCCTGTAATTGCTTGACCATTTAGTTTCAGTTTTGTATTGAGGGTAACAAAATTTGTAAGAAGACGGAGAAACGGCAGAAATTAGTAAACCTGGCCTTCAGAAATGACAAAATTTGAAGGCATTCACGATTTCTTGCTCTCTTAATTTAATATTTTTTTGCATGCCTGACAGAAAGATTACATTTGCAGAAAATATTTTTGTTCATGCCTGACAGAAAAATTACATTTACAGAAAATATATATTTTTTTTTAAAAAAAGGAAATGATTTTGTTTTATATTTAACCTAATTAATTATGTTAAAAACAAAAAAAAACCTTCTGGCAAAAGACTTATTTGAACAGGGAATAATTCTGTAAACCAACAGAAATAGTTCTGGCAGCTGGTTTACCAGATTTTTATCTGTATATTCTCTGTTAAAAAAGACAATAAAAAAAGTAACAGAAAAAAATTCTGCCAACTTTTTCTGGTTTCTAACAGAATTATTTCTTACAGGCCATCGAAAGTACAAAAAAAAAAACGAAACGAAAATAGATCTGTATTTTAAGTAAAGCTAAACAGAAAACAGGGACTAATGGTTTTCGTATCCTTTACGGTTTTGTTTGTGATTTAACTTTTTTTCCATTTTTATTTCACAGCACAACGTTAAGTACGTGCACAGCTTGCTATTTGAATTACATTGGTATTATGCTATGATTCAGGTTTTTTAGCAAGATTTTTCTTAAATAAATAAATTCTAACCCCATGTGTTCGTGTTTGATTTAAAAAAGTGGTGGTGTTTTCATTATTTGTTCAGGATTTTCTAATAGAAGTTCGGTCCCCAAGCCATTTTTTTTATGTTTTGAGTAAAGTCCGCGAGGGGCATGTCACTCGTTTTCTTTATCTGGGGCTTGAGAACCGATACTGAACCGTTTTGTTTTGAATATATGTCATTATCTACCTACTGATTTTAACTATCATATATTTATATAAACCATTTCTTCTAATTGTGTTGTGGTCACCATTGTTTTCATCAATTCAAAAACAGCTTAGATAAATAATTAATAACAAATTTAACGAGGTTATAGAATGCATTTGCCTAGTTACATTGTATTCTTGGATTTAAAAAGAAATCCAAATCGTCGGTTAAGTGTCAAAAGGATGTATCTTGGGAAATTAGTCAAATACACTTTTTTGCATTTTTAAAATCTCCCAATTAATATGCACATTTCTACCTAATCGGTGTATCTCTACGCCAATAAGAACTGTTCTGGGTATCATGTGTCCAAGTTTTGTATCTTGATCTGTGGAAATTTTGAAATGCAAAAGGTTCTATTTCTTAATTCTGAGATACACTCTTTTGACACTTCACCGACGAAATGCAAACACAATGTATTTTCTTTTAGCTTATATAGTAACAATGATTTATATATTTGCACAAAGTGAATACGTATTATAAAGATCTATAGCTGACATTATTGTACTCACTGCTTCCTTCATGACAAACTATTAATTTTTCTAGAAAGGTTTGAATAGTCATCTTTAATTTAATAATTTTACAGATCTGTGTAGCACAAAAGATCACCCATGGTGTAGGCATTTAATAATTGGTCAACTATCAACATGTAATAGCGGTCTGAAGCGGCTTTGTCCAACAAAGTGTAGATTGTGTGGCGAACAACAAGGTAAAATTCTTATGTCAATAATCATGACCCCCCCTCCCCCTCCCCCTATGAGAAACGAGTGAATATCACGACATTTAGGGTCCATTAAATTGTACACTGGGCCTTAAACCCCCATCCAATATGAATTTCGTTCCGATAGGCGAGCAGAGAATTACCCTAACAAATGGAGGAGCCATGGGGTGGGGTGTACGATCCCTGCATTGACCGAGAAAATTCATCAGGATTTTCCGACGTGGTTTTTCCCTTGTCAGTGGTGCAAGGTAGAAGGCCTGACAAGGACAGCTGTCCAATCATTCGGTGGGACTAAGAACCGAGGTCCCGTGTATACATTGGCATGCAAGGAAAAGATCTATTGGCAGTTGGAATTCGTTATAAGAGTAGGCCATTGTACCGCTGCTCGGGCAAAATTCCCCCATAGCACACTGTATGGCGTATGCCTGTCTTCATTAACACAGTCGGAGTAGAACAGAACACACTGATTAGAGAAGGTTCACAAACTACCACTAACATACCAGGAAAGGGCACATGCGGTTGTAGTAAATTCTCTACAGTCTTGGTGGGTCGATAAATTTGAATTATTACTGAACCCGACTGCGTCTGTCATTGGCTGAGCTACAGCGGTCATAGGGATTGGTTCAACTGAATAGTCGCATGTGTACAATACATGTATTTGAATTTGTTTGTCACGACACTGAAATTACGCCATCGGTGTGTAATTTCAATTAAGATGGGACAAGCTGTTTTATACTCAATTTGGAGGAAAGCGGCTTGTTTACCAAATTTAGTTTAATTTAATTTATGAGAGAGAGAGAGAAATGGGGTTTAACGTCCACTCAACACAAACTAGGTCATTTCGGGACTAACATATGGTATTATTTTATTTCAATAATTCGCTTGCGCGTAGGGGTCTTTAGCAGTGGGAGGAAACCGGAGTGCCCGGAGGAAACCCACGAGGTTGAGAAGGCGCCCCTATCTCCATGCCACAAACGCTCACACCAGGGCTCGAAACTACAGCCGCAAGCCAGAGGTGACCGGCCAGCTAGAGGTCGAAGCGTGGCTCTCTAGTCCACTAGGCCATCCCAACCCCCCGCTTTAATTTATGATCTTAACTGCCGAATGTTGAACACATAACTGGTTATTCTCGTCATTACCCCTCGGCGTACAATTTTGAACAAAGGAAAATGGTTGCATTCCTCAAAAAATCAAATTAAAGCTTTAGTGCCATTTTAAGAATTTCCACATCAACAATTGCTTGTCTTCATAAAATATGGATAGTTTTAGTTTCGGTATAAATATATATTTTTTGATTTACAGCTCCTACGTGTCGGATACCTTGTAGAAACGGGGGGCGACTTGACGTTGCGAGGTGTAGATGCATATGTCAATTTGGCTTCTGGGGCTCCGCTTGTCAATTACGACGTCCAACTTAAAAGAATACTAACCTTCCACGGCGATAACTTCATCCTATGAATAATGTCACACTACATTGCATATCGCGTGGAATATGCATCTAGGTCTTCACGAGTTTGTTATTCTCAAAATAAAATGAAACATAAACAATTCTTTGTGAATTTGCAAATCTATGAATAGAACCTTTGACATGCAATGGTACGCACGAAAGACTATAAACAAATACAGCCGCATACAAATAAAATCCCCTTAGTAGAATTGATTGAAATAAGAATTCGAACCACACAGTCATATAATTTCAACCCAAAGCCTAAATCTCCAATTATCCACCCATTTTATGATATCCACCGAAGAAATGTATAGGCTTTGCCGGTTTCCCAATCCTAACATTCAATAAAATATTGTTTAGAAAAAAAAATGTGCAATTTATGGTGATTTTAAGAGAAAATTATTTGAATGGTTGAACCCATAGTTTAAAAGTCTGACAATCTGCATCAATTTATCATTTCCAGGATCATTTACATTTATAAACATTAACAATAAGACTGGAACGGGTTAGGGTGGGGGTGTAATTATGTTGGCGTAAAACCATTTTTGAGAATGACAAAATTTATTTTACTCCTATGTTACATACCCCATATTCATAGTGTGTAGATAGGCAGAACACAAGTTATTAATCATCAAGTTATGTCACAGAGGATTGTCTCGAACTATGGATCACATGAATTAGTATAATCAACTAAAGGATGATAATACAATCAAATATTCGGAGAAAAATATAGCGTTTGTCGTACCAATCCTTTTGCACTATAATTAAATTTGGAGCAGCTCCCCCCCCCCCCCGCAAAAAAAAGCAAATCATTCTTTTTTCGAGTTATATGTAACATTAGTGCTGCACCCTACTAATGAAAAAATAATACATGTCGCGGCGTAACGTTTACACCACGCTGCATCTCAGCCCTTTTAATAAAACTTCTCCAAATTGGTAAGATTATTTCTTTTTTATCAATTTTTATTGCACGTGGTTTTTATTTTCTATTTATTGATTCCCTGCAACCCCTGCCAGACTCGGGTGGTGTCCTTACTGCGTTGTGGAATCGCCAGATACCGTGCTGTCATGGTCGCCATGTCCTGCGATCTGACCCGCAAAGCTACCAGAACGCGATGGGGTCGTGAAGGTCGCAAGACAAGCAAGGCAACATGATGTAGTACACGCGCAATACACACGTGGCAAACACGCTGCGAAAATTGTAAAATTTCCAACGGCGACTTCGTGGGGTCTTCACCACGACCCTCAGGTGTCTGCCACGACCCCGCAAAGCATTCGGAGTTCTTATGGCGTTATCATGGCAATGTTACGTTGATTTCACTTCCTCTTCCTCGTGGGGCTCCCTGTGCAGCTATGGCGATCTTATGGGGTTCCCCGCAGCAGTTATGGAGTTCGTGTGGCGACCATGGTTTTCATGTGCATTATGTGTGATTGCTTAATGGTCAACTTGAAATTTCCAATAGTCACCGTCATCTCGTAGTAGAAACGCACGGTTGAGGTACACGTAGAAGACTTGTGGTAAGAACCCCGTGAGCGTGGTTCAAGTGCACATGATCACCGTTGCCAAGCCAACAGATCTTAATAGAAACGCGATAAGCGCGGAGAGATCTTGAGAGCACGGTGTAATCGTACAGGTCGCAGTAGGAACGCAGCTTTTTTAAATTTGTAATTTTAGGGACATTTTCTCACGTATTGTTCGCATTTTCTGGTCGCCGTAGGGTCGCAGCAGCGCAATAAAGACGTCACTCCGGTCTTGATGAGCTATTTGCGGAGAAGAGCTGGTTTTACTTATCTTCTGTTAATTTGGTTTCTTTCGTTTGATATTGTATCTGGTAAACATTACTTTCTTTTTAGTTTTGAACGCCTGTCTTAGCGTACTGAAATGAATGGATTTCTGACTTTGCTCTAGCTTTTTTGTATTATAATTAGTTCTCCTGTTGCTCGTTCTTTTTGACACTTTTCTTGCACTTGTTTTATTTATTTTATGTACGTTGTATGGGACATTATTTTCTTATATTTAGTATTCGTGTACCATTACCTTGTATTAAACTTTTTATTGGTAATCTAATTTCAATCTGAAAGTGTCTGTTTTATGCAGATACATGCAACTCTTTAATTACTGAGAATTATACTAGGCTGTTAAATGAATTTTTCTATTTTTCTTCTTTTGTGAGATTTCTTTGGTTTTTTAGATGTTTTTTGTGGGTGAGACATAATGCCTTGCTGATATGATACAGTTTATTTCGTGGTATGTCGGAATGATACATGCCTCTGTTTAAACATTAAAGGAGAATCTCAACATTGCAAGTTCTTGAAAATAGTATCGGGATTTGCAACAATTATTTCGGAAGCCATTTGGGGTAAATAGATTAAGAAACCCATTTTTGCAGGCACACTGCTTTATTTGTTAAGAGTAGAAATGGAGGTTACCTTCGTAACGTCACAATTGGCTTGTTGATTAAAGACAAAATGATTTTACTGAACCCAACTCAATATTAGATAATGGATAGAGAGATTCTGCAAGGACATTTATTTAAGTTTTAGTTTGAATAATCCGTTGAAAATAAATAATATACAATTAATGGGATTTTTTTTATACTTTTAGGAAAGTTTAATTTCAATTTCATAAGTTTGCATCAAATTCCATTTTCAGGATAGGTAAATGTACCTTTTTATTCGTGCACAAAGATAGGCATTTAAAAATCGATCATATACAACGCCGGAATATCCATGGTGGAGGGCCCTGGGGCCTAAAACATGTGCGGGGGGGGGGCCTTATCACCGACCGCGGAGCTGTGGCCGGTGAAGCGGCCAATCGCGAGGGCCGAAGACGCGAAGCCTCGCAAAATGGGTATTGGAGGGTTCTCCCCCCAGGAATTTTCAGACATTGGAGGCCGGAATCGCTATTTCGTGGCATTTCATGCACTTGTATAGGAGTCATTTAGAAGTACCTCCCCTAGAAAAAAATAAAATCCTGCCACAAATTTTGCGCATTCTGGTGTTATTTCAGTGGACTAATCCGTGCGAGTGCTATGACATGATGGCATTTCTAGAGAATGGGGCTGAAGCCCATGGAGCCCGTTAAACCCGCCACTGTAAGTGAGCTACATCAAACCCAATTTTGAAGTCGCTCAGTGATAAATAACGGATCACTTGATTAGGAATCGTTTTATATCCCACGCGATGATTTGATGAATGGAAGCCATAACGTTACGACCAAGCCGGACTCGATTTTTGACGAACGTCTAACACTGTAAGTACCAAATGGTAATAACAGATTTAATCAAGAAATCTGAATATTTCGTGTGATCATGATGTGCATCTCATCAAATTCAGCTTATACCCACAACAAATATCAACAACGACAACAACTACAGCTTATATACAATCGTACGTCAATATGACACAAAATTCGCGCTACTCGAAATGATGGGGACGGGTAATGGATATCGCCTGTAAGATCCATTATTTACAGTTCGAGTTAGGCGATGTAAATAGTATGACTTCGATAAGGATTGTACCGGAAATTTGGTTCGAGCTATGGGGGCCTGTTATAACCCCTATTGTTATATCAACCCCTATTGTAATAAATGTAATAATTGTAATAAAAGTTCAATTAACCCCTATTGTAATATCAACCCCTATTGTAATAAATGTAATAATTGTGATAAAATTTCAATCAACCACTATTGCAATATCAACCCCTGTTGTAATAAATGTAATTAATGTATTTTACCATACAAAAAAATCGACATCTCAAGTATAGGAGTAATCGTATGCGTTAATACTGCATAATGGTATATATTTCAAAACAACACAACCGAAAACATCATTAAAAGCCGTTAACGAGTTTGGAGAAATTATTAAAAAGGAATGTCAACCACTATTGTTATAATACGGGTTGATATTACAACAGGGGTTACATGTCATAACTCCTATTGTAATAAAATTTCAGTCAACCCCTATTTTAATAATTGTTATAAATTTGTTTTGCCATACCAATAAAATCGACACCTAACGTTAAAAGTGTATGAATTTGGATCACCATTTCCGTAAGGTTTGTTCTCTAAAATATCTGTCGTCTCATTATTTTATCTGATATGCATACGGAGTTCAAAATCCCAAGAAGACAGAATTTTCAGGGAACATACTTGGCGTTAAATTAGATATCATTGGTTACAACAGAGTTTGATATTCCATTTTAATAATTCTCCAAATAGCCTTGGGACATGTTTTAGGTGGTTTTGTATCATAATGTGCTATACAGTACACTTATTTCGGGAATAACATATTATTTTATTTTATTTCAATAAAATAACCCTTGTGCATAGGGGTCTTTAGCAGTGGGAGGAAACTGGAAAAGCCAGAGAAAACCCACGAGGTTGGACGGGCGACCCCACTACTTGACATGTACAACCAGGGATTCGAAACCAAGTCAGTTGATCCAATTACAGGCTCTATGATACAGCGCGCACGTGCTAACCATTCGGCCATCCCCCCACCCCTATCCATACGGAAATGGTGATCAAAATCCATAGACTGTTAAAGTTAGGTGTCGATATTATGACAATTACAATAGGGGTTGACAGAAATTTTATTATAATAGGGGTTACAACGCGTAACCCCTATTGTAATATCAACCCTTATTGTAATATCAACCCCTATTGTAATAAATGAGTCTAACTGTAGAGGAGAAATTTATAAATGCGATCAGGAGGATTATTTTATTTTATCAATATGGGGTTGACATTCTATTTAACTAATTCTCCAAACGGCTTTCTAAAACATGTTTTTGGTTGTGTTGTCGTTTATATTGGTATGGAAAAACACACGTATTACAATTATTACAATAGGGGTTGACAGACATTTTATTACAATAGGGGTTATACCGTCTAACCCCTATTGTAATATCAACTCCTATTGTAATAAATTTGTCTTAGTGTAGATAAGGAGGATTATTTTATCTGATATGCACACGGAAATGATGTTCAAAATCCTCAGACGACAGATTTTTCAGAGAACACACTTTACCTTTATTCAAATTTCATTGATTGCAGTAGGGTTTGACATTCCAGAGGGTTTCAAAACATGTTTTCGGTGGCGTTGCTACATATACGGTATAAAGACATATCATTATGTTATATACTCTCCCAAAAAAGAAACGCAAAGTTACATTACGTCGTCGGTAAATCCTGGCTCTACCATCGCCTTGTTGCAACAAGAACAGCGACACGTCGCTGAACCAAACTATTCTCCAGTGTTGCTGTGACCATACCCTCAGTGTTTGAACCCATTAAAGTTGGATTTCATGGTGTCGGCGTATTTCAAAACACAAGCTCTAACGGGGACGTTTGCCTCGTTATTCGGTTTCACGCAGGCGTACGAGATGTCTGGTACGAGATTTCACGTCGTCCGGGAATTGCTGCAGCAGTAGAAGTCGCTGTTGAAAACCATTTACGCCAATGACGTGACCGGAAGTGACGATCCAGAACAGGTGGGGTCACTCTTGTTTGGCCTGAGCTTGGGCGGTTACGTGTTGAACTTCGCTGTCGGTGCCTATCCCAAAAGCGAGAAATGAAACTAAGGGAAACATTCAGCAGCCTGGCTACATCTGTCTTGGATTCACCTGGTTGTAATCGACCAATAGCGTTGTTGCGTTGGTCTTCCTTCAGATGTGGCATCACTTGGTTCCTTGAGTGTTTACACGTGCAACTGATTTGGGAATCGAGAACCCCAAGATTTTAAAGACCTTAGATGTAGGTTCCATGCGAAAAGCTCGCGAAGTTGTTAAATTCATGTTTCTTGGTGTAATCAAACGATAACAAATTTCGACAAAAAGGATGACCAGTCACAATTAGTAACATTACATTTAAAACCAATAATGAATTTCTTTTATCCTTACATAATGACATTAAAACAAGTAAGATTTATGGAAAGAACGACGTCGTGTAAATAAAAAATGATGAAAGATGGGTTGTGCGCTTCTTTTTTTGAAGAGTATATATTGATACGGAAATAGTGACCAAAATCCTTACACATTTAAAGTTAGGTGTCGATTTTAAAGGCATGGCAAAATACACTTATTACAATTATTACAATAGTGGTTGACAGAAATTTTATTACAATAGGGGTTGTATTGCGTAACCCCTATTGTAATATCAAACCCTATTGTAATAAATGTTCCTAACTGCTGTAAAGAAGAATATTTTTAAAAAAGCAATGAGATGGATTATTTTATCAGATGTGCACAATGAAAAGATGTGCATAAATTGACAGAAATCTTATTACAATAGGGGTTCTCTGAAATATCTGTCGTCTAAGGATTTTGAACATCTTTTCCATGTGCATATCAGATAAAATAATCCCCCATGATAGCATTTTTTAAATTCTTCTCTACAGTTTGACTCATTTATCACTATAGGGGTTGATATTACAATAGGGGTTACGCGGTATAACCCCTATTGTAATAAAATTTCTGTCAACCCCTATTGTAATAATTGTAATAGATATGTTTTGCCATACCAATAAAATCGACACCTAACTTTAAAAGTCTATGGATTTTGATCACCATGTCCGTATCAATATTTAAGAGTTAAGGTATGCCCTTATACTGTATAGAATATTATGATACAAAGCCACCAAAACATGTCTCAAGGCTATTTGGAGAATTATTCATATTGAATATCAACCTGTATTGTAACCAATGATATATAATGAAACGCCAAGTATGTTCCCGGAAAGATTGGTAGCCTGGGGATTTTGAATACCTGTTCCGTATACAAATCAGATAAAATAATCCATATGATTGTATTTTTTTAATATTCTCCTTTACAGTTAGGAACATTTATTACAATAGGGTTGATATTACAATAGGGGTTACACGATACAACCCCTATTGTAATAAAATTTCTGTCAACACCTATTGTAATAATTGTAATAAATGTATTTTGCCATGCCTATAAAATCGACACCTAACTTAAAATGTATATGGATTTTGATCACCATTTCCGTATCAATATATAACATAATAGTATGTCTTGATACAGTATATGTAACAACACCATCGAAAACATGTTTTGAAACCGTCTGGAATGTCAAACCGTATTGCAATCAATGATATTTAAATAAAGGTAAAAGGGTGTTCACTGAAAAACCTGTCCTCTGAGGATTTTGAACATCTTTTCCGTGTGCGTATCAGATAAAATAATCCTCCTGTTAGCATTTTTAAAATCCTTATCTACGCTAAGACAAATTTATTACAATAGGGGTTGATATTACAATAGGGGTTAGACGGTATAACCCCTATTGTAATAAAATTTCTGTCAACCCGTATTGTAATAATTGTAATACATGTGTTTTTCCATACCAATAAAATCGACAACACAACCAAAAACATGCTTTAGAAAGCCCCAAAACATGCTTTAGAAAGCCGTTTGGAGAATTATTTAAATAGATTGTCAACCCCTATTGATAAAATAAAATAATTCCTCCTGATCGCATTTTTAAATTTCTCCTCTACAGTTAGACTCATTTATTACAATAGGGGTTGATATTACAATAGGGGTTACGCGTTATAACCCCTATTGTAATAAAATTTCTGTCAACCCCTATTGTAATAATTGTAATAAATGTATTTTGCCCCGCCAATAAAATCGACACCTAACTTTAAAAGTCTTTGGATTTTGATCACCATTTCCGTATGGATAGGGGTTGGGTGGATTGCCGAGTGGAGAGTATGTGCGTGCTGTATCATAGAGTCTGTAATTGGGTCAACTGGCGTGGTTTCGAATCCCCGTTTGTACGTGACAAAGAGTGGGGTCGCCCGTCCAACCTCGTGGGTGTTCTCCAGTTTCCTCCCACTGCTAAAGACCCCTATGCGCAAGCGAATTATTGAAATAAAATTTAAAAATATGTTAGTCCCGAAATAAGAGTACAGATATGCCCCTATGCTGTATAGAATATTATGAAACAAAACCACCAAAAACATGTCCCAAGGCTATTTGGAGGATTATTAAATGGAATATCAACCTATGTCGTAACCAATGATACCTAATTTAACGCCAAGTATGTTCCCCGAAGATTCTGTCTTCTTGGGATTTTGAACATCTTCTCCGTCTGCATATCAGATAAAATAATGAGACAACATATATTTCAGAGAACAAACCTTACGGAAATGGTGATCCAAATCCATACACTTTTAACGTTAGGTGTCGATTTTATTGGTATGGCAAAACAAATTTATTACAATAGGGGTTGACTGAAATTTTATTACAATAGGGGTTATGCCATGTAACCCCTTTTGTAATATCAACCCCTATTGTAATAAATGTGTCTAAGGATTTAGAAAATGCTATCAGGAGGATTATTTTTTATCTGATATGCACACGGAAAAGATGTTCAAAATCCTTAGAACATACTTTACGTTCATTTAAATATCATTGATAAAAATAGCGGGTGACATTCCTTTTCAATAATTTCTCCGATCTCGTTAACGGCTTTTGATGCCATTTTCGGTTGTGCTGTTTTTGATATACCCTATGCAGTATAAAAGCATACGATTACTCCTATATATTGATATTCAAACGGTTATCAAACTCCATAGATTTTAGATGTCGATTTTTTTGTATGGTAAAATACATTTATTACATTTATTACAATAGGGGTTGATATTACAATAGTGGTTGATTGAAATTTTATTAGAATTATTACATTTATTACAATAGGGGTTGATATTACAATAGGGGTTAATTGAAATTTTATTACAATTATTACATTTATTACAATAGGGGTTGTTATTACAATAGGGGCTGTAACAGGAGCCCTAGGTAAAATCCGAGCGACTCCATATGATGGGGGCGGGTAATTTGTTCGAGTTATACGATAATTCGAGTTAGACGATGTTCGGTCCGATAGAAGATCTCACGACAATAAAAAAAAAACCATGTGTCACACCCTTAGATAAAGCCACAAAAAGCATTTATTTTTCAAATCTTCAAGTTTCCGGGAAAGGTGTCAATGGATCTCGCCTGCAAGATCCATTATTTGCAGTTCGAGTTAGGCGATGTAAATAATGAGACATCGATAAGGATTGTACCGGGAATTTGGTTCGAGCTATGGGGGCCCCAGGAACTTCCGATGGAGGGCCCTCGGAGCATCGGAGGCGCCCCGTCACTAGGTCACCGGCCGTTGGAGTCCTCGGTCCGACCATGCTCGACGCGCGCAAATGAGATTTTAGTGGGGGGGGGGCTCCTAATGTGGGGGGCCCTGGGGCCTGGGCCCCACCGTGCCCAGTGGTTAATCCGGCGTTGACCGTATATACACGGTCCACGATTTAACTAAATAGAGCCATAATGAATTAATTGATACATGTCCATAACAATTGAAATATCATGTGTGGTGCATTATTATAGATTGTGCCGTTACTGCTTGTCCAATGGGTGAATATTTTCATCGAGGAAAGTGCACATGCATTCCCCTGAAAGGTAAAATTTTTATGCTGTTATTGACACTTTACACATTGTAATGGAGAACATCTATAACCACAGACAATGGTTTCGTTATGATGTTTTTTATGTAAAGTATAAATGACATGAATTTAATTTAGATTAGATTAGAATTTCATTATTTTCGGACAACCAATTCAGACAAAGATTGTCCTGACTTTGACTACGATGAATACTGTCAAATGTGTATACCGCCGCAAATATCACACACAGCAGTTCGTATATTGGTTGGCAGGAAAAAAAATATTCACAGCCAGACAGCGAGTTACGATGTCTTGTAAAACGATAGTTATCGTAAAGCAATAACATCTTTCATTTTCTATTTCAGTAAGCTGTGAACAAGATGATAATGCAGTTTGTAAGATATTTTTTCGTGGAGGCTTATTCCCAATAGAGTTCTGTTTTGGTGAAATGGGTTCATCAGTATGTCCTAAATCGTGTGGATTTTGTGGTGGTAGTATATTTTGTTGGAAGTAAACTTTGTGACGGTCAATTCTTTACATGAATTGTTAGTTAGTCTATTATAACAACCTTTCATCTTCAACGGATTTATCAGTTATATGAAAATTGACCTTGTATCTTTTATCGCTCTCTACTTCAGTCAGTTACATGGATATAAGGATGTTTTGCATTGGTCGCGTCGCTTCTCGATTCGTCAAATCTTCGTGAGGCATCTACAAAAATCTTTATGTTAGAATATTATTTTTGGAATGTGTTTAACCAGTACTATCACATATTTGATATTCGTTGACACCACATTGTCCTTTAAATCCACAGACGTGGTAGTTTATCGACGATTTCGATTTAACCGCTAGCAGACCAATCAAAGCAATCCTCATAAGGGTGGCAATGATTTTAAGCCGATACTGCTCGTTACCATTCTTTTTGCAATAAGATGACACGTTTTCTTTACATATCTGATAAAAAAGGCAAAGAAACTATTATGCCTATTTTTAAGATTGTATTATCACAGGTCACCAGAGATTATTATTTCTTTTGGCCATAAGCGGGGTTATATGCAGAATTTCCGACAAAGGGAATACAACAATCATGCACGCACAAGACAAAAGGTAAAATTAGTAAAATAGCACAGTTGCCGACCACCACTCCCTCACCGCCGAGCCCATTTCTTCTCCAAATACACCTACTGGTAGAAGAGCTTTTATAAAGACCACACATGGGAAATCCAAAAGACACAGTTATAGGAATTAACGTAATTGTCTTTCAGCTCCGGCTTGTACTAAAAGATGTAAAAATGGAGGTAAATTAAATTTGAATGAGTGTTCATGTGAATGTCCGTTACCATATGTTGGAATAGAATGTCAAACAGGTTGGTTCAATTTGTGTCTATATTAACCATAAATGTACCCAAAAGTAAATGGATTATGCGTCTGTTACCATTTTGTCTGCATAGATCAATGAACGCGCACACATTTTAAAGTCTGAGTACAATCGATCAGAAAATTGTAATTATAGCAAAAGAGTACACCGGATTCTCCTCGATTTGTATAGCTCACCTAACATTATCATTGTTTACAGTCTCTAAATATATTTTGGGTGATTTCTAGTCACATGCAGACTACAATATTATAAACGGTGAATTCCAAAAGACAAACAATGTCATTAAATTATTATTTATATTTGCATAGATATGTGTTTAAAGCCAGCTGAAATGGCTTGTGGCAGCCTCACGTCAAACCTTCCACAATCAGCCTGTCCAGAATTTCTACAATCAAAATGTCCCCATCATTGCGGTGTTTGCTCTGCACGTAAGTAAGATTTTTGAGTATATTGTCACGTTCGATTCTATAATGATGGGTGTTCGTTCAGTCATCTAAAGTATGTTATCTATACATAACACGGGGTGGTGGGAGAACGAAATAAAGTTGCTTTTTTTTTAAAAAATTACAACTTCAAAGCATTCAAAAATGCGAGTACGGTGGCCGTTATATGGCTTCAACAACGCATATTTCAAAGAGTAAGTCACACTAAATTATCTAGAATAGTCCAATATCATAATATAGATTCTTGCATAAAAATTGCATTTAATTATTTGAGTTGGTTCTCTAACATATTAAAACCGAAAGCAATAATATAAACGGTTTGATTATATCGTACGTTAACCTTGCAGCTTGTTCCGGAACAATTTGTCTACTTGGTGAGATGTTGATAGAAACTGACTGTTCCTGTAAAAATCTGACTGGTATTAAACTTCCACATCATATTACTAATATTATTAGAAGTATTTTAAATAGAATTATTAGCTTAGTAAATGATCGCGAGGTGGAGAGAATTGCGATCGCTGGGTGGGTGTGAAATATCTTGTAATATTAATGAAGACAATTCTTATGATACTTACATTTTGCTCTCTCTGAAGCGAATTAAATATAGATCATAATTGCTATTCGGGTGTGTTTTTCGATAAATGCATGTTTTGTTTTTATACGCCCACATTTTCATATGGACATATATTGTCGTCAACCCTGTCCGTCCGTCCGTCCGTCCATCCACGATTGTTTGTGAACAGTCTACAGGTCACAATTTTTATTCGATTTGAATATAACTTGAAATATAGGTTTATCACCCCAAGACATCGGTTCCTTTCGATATTGGCATGTATCGGACTGTAACTTCGTGGATTATGCCCCCTGATTGTACGGAAAATTACATTTTTAGCTTGTGAACACTGTAGAGGTCACAATTTTGAACCGATTTTGATGAAACTTGAAATGCATGTTTGTCACCCAAAGATCTTGGTTCCTTTCGATATTTGCGCATATCGGATCGTATCTTCCTGAATTATGGCCCCACGATTGTACGAAAAATCGCCCTTTTTAGCTTGTGGTCCCTCTTGAGGCCAAAATTATTATCCGTCTGATTATGTCACCGTTACACCGTAAGGAAGGTTGTGTTTGAATTTCGTAAAAATCAGACCAAAATTGACGAAATGCATATCTATAACTCAAAGATCTTGGTTCCTTTTAATATTTGCGCATTGGTTCGTAGCATCCGGAATTATGGCCCCTGATTGTACGAAAAATCACGCTTTTAGCTTGTGGACCCGACCCTACAGAGGTCACAATTTTGAACAGATTTTGATGAAACTTGAAAAGCATGTCTATAACTCAAAGATCTTGGTTCCATTCAATATTTGCGCCCATCGGATCGTAACTTCCTGAATTATGCCCCCTGATTGTCCGAAAAATCACCATTTTTAGCTTGTGGTCCTTCTGGAGGTCAAAATTATTCTCCGATTTAAAAAACCGTTTGATTATATCACCGTTACTTAGTAATGAAGGCTGAGGTTGAATTTCGTGGAAATCGGACCAAAATTTACGGACAAAATGGCCGCCGTTTGTACGCGGATAATGTGTGTTATATCAAAGTTGTGGACCCTATAGAGGTCACAATTTTAATTCAATTTTGATAAAACTTACAATATATGTTTATAACCTAAAGATCTTGGTTCCGTTCCATATTTGCGCATGTCGGATTGTAACTCGCTGAATTATGGCCCTTGATTGTCCGAAAAATCGCCTTTTATCGCAATTATTACCCGATTTAAAAAAAAAAATTGATTACACGGTAATGAAGGTTGAGTTCGAATTAGCTGCTGGTGGGCGTATTTTTCGTTGCCTGGCAACCTATTTATTTTTCATTTTTTTTAAATTGTTGAGAATTATTCGGCAATCGCCGGTTTGACCTGGGTCATTAAGATAATTACAAATACAAAAGAAGTAGATATATGGTTTTATAATTTTATCTAATACTATTTACAGCTGACTGTAATACTGGTGACCATATGCTATGTCAGTTTTACGTAACACATTCTGATGTCACACAACAATGTCTTGATTTACCAAGTGGAATAATATGTGCAAAAAAATGTGGATATTGTGGTAAAGATACAGGTGTTTAATTTCAATTTAAGATAACTTTTAAAACTCTTTAAATAACAGTAATACTTTCATTACAAATATACCCACCATCTTCCTCGCCCCCATATTATTCGCCTATCTCTAATGACCATTTCTTTATTTCAATTGTTTCTTCTTGAACTTCCGCTACTTTTTGAAAGTTGCTTGGAACGACGGCATTAATTGTATTAACGACCTGTGGGATTTTTAATAATCTTAACAAATGTAATATAAAGCAAACCATTAGGCATGTATATAGATCCCATAGGTTGATTTCCATTGTTTATTTCAGGATAAAACAGTTCGTAGCTCAGTGATTAAATACTCTCCGTAAAGTCGACATAATTAAAGAAATATATTTGATATCATATGAGGTTTTATGATGATTGAAAATAAACGAATATATAATTGCAAATATATGTATGCTATTCTTGTTGTGCATGGGTACATTTATACATGTCTATACCGCTTCAGTTCTAGCTCCAAATGTGAAATCTGTGGACCCTCTAGGGTCTGAGATTTTCACCACGTCCTGCTGTTGGTCCGTCAGCTGTCCGTCATCGTTCGCGAGTACTTTCCCCACCCCCACGACGTACCTCTTTCCCGAAAAAACTGGTGAAAGCGACACAAGCTACACATATTAACGGCTTTATGACAATTTGGGGGTGAAGCACAGCGTCAAACCCTATGGATATTGGTTGTTTTGTTTTCGTGCATGGCGGGATTAAGTCAGATGTTATTAGTTTTTTCTTTACTGGACTGTTAAACACCTTACATCCCACTTCTACTCGTTGCCACTGGCAACCTTTGATGAAACTGTCCTGTTCATTTCCAATACATGGATAAAAGTAGCCGTGTATCAGAAATGAACAGTACTCTTTTCCAAGGGTGTACTGTTCATTTCTGATACACGGCTACTTTTAGACGGTCATAGAAACTTACCAAGCAACAAGAAACGGACGTTTAGTCCGACCCAGATCGCAATGATAACCAGTGTCATACTGCACGAAGCTACTGTACATGAGACAACTAGTCAAAATCATAGTAACAAAACAAACCGGTAGGAACTACATGGCAGTGCAAAAATTTATACAATGACATTAAATTAACGTAACAACATATTACGAAAACAGTTATTATACATATCAATTGGCATCTATTCCCTAATTTGGTTTGATTTATATTAATATGCAAAACATATGAATTTTAATACTGAATAATTATTTTAACTACTTGTGGTGATAGAAGGTGGGGTTCTCTTGCTGGACACTTCACAAGCTTTGAATATGAGCAGGATAAAACAAAAACCGCGTAGAAAGTCATAAACTTTATTACAAATAAATTTCAACGGACGAACCATCCACCGATGCATACTTTCACCAGGAATGACCCGCATTTCCTTTACACTACATTTAATATCACCACAGTCCTCTACGCCATAGACAAGTAGTTTTGACGATGTGGTCTAAACAAACACGTGGCTGTATTAAGCTTGGGGTGTCACAACAAGACGCACGTGTAAATTCTACCATGAAATGTAACGTGAGGCACAGAAAGGGATAAATGAAAGAGCAGAAAGTATTTGTCACTTTTCGGTTGAAACGACTCGATAATAAATACTATTTTTCACATTTTGCTTCACAATACTCCTACGTCTGTCCAAAAAATCAACAGTGAACCTTGATTCATCTGAAAACATCACATTGCTCCAGCGTCGATTATCCCAGTGTTGACGATCCCTACACCAACGACGTCTTACCTGAATGTGATGATCTCTCAAACAAGGGATCACGCGCGGACGTCGGGCGCGAAGGTGACCCCTATGCAGTCGATTACGAATCGCCTGGCCACTCACACTCAGACCAGTGTCTGTTTGAAGACGAGCGCTGATCTGATTTGCTGTGATGACACGATTTCTCAAGGCCAAGGTACGGATAAATCGATCCTGGGCTTGACTTGTCGCCCTTGGTCGACCTGAGCGTGGTCTGTCCTGTACAGATTGTGTATCACGGTATCTGGACCATAGCCTGCTTATGACAGACTGAGAAACATTCATCGTCCGCGCCACAACCGCCTGTGTTGTGCCGATCTGTAGCATGCCAAGGGTACGTAACCTTTCATTTTGGGTAAGCCGGCGCATATCAAAATTTGTTTTCTGGTCACTAAAACAATTAAACTGATGTTTCCACCCTGGAATTCAATGCCACAATGACTGTAACATTCAAAGTCAGAGTCGTGCAAATCTTGGGTTGGACCCCATGATGATCCCAAGCATCACCTGCATTCCATGCGGTAGCTATTGGTGCGTTTGGGCGTCACATGTAACTGGAAATGTTTCTTCTGTTAGGTTCTATAGTGACTTTTGTCGTAGTCATTTGCATATTTTAGTATTATGCCCCCAAAATCCAATATCCCCTACTTTTTTTGAATAGTTATTAAATGTATAATAAGTGCCAATATATAATAAATATATATTACATTATAAAAAGTAATAGAATACCATCGCGAATGGTAACCCAGTAATGATAACATTACGTCTAGACTGTACTCTGAATTAAAAACAATTTAGCACTAAATTCTTTTCTTTTTTTACACACCCTTTATTTACGTCAAATTTCTGAATATTAGTTCAATAAATCATTTTGTTCACAAATATGTGTAGTTTAATCCTCAAATTTCAATGTGATTTACCAAGCGGTTTCGACACAATACGAATTTCAATTTCAATTTTCTCGCGACTCACGGAAACGAAATTATTTAGCCTACAAGTATGACGTGAGGTCATCTCAGGAAGAACGTCAACAATGGCGGATCTATTATCATGCCGTGATTCACAGAAGGCAGGCCCGTAGCTAGCGGGCGGGGGGGGGAGGCAGCTGTCCACTTGGGGAAAAGTCGACTCCCTCAATGTGTGCCGCAATACGAGACCAACGACCAACGTCTACAAAAAAGTATGGGCGCCACGTAAAGTCGAATGGTTGGGCGCCCACATAAAGTCGAGTGACATTGGTTAGGCGCCAACGACAACATATGGGGCGCCCATATGCTTGATCTGTGGGGTACCTTATCCCGGAGAGGCGCCCATAATGACATGATTGGTGGGGCGCCTTATAATGTTGGGCCGCACAAAAACCATTCAGATTGGTCGGGGCGCCAAGACTAGATCAATGAGGAGCCCAAAACGGCATGATTTGCGGTTTGCCTTAGCCCAGAGAGGCGCCCATAATTCCGAGATCATGGGTGGCCATAATGCCGAGATCACGGGCGCCCATAATATTATGCTAGTGAGATTGATTAGGCGCCCACGAACCAATTGGGCGCCTAAAACGGCGTGATAATTTTCTAAATTCGAACGGCATGTTTTGTGGGGTGCCCAAAAAACGGCGTGATAATCCTCAAAATTCATGTGTGGGGTGCCTCATCCCGGAGGGGCCCCTATAATGACGAGCTAATGGGCGCCCATAATATAATGCTATTGCGATTAGTTAGGCGCCCATAATATAATGTTAGTGATATTAATTAGGCGCCCACGAATGAACTGGTCGCCGAAAATGGCATGATATCTTCAAAATTGTAACAAGTCGCACTCTAACCCGATTCCGTACTTTTTATTTTTCTCATAAATTATTATAAGTACGTTAAAGTCGTATTCCTTCCTTACAAAATGTTGATATTGTTCATATCCAAGTATCATAATACGTCAATATCATAAATTTAGCTTCAAAATTGAAATTGTCCGTCATTTTCAGGTGCAAACCCTATTTTCCAAAATTCTCGGGGGGGGGGGGCACCATAGGCAATTTGACTTTTCGGGCGGAAGGGTAAAGTGAAAACAAAAAAATATTAATTCACCTGGTTGGCAAAATAAAGTTCCCCCAATCTTTTAATTGAATACCGCGAATTTGTACTAAATTGACTATAAATTAGAACATTTTGTATGGAACCACCCTACTTTGTGACACATTTTTCGGGCATTAATTATATTTTGTGAATTCAACTACAACAATGGCCCGTGAAATCGCTCTCTGGCCAGCCATATGACAGCCCTTCATTTAATCTGGGGTATTCTCTAAAACTTTGGGACAGTGATTTAAGGTATTGTATCCGTTTAGATATCCTCGTTTGTCATGCAATTACTTTTTTGCAACATTCTGCTATATGCACTGGTTAATTGGGTATAATAAAATCGTGAGCCATGACGTAACGTTATATAAACATGTTTGGTCTAATTTGGATCTATGTTTAAAGCGTAATGGCATTGTTATGTAGTTAGAAATTGGTTGTTAATCAGACTATTGACAGTCATAATTTTGAACAGAAATTTGCTTCCATTACAGCAGTGTTAAGTTTAATTACCTCTAATTAAACGAAACACTGCGAGGAGTATGGTACGCCACCGAAGGTAGAGTATAATGGACCACAATTAAGTTGCTGTATTCATGGGCTCGAACAGCAGGAAAACACGTTTGCGTCAGTCAAAATTTGCTCCCGACGGTCTGTCTCCGTGGAATATAAACGATTGATTGGAATTCGACTCGGCCACCTAAGTTAGGCTATATCAGACCACCTACTGTTTCAGGAACTGGAATAGCAAGAAAACGCGTTTGAGATCGTCAAAATTTCCCACTAGGCGTCTGAAAGGCTAACCCGAACCCGCGTAAATCTAAGGAGAGCACTCTATAAACCCTTCCGCGGTGTAGGTACACCGGCGCCCCCAGAAGCCCCATCGGCGCCCCCGGAAGCCTTTGTCCCCTAACAATTTTGGGCTAGCTACGGGCCTGGAAGGACGGTATTGACGACGACGATTCAGCGAGCGTTCAAAGCTATTCAACCGATCGCAGTTACCCTGTTCTCTTTGATTCGGATGATGAGGTGTCCGACGATCTGTCGGACTCGGCGACAGGACCGATTAACCCATATATGTTCGAACCGCAACTGGCAAACATTACAACAAAGGCAACCGTTGTCAGAGGCGGATCAAGGCTCTGGTGGGCCCTAGGCAGCTCGAACAGTTGGGCCCTTCGCGGAACTGGTTTGCAGTAGTAAAAGTGAGACCACTGTAGGGAGAGAGAGAGAGAGAAATGGGATTTAACGTCCACTCAACACAAACTAGGTCATTTCGGGACTAACATATGGTTTAATTTTATTTGAATAATTCGCTTGCGCATAGGGGTCTTTAGCAGTGGGAGGAAACCGGAGTGCCCGGAGGAAACCCACGAGGTTGAGAAGGCGCCCCTATCTCCATGCCACATACGCTCACACCAGGGCTCGAAACCACAGCCGCAAGCCAGAGGTGACCGGCCAGCTAGAGGTCAAAGCGCGGCACTCTAGACCACTAGGCCATCCCAACCCCCCGAGACCACTGTAGGAGAAATTTCCGAGGATATATTGATGGAATAATACAACTTAGTCAAACATTATCATGTCATTCGGTCAGTAGCAATCATTTGATCAACGCCGGATTAACCATGGTGGGGCCCTGGGGCCTGGAACATGGTGGGGGGGTGGCTGATCACCGACAGCGGAGTCGACCACGTCGAGCGCCGAAGGCAGGAATCCCCGCAAGGGGGGATCGGGGGGGGGATATCTCCCAGGAAATTTTCAGAAATTGGAGGCCGGAAACGTGATTTCCTGGCATTTCAGGCACTTGTGTCGGAGCCATTTAGAAGTACCTCCCCCAGAAAAAAATAAAATTCTACCACAAAATTAGCGCATTCTGGCGTTATTTCAGTGGACCAATCCATGCGAGTGCTATGAAATGATGACATTTCTACAGGAGGGGGCTGGAGTCCATTGAGCCCGTTAAATCCGCCACTGTAAGTGAGCAGAGCTACATCAAACCTAATTTTGAAGTCGCTCAGTGATAAATAACAGGGTCACTTGATTCGGAATCGTATTATATCCCCCACGACGATTTGATGAATGGAGGCCGTAACGTTACGACCAAGCCAGACTCGATTTTTGACGAACGTCTAACAGTAACACTGTAAGTACCAAATGGTAATACGAGACTTAATCATGAAATCTGAATATTTCGTGTGATCATGATGTGCATCTCATCAAATTTAGCTTATACCCACAATAAAAATCAACAACAACAAGAACTACAGCTTATATACAATCGTACGGCGACCTGAGGCAAAATTCGCGCTACTCGAAATGATTGGGACGGGTAACTTGCCCGAGTTATACGATAATGTTCGGTCTGATAGAAGATCTAACGAAATAAAAGACCATGTGTTAGAGCTGAATGATAATGATCAATGGATGAACACTCTTCTTTTTTTTTACCACTAATGGGTTCAAACTTATCTTGATTCCACCTCTTTAGTAGCACAACAAGTTGTAACCAAAATATAACCACTGAAGGGGATTTTGGTGCGTTTACTCGATTGCCGTTTCAGGGTAAATAAACAAAAAAGAAACACGGATACCAGTCGAAAATGTGACGCGGCATCACCGAATTACACCGAATTCTCGTATGTTGATCGCGACACACCATAGATTGAGAGGGCCCCAGGGACTTCCGATGGAGGGCCCTCAGAGCATCGGAGGGGCCTTGTCACTAGGTAGGTCACCGGCCGTTGGAGTCCTCGGTCCGACCATGCTCGAGGCGCGCAACTGAGATTTTTGTGGAGGGGGGGCCTAGTGTGGGGGCCTGGGGCCTGGGGCCTGGGCCCCATGGTTTATCCGGCGTTGCATTTGATGCACAGAGGAGCAAAGCAATACCCAATTGTTAGATAAAATGAAAACAAACCTAATTTATTATTGCTTAAAAGAAGAGAAATGTATTCTGTTATTCCCTTTCACATAATAATCTGAATTGACTTCCACACATCTGAATTCACTTAAAATGTAAAACATCAAATTTAAAAAGGTCATCCAAAATTTTATGGGCCCTTTTTTTTCTTGGGCCCTAGGCAGCTGCCTGCACTGCATATAGGGTAATCCGCCTCTGACCGTTGTCAATATTGGTGAAGAGGAGCAGAGACCCACGAGACGCAATAATTTGGACTGGTAAGTCAATGTGTCATCTACTTTTAAAGTCGCTCATCTGACCACTGTCTGACACCGGTACATTGTAAATTATTAGGAACAAACAATCAGATATAGATATAATACAGTCAGGGACCCCGGATGCGGGTAGGCCTATACAGTAACACTGTAAGTACCAAATGGTAATACGAGACTTAATCAAGAAATCTGAATATTTCGTGTGATCATGATGTGCATCTCATCAAATTTAGCTTATACCCACAATAAAAATCAACAACAACAAGAACTACAGCTTATATACAATCGTACGGCGACCTGGGGCAAAATTCGCGCTACTCGAAATGATGGGGACGGGTAACTTGCCCGAGTTATACGATAATGTTCGGTCTGATAGAAGATCTCACGAAATAAAAGACCATGTGTTAGAGCTGAATGATAATGATCAATGGATGAACACTCTTCTTTTTTTTTACCACTAATGGGTTCAAACTTATCTTGATTCCACCTCTTTAGTAGCACAACAAGTTGTAACCAAAATATAACCACTGAAGGGGATTTTGGTGCGTTTACTCGATTGCCGTTTCAGGGTAAATAAACAAAAAAGAAACACGGATACCAGTCGAAAATATGACGCGGCATCACCGAATTACACCGAATTCTCGTATGTTGATCGCGACACACCATAGATTGAGGGGGCCCCGGGGACTTCCGATGGAGCGCCCTCAGAGCATCGGAGGGGCCTTGTCACTAGGTAGGTCACCGGCCGTTGGAGTCCTCGGTCCGACCATGCTCGAGGCGCGCAACTGAGATTTTTGTGGATGGGGGGGCCCTAGTGTGGGGGCCTAGGGCCTGGGCCCCATGGTTAATCCGGCGTTGCATTTGATGCACAGAGGAGCAAAGCAATACCCAATTGTTAGATAAAATGAAAACAAACCTAATTTATTATTGCTTAAAAGAAGAGAAATGTATTCTGTTATTCCCTTTCACATAATAATCTGAATTGACTTTCACACATCTGAATTCACTTAAAATGTAAAACATCAAATTTAAAAAGGTCATCCAAAATTTTATGGGCCCTTTTTTTTCTTGGGCCCTAGGCAGCTGCCTGCACTGCCTATAGGGTAATCCGCCTCTGACCGTTGTCAATATTGGTGAAGAGGAGCAGAGACCCACGAGACGCAATAATTTGGACTGGTAAGTCAATGTGTCATCTACTTTTAAAGTCGCTCATCTGACCACTGTCTGACACCGGTACATTGTAAATTATTAGGAACAAACAATCAGATATAGATATAATACAGTCAGGGGCCCCGGAACCGGGTAGGCCTATACAGTAACACTGTAAGTACCAAATGGTAATACGAGACTTAATCAAGAAATCTGAATATTTCGTGTGATCATGATGTGCATCTCATCAAATTTAGCTTATACCCACAATAAAAATCAACAACAACAAGAACTACAGCTTATATACAATCGTACGGCGACCTGAGGCAAAATTCGCGCTACTCGAAATGATGGGGACGGGTAACTTGCCCGAGTTATACGATAATGTTCGGTCTGATAGAAGATCTAACGAAATAAAAGACCATGTGTTAGAGCTGCATGATAATGATCAATGGATGAACACTCTTCTTTTTTTTACCACTAATGGGTTCAAACTTATCTTGATTCCACCTCTTTAGTAGCACAACAAGTTGTAACCAAAATATAACCACTGAAGGGGATTTTGGTGCGTTTACTCGATTGCCGTTTCCGGGTAAATAAACAAAAAAGAAACACGGTTACCAGTCGAAAATATGACGCGGCATCACCGAATTACACCGAATTCTCGTATGTTGATCGCGACACACCATAGATTGAGGGGGCCCCAGGGACTTCCGATGGAGGGCCCTCAGAGCATCGGAGGGGCCTTGTCACTAGGTAGGTCACCGGCCGTTGGAGTCCTCGGTCCGACCATGCTCGAGGCGCGCAACTGAGATTTTTGTGGAGGGGGGGGGGGCCCTAGTGTGGGGGCCTGGGGCCTGGGCCCCATGGTTAATCCGGCGTTGCATTTGATGCACAGAGGAGCAAAGCAATACCCAATTGTTAGATAAAATGAAAACAAACCTAATTTATTATTGCTTAAAAGAAGAGAAATGTATTCTGTTATTCCCTTTCACATAATAATCTGAATTGACTTTCACACATCTGAATTCACTTAAAATGTAAAACATCAAATTTAAAAAGGTCATCCAAAATTTTATGGGCCCTTTTTTTTCTTGGGCCCTAGGCAGCTGCCTGCACTGCCTATAGGGTAATCCGCCTCTGACCGTTGTCAATATTGGTGAAGAGGAGCAGAGACCCACGAGACGCAATAATTTGGACTGGTAAGTCAATGTGTCATCTACTTTTAAAGTCGCTCATCTGACCACTGTCTGACACCGGTACATTGTAAATTATTAGGAACAAACAATCAGATATAGATATAATACAGTCAGGGACCCCGGATGCGGGTAGGCCTATACAAATGCCAAATTGTAGGCTCTGCCTTTTTCTGGGGTGCACATGTATACCCGTGCCCGAAAGGTGAAAGTTTTCAACCTTTTTACAAGTCCATTCAATTTTAAATGAAAGATATGTAATTGCTCGCTAGGCGGGCGGGTTTAAAGTTGGAATTTGGAATGCTTTCGCGTAATTGACAAATTTCAAAATTTCTAGAGGCCAGGGGCGGTGCCCCTGTATACAGTACACGAAACTTGAAATTTATTTGGAAAAAACATACAAGCTCAAGATCGAAATATTGTTATTTGAAAATGTCACATTTTCGAATTTTGTCTTTGATGTTTTTCGTCCCGATATAGTGGTTTACGAGTGAAAAATCATAAAAACTTCGCAATACTTTGACCAATTTTAATGATTTTTTTTTTCTTGATCAGATTATTTACATGACCCATGACATGTGACAGGAAGTGACTGTGAATATGAAAACTTTAATATCTGCTTTGCAGATCTAGTTATTTTTTGTGTTTTATCCACAAATCAGATTTCTCAGAATCTAACCATAGGATCTTTCTGAAACTTTTACCTATCCCCCCAAAATGGGTGGTGGCTGTTGCAAATAGGATTTCTCAGAATCTATCTATAGGATCTTTCTGAAATTTTGACCTACCCCCCCCCCCCAAAATGAGGTGCAAACCTTGATTAAATATATTTTCAAAACGTTTTACGAATCCGAAATCACCGAATTTTACGTACGAATGCATTTGACCTACAATGTTGTAACTTTGTGACTATTTGATCTATTTTACTAATTCTTTTTTCTTTAAGTATCCAAAGACATTTACTTCAAATCTGCAATTTCGGATTTCCGAATTTCGAAAATTCGTCGCTGTGATTTTGAACCGGAAATTTACACCAACTCGACAACTTCTTTAGTAGTTGTACGATTTTCATGAAATTTAATATGTAAGTAGACCTTAATGAATGATGCGACTTGAAAGATGACTTTAGAAATTTTCAAACTTATCTCCCCTTGGAGAAATTAAGGATCAAATTTTTCAACAAAATTGACGAAATATAGGTCAGAATGACCTGATTTTTTTTTTGATACTAGACAAGTAATTACTGATTCGTACACAAAATATGGAGTTTGTCGATCGAACCGGAAGTGCCACCATCTTGAAAGGTGAAAAAATCCCTAAGGCTTTTTTGCTATTTTACTTACTGACACGGGAGTTATATTTTCTAAATCCTTGAAAGATGACCTAAAAATTGTTCAGAGCAGAATTTTGATTTAGGTCAATTGATGGTTGCCATTTTGAAGTGAATACGAAAAGTAGTAGCAATTTGAAGGGCCGAGAATTTGAAACACAATAACGCTCCTATTAGGTCAATGATATGATTGAGTTCAAAGATGAGCATTTTCTGCCTAGGGTAAACAGAGATAAGCAATCTGATTTGTTGATTCTTTAGGGAAAGATAACTTCGGTTATAATGAAGGGAGGGCGGTGAAACTCTTGTTATTCGAGAGTCTAATAGCTAGTCTGTTGTGTGAAATCATTGTATCATTTTTTTTAAATATCAGAGATAGCAGAAAAAAAGAGATCGAAAATCCAAAAAGTCGTATTTTTACGATTTGAAGCATTTTTAAATATGTAAGTAGTTGTACGATTTTCATGAAATTTAATATGTAAGTAGACCTTAATGATGCGACTTGAAAAATGACTTTAGGAATTTTCTAACTTATCTCCCCTTGGAGAAATTAAGGATCAAATTTTTCAAAAAAATTGACGAAATATAGGTCAGAATGACCTGATTTTTTTTGATACTAGACAAGTAATTACTGATTCGTACACAATATATGGAGTTTGTCGATCGAACCGAAAGTGCCACCATCTTGAAAGGTGAAAAATCCCTAAGGCTTTTTTGCTATTTTACTTACAGACACGGGAGTTATATTTTCTAAATCCTTGAAAGATGACCTAAAAATTGTTCAGAGCAGAATTTTGATTTAGGTCAATTGATGGTTGCCATTTTGAAGTGAATATGAAAAGTAGTAGCAATTTGAAGGGCCGAGAATTTGAAACACGATAACGCTCCTATTAGGTCAATGATATGATTGAGTTCAAAGATGAGCATTTTCTGCCTAGGGTAAACAGAGATAAGCAATCTGATTTGTTGATTCTTTAGGGAAAGATAACTTCGGTTATAATGAAGGGAGGGCGGTGAAACTCTTGTTATTCGTGAGTCTAATAGCTAGTCTGTTGTGTGAAATAGTTGTATCATTTTTTTTAAATATCAGAGATAGCAGAAAAAAAGAGATCGAAAATCCAAAAAGTCGTATTTTTACGATTTGGAGCATTTTTAAAGGTTCTTTTCTCTTAAAGTCAACATTCTGACCTTTATTTCGACGCTTTTTTTGAAAAATTTGATTCTTAATTTCACCAAGGGGAGATAATTTAGAAAATTTTAAAAGTCATTTTTCAAGTCGCATCTGTAATATCGACGATTTTTTTGAAAAATTTGATTCTTAATTTCACCAAGGGGAGATAATTAAGAAAATTTTAAAAGTCATATTTCAAGTCGCATCAGTAATGTCTTGTAAGTAGACCTAATTTTTATATTCGATACTAGACAAGTAATTACTGATTCGTACACAAAACATGGAGTTTGTCGATCGAACCGGAAATGCCACCATCTTGAAACGTGAAAAGACAATATAACTTTTGTGATATTGCACTTACAGACATGGGAGTTACTTTTTCTGAATCCTTGAAGGAAAACCTAAAAAACGTTCAGAGTAGAATTTTGATTTAGGTCAGCTGATGGTCGCCATTTTGAAGTGAATATGAAACATAGTGAAAAATCGACATTTACGGACTTGTAAACCAACACAATAAGGCATAGTATGTTCAATGCGTCTCCTATGTCTAAAATTTAATACATTTCAGGATAGCCGGGATACGGGTCGAATTTTTGGTATTTGAATATTTCAAAAATTTGAATTTCGCTTTTGATGTTTTTCGTGCCGACAAAGTTGTTTACGAGTGAAAAATCACATTAATTTCGCTAGATTGTGACCGATTTTAATGATTTATTTTTTCTTGTTCGGATTATTTATATGACCCATGACATGTGACAGGAAGTGACTGTGAATATGAAAGCTTTCATATCTGCATAGGACAGTAGCAGATCTAGTTGCTATTATTATTATTTTTTGTTTTTGTGTGTTTTATCCACAAATCGGATTTCTCAGAATCTAACCATAGGATCTTTCTGAAACTTTTACCTATCCCCCCCCCCCAAAAAAAAAATGGGTGGTGGCTGTTGATCAAATATATTTTCAAAACGTTTTACGAAACCGAAATCTAACCATAGGATCCCCCCCCCCAAAAAAAAAAATGGGTGGTGGCTGTTGATCAAATATATTTTCAAAACGTTTTACGAAAACCGAAATCACCGAATTTTACGAACGAAAAAACTGACAATGCATAATCGTAACTTTGTTATTTTTTGACCGATTTTACTAATTCCTTTTTCTTTGAATACCTTGAAAAAGATCATTTTCATCTGCAGTTTCACATTTTCGAATTTCGAAAATTCGTGGCTGTTATTTCGAACCGGAAGTTTAGACCAATTTGACAACTTCATTAATAGTTGTACGATTTTCATGAACTTTAGTATATAAGTAGATCTTACCGATGTGACTTCAAAAATATAATTAGAAATTTTCTAAATTATCAGAATTTTGATTTCGGTCACATGATGGTCACCATTTTGAAGTGAAAGTGAAAAATAGAAGCAATTTGAAGGGCCGAGAATTTGGAACACAATAACTCTCCTTCTAATTGAGCTAGAATGTTCAAACTTGGTGTAGACGGTCACTAGGACACTATCTTGATTGAGTTCAAAGATGAGCATTTTCTGCTTAGGGTAAGCAAAGATAAGCACGCTGATTTGTTGATTCTTTACGGCACGATAACTTTGGTTATACTGAAGGGAGGGCGATGAAACTCTTGTCAATCGAGAGTCTAATAGCTAGATTGTTGTGTGAAATCATTGTATCATTTTTTCTAAATGTCCGGGGTAGCCGAAAAAAAGACATTGAAAATCCAAAAAGTCGTATTTTTACAATTTGGAGCATGTTTAGAGGTCTTTCTCGTAAAGTTAACATGTGTTTCCTGCAAATCGGATTTGTCAGAATATAACCATAGCATGTTTCTGAAACTTTGACCTACCCCCACCAAAAATGGGTGGTGAGTATTGATTAAATATATTTTCAAAACGTTTTAAGCATTCGAAATCACCGAATTTTACGAACGAATGAATTTGACCTGCATTACTGTGACTATTTAACCTATTTTACTAATTCTTTTTTCTATGAGTACCTTGACAAAAATCATTTTCAACTGCAGTTTCAGATTTTCGAATTTCGAAAATTCGTCGCTGTGATTTCGAACCGGAAGTTGAGACCAACTTGACAACTTCTTTATTAGTTGTACGATTTTCATGAAATTTCGTATTTAAGTAGATCTTACCGATGCAACTTCAAAGATGTCCTTAGACATTTCTAAAAATTATCTCCCCTTGGTGAAATAAAGGATCAAAATTTAAAAAAAAAAATCGAAGAAATAAAGGTCAGAATGACCTGATTTTTTTTTTTTGATACTAGATAAGTAAATACTGATTCGTACACCAAATATTGAGTTTATGACTTGAGCCACAAGTGCCGCCATCTTGAAACGTGAAAAATCATTAAGGCTTTTGCGATATTTTACTTACAGACATGGGAGTTACATTTTCTAAATCCTTGAAGGAATGCCTAAAAATCTATCTGATCAGAATTTTGATTTCGGTCACGTGATGGTCAGCATTTCGAAATGAATATTAGAAAAGGTGAAAAATCGACATTAACGAGCACGTAAATGAAAGCAATAGGCCGTAGTTTGCAGAATATGTCTCCTATTTCCAAAATGAATACATTTCTGGATAGCCGGGATCAGGGTCGAAATATTGTTATTTGGAAATGTCACATTTTGTCTTTAATGTTTTGCGTGCCGATAAATTTGTTTACTAGTGAAAAATCATAAAAATTTTGCTAAATTTTGACCGATTTTAATGATTTCTATTTTCTTGATGAGATTATTTACATGATCCATGACATGTGACAGGAAGTGACTGTGAATATGAAAGCTTTAATATCTGCTTTGCAGATCTAGTTTTTTTTTTGTGTTTTATCCACAAATCAGATTTCTCAGAATCTAACCATAGGATCTTTCTGAAACTTTTACCTATCCCCCCAAAATGGGTGGTGGCTGTTGATTAAATATATTTTCAAAACGTTTTACGAATCCGAAATCACCGAATTTTAAGAACGAAAGAACTGACAATGCGTAGCCGTAACTTTTTTTTTCGATACTAGACAAGTAATTACTGATTCGTAAACAAAATATGGAGTTTTTGGATCAAACCGGAAGTGCCACCATCTTTAAAAGTGAAAAATCAATAAGGCTTTTTTGCTATTTTAATTACAGACTCGGGAGTTATATTTTCGGAATCATTGAAGGAATGCCTAAAAATCTATAGGATCAGAATATTGATTTCGGTCACGTGATGGTCACCATTTTGAATTGAAAATGAAACATCGAAGCAACTTGAAGGGCCGAGACTTTGGAACACAATAATTCTCCTTCTAATTAAGCTAGAATGTTCAAACTTGGTGTAGACGTTTACTAGGTAAATGCCATGATTGAGTTCAAAGATGAGCATTTTCTGAATAGGATAAGCAGAGATAAGCATGCTGATTTGTTGATTCTTTAGGGCACGATAACTTCGGTTATAATGAAGGGAGGGCGGTGAAACTCTTGTCAATAGAGAATCTAATAGCTAGCCTGTTGTGTGAAATCATTGTATCATTTCTTTAAATATCAAGGATAGCAGAAAAAAAAAGATCGAAAATCCAAAAAGTCGTATTTTTACGACTTGGAGCATTTTTAAAGGTCCTTTTTTCTTAAAGTCAACATAATATTTTTGGGGAACTTCTTCTACAAAGAGTCTTATCGATAGTCTTTTATATGAAACCATCGATCAACAGTCCAAAATATCAGGAGTAGAAGAATAAAAGGATCAAAAATTGAAAACGGCACCCTTTCACTGCAAAATATGCAGTGTGGGTGGCTACAATCTGCACATTTAGTCATCGTATAGAGCTTACTCAACAGTATCTAATTCCAACTGCTTAGAGATATTTTACGTGCACTCCAATGTGTACACGGGACCTTGGTTTTTTGTCCCATCCGAACGACTAGACAGCTGTCCGTGTCAGGCCCTCCGTTCTGCCTCATTGACGAGGGGGAACCACGCCGAAAAATCGTGATGAACTTTCTCGGTGCAGAATTTTCAATTCAGGCCAAACGTTTATTGCCTACGATTAAGCTGGTCAGTTGGGGCTTATTTTCAAAAGTTTTGTAATAATCGGTTGGTTATTAAAGTACCGTGCAAACTAAACTGTTAAAACAGAAAATATTTCTTGCTATAAATCAGCAATTTCCCGATTTTAGGCAGGCTGAATGGCTGAATGGTTAGCATGTGTAATAATCGGTTGGTAATTAAAGTACCGTGCAAATTAAACTGTTAAAACAGAAAATATTTCTTGCTATAAATCAGCAATTTCCCGATTTTAGGCAGGCTGAATGGCTGAATGGTTAGCATGTGCGCGCTGTATCGTCTGTCATTGAGTCAACCGGCGTAGTTTCGATTTCCAAGTTGCACGTGACATGGAGTATGGTGTCCAACCTCGTGGGTTTTCTCCGTGTACTTCGGTTTCCTCCCACGGCTATTAACCCGTACGCGCAAGGGAAGTTTTTAAATAAAATTAAAAGACATATGTTAGTCCCGAAATGACCTCGTTTGTGTCGAATGGACGTTAAGCCGCATTTCTCTCTTTCCCTTTTATTTTTAAAGTTTTGTAATAATCGGTTGGTAATCAATGGTACTGTAAAAGTGATAAAACAGAAAATTTCGCCCGGTTGTAATGTTTCTCACTTTAAAGTCAGCAATTTGCCGATTTTAAGGGGCAAACGTTTATTGCGAACGATTAAGCTGGTCAGGGGGAGCTTATTTTTAAAGTTTTGTAATATTCGGTTGATAATTAAAGGTACCGTTCAAATTAAACTGTTAAAATAGAAAATTTCGCCCAGTTGAAATGTTTCGCGCTGTAGGTCAGCAATTTGCCAAATTTAGGGAGGATGCGTGCCTGAATGGTTAGCACCTGCGCTCTGTATCGTAACGTCTGTCATTGAGTCAACTGGCGTTGTTTCGATTGAAATGCCCGGTTGAAATGTTTCTTGCTATAAGTCAGCAATTTCCCGATTTTAGGGAGGCTGAATGGCTGAATGGTTAGCATGTGCGCGCTGTATCGTAACGTCTGTCATTGAGTCAACCAGCGTCGTTTCGATTTCCAGGTTGCACGTGACATGCAGTATGGTGTCCAACCTCGTGGGTTTTCTCCGTGTCCTTCGGTTTTTTCCCACGGCTAAAGACCCGTACGCGCAAGGGAAGTTTTTAAATAAAATTAAAAGACATATGTTAGTCCCGAAATGACCATGTCTGTGTCGAATGGACGTTATGCCGCACTTCTCTCTTTCTCTTTTATTTTTAAACTTCAATGTTAAATGCCTGTAACATCACAGGCTGTAGTTTTTTTCTCAACATTCCGTTGCTTCCAATCTTTTTAGGCACAATGGGGACCACATTTGGCAATCTCCTCATCATAGATTTGTAGGGGTTGACCATTTAGATTTTTTGCTACGGGGATTTTAAGTTGATTGGGGTGAAAATCTCACTTCCGACACAATGATTGCTCCGCAGAAAGACATTTTACACCCCTATCCCTCCGCTGTAATAACCTCAGTATTACCCAAAACTGCCATGAAATTGAAAATTTGATGCCTTTTCTCCAATTCTAGACCAAAAAGTCAACCCAAAAATACAGGAAGAGGGGAGAAAAAAAATAAGGGAAAAATTGTCTATTTATAAATCGCACTACATCATGAAATAAGCTGAAATAATTACTAGTCTTAGTCCATAATAAACTAAAATCTGATTAAGAGTAACAACTCATTTGTTTGGTCCATGCTAACATATATACAACACTTAATATCAAAGATTCAGTTGTTCAGTTATCAAAATTCATTGAAAATAAACATACTTGTTCGTCAATCAAAACGATTATATATAGGCGTAACCACGGTGTATAAATATAAAATCAATCAGTGTATAAATATAAAATCTATCTGGCAGTATTTTTCAGAAATCAGTGAAAATCAGTAGGCTTCTTTGTCTGATGTATATATTTTAAGTCAATCGGATATTAACTTTAGCCCCTAGTGCCTCCACCAGATTTTTTTCAACGTGTTAAAGGGCCCATAATATTATGTAACTTGGGCAGTAATCATCGGCATTTGGTGTAAATCAATAGGATTCTTCGTCTCATGACCGTAAATATGGATATTAATTTAAAGTCACTCGGATATTAACTTAAAGGGACCACAACCTTGTATTACATACTTTTATGCTATATTTCAAGTTTCGTCAGTATCAGATAAAAATTGTGACCTGTAGAGTGTTCACAGGAGCGACTCAATATACGTCCACCCACATGAAATAATTTGATTAGTGTATGTGTATACATTTTTATACGCCCATATTGAAATGTGGTCGTATATTGTCCTCGCCCCCGTCGGTCTTGTGGACGCTCTAGAGGCAAAAGTTAATATCCGATTGACTTTGAATTTATACATAGTGTTGAAAGTCATGAGACGAAGAAGCCTATTGATTTTCAGTGATTTCCGATAATTACTGCCAGAGTTATGGCCCTTGATCATTTGCAGCCGCTGTAAAGACCAGAGTTAATATCTGATTGACTTCAAATTTATACACAGTGTTTAAGGTCATGAGAGAAGAAGCCTATTGATTTTCAATGAATTTCGATAAGTGAACAGCTAAATCCATGATATTAAATGTTTCGTATACTAAAGATTAGCATGGGGCAGAACTTTATAAAAACCAAACAAATTCTAATGATTTTCTGATCATTAAGCTTACTTAATGAGTTATAACTTTTAATCAGATTTTAGTGTATTATAAATGTTTCATTTCCGAAAAAATATAAAAAATACGACAACTCTAGCTAACTGCCCGGACGATTTAGCTGCTGTGGGCGTATGTTTCGTTGTGTAGCTACCTATCTTTCTAAACACCATTGGAAAACTAGTGGCTTATCCGTTGATTGGTTAAAAACCAATCTTGACTATTAACTTAAATCCTTCTTGACTATTAACTTAAATACTTCAAGTGTCGTATTCAGTAATTTGTATATAATAGTGTTAAGCTGTTATCAACCTAATCATAATGAATATGTTTTATATAAAAAGAGCTTTTTATTTTAGAAATTAAAATGTTGTCATTTGATACTCACAATGACAGGTTTACAGCTACCATCACTAACTAAACTATTTATTTATGAGGCAATAATGTCACTCAAGTTGGACATGCTGTTTACGTTAGCATTCCAGGCAATTAAAAGTCAGTGAACCCCGCCAAACCCAAACATCCAAAATTTAGCTCTTTTTTGGGGTTAGTCTGAAGTGTGTATAAAAGAGTGAATTATTATTCAATTTGAAATTTTTTTAAATTCTTACAATGGCCCTTCTAGAAGTCACATACATGTTTATGTCCCAAATATCTCAGTTTCTTTCATTATTTAAACATATCAGACCGTAATTTCCTGGGCTGGCTTATTGCCCCTGATTGTAGAAAAAATCATGTTTTTTGGTTAGAGGTCACAATTCTTTATCCAACTTTTAGAAGCGTTTAAATATATCACCATTCCACAACAATAATGTTGAAATAGAATTTCGAGAAAATCGAAATGAAACTGAGCGACAAAAGAGCTACCCTTTGTACGCAAATTGTGTAAATGTATGTCATACGAAGGTTGTTGAACATCTAGACATCACAATTTGTAACAGATTTTGATGAAACTTAAAACATATCTTCATATCCCAATAAACCGGTATGCTCATTTCAGACCATATTTATCTGGATTATGGCCCCGAGTTTGTTTATAGCATGTTCTCTATCTATCTTTTGCAAAATAAAGGCGTATCTTGCTTGGCAAATGCTGGTTTAATACATTTATAGAGCACGTCTTTCACCAAAATGTTCAGATGAGCTTAACAAATATTAAGTAAAAATACAATTTTATGATAATAGTGTAGTTTGTGAAAGTACTTTGGACGGGATCGAAGAGAACAAAATCTTTACTTATTTTGTTACCAATGGTAAAACAATTTTCAAAGTCCTCGGGATGATTAAAAATATATTTTAGTAGAATAGCCAAAGTACCACCAACAAATTTGATATGTCCTCCCTCGTGGTATCTTTGTACTTCTCGTTTAATGTTACTTTTCTTCAATAATTTAATCCTATCATTTTCTAATTGATTTTTCTTAAGATAAATTAAAGTCATCCAAAATTATACACAATTTGGAATCATTATCATCTCTTCTCAGTGGCAATTGTCTTAATATCAACATTACATGTAATGGACAGGAACAGAACAATGTCTTATAGGATATCAAATGATATGAACATTGGATATGTTTATATTATACAATATTAACATTGGTGTGAAATTTGATATTGTGTGCCAACATACATAGCACATTCCTCCCACAACCAAAAAATGTTAAATTCAATACATTATAGAGATAAGATTTACTGGGTCTATGGCCATGTGTTTTATAATAATGAGACAGTAGCTAAAGGTGTTGACAGCATTAGAGATCTTACTGTAGCTGCATTGGAGCTAAAATTTCGGCTTGTGGGTAGGACTGCAAAATGGTTTCTAACTTGTACGGCTACAGAGAAATTAGCGATCTTCTATAAGTCACTTTTTGTCCCCCGCCTTTCGAAGAAAGCTGGGGGACTATTAAAATGGGTTTCGTCTGTCTGTCTGTCTGTCTGTCTGTCCGTCACACATTTTGGGACACAATAAGTCTCTTCCTAATTGAGCTAGAATGTTCAAACTTAATGTATGTGTTTATTAGGTCAATGACTTGATGGAGTTCGAATATAAGCATTTTCCGCTTAGGGTAAGCAGAGATAAGCAATTTGATTGGTTGATGCTTTGGAACACAATAACTCTCTTTCTAATTGAGTTAAAATATTCAAACTTGGTGTATATGCTTATTAAGTCAATGCCTTGATGGAGTTCGAAGATGAGCATTTTCCGCTTAGGGTAAGCAGAGATAAGCAATTTGATTGGTTGATGCTTTGGGACACGATAACTTTAGTTCTAATTAAGTGAGAGTGATGAAACTTGGTGTATAGTTTCACTACAGTAATACCTTGAATAAGTTCGATAATGAGCATTTTCTGCTCAGGGTAAGCAGAGCGATACGCAATTTGATTGGTCGAGACTTTGGAACACAATAACTCTCCTTCGAATTAAGTTAAGATGTTCAAATTGGTGTGTAGGCTTATTGGGTCAATGCCTTGATGGAGTTCGAAGATGAGCATTTTCTTCTTAGGGTAGGCAGAGATAAGCAATTTGATTGGTTGATACTTTGGGACAAGATAACTTAGGTTCATCTTGATTGATGATTTTTATGACACTTTTGGATGACATTTCGTGTACAGTTTGATTGCTCGAAACGTTTGAAAAAAATAAATGGGGATTAATTAATATGTGTCATCTATTTATTTTGGGATTTCGGTGGGTGACATCAGCCTCACTGTTGGCTTGTCAAGGTTTTTGGTTTATAAAAGTGTCAATTATTATTCGATTTTCATAAAATTTGCAACATTTGATGCCTTATGCCATTTATGAATCCTATGAACTAATTTAACATTTTCAATATCACCGGAAGTAATGTCATTTTTGCAAAAAGACGTATTTTTAGCCTTCAAAACAAACATTTATTTGGAGTGATTTATATTTGTTATTCGCTTAACTTTATAGCGCCTGATTCTAATGGGCAGTAAGGTCGAATCAATAAAATCATATTGATGCTAAGAAAAGGCTTCTAGCATATTCCCTTGTCGAGAAATAGCCAATTTTCCCAGGGTCACTTTTTAAGTTTTTTACCTTCTTAATTTCAGATTATAGGTTATAGGTTAATTATTTATTGTCCGATATGTATAAATCAAAGTTTGTATTTTGTATGTTGCCAATTTTCGACTTATTTTTCACCTATAAAAATTGCTTTAGGCACAGGAAGTGACGTAATTTTGCCATAATTTACAATTTTAACCGATCTTTTGGTCAGCAAAAATTACTTTTACAAATGATAGAAGGTGTCACTGAAGCAAAACAACCAAAGTTGGTATAATAAACTTCCTGTATGATTCCTGAAAGCCGGTTCAGTGCTGCTTGCAGGTCTAGTTATTATTATTTTTTTTTGTGTGTGTTTTCTGCAAATCGGATTTCTCAGAATCTATCCATAGGATCTTTCTGAAATTTTGACCTACCCCCCCCCCCAAAAAAAATGGGGTGCGAACGTTGTTAAAATATATTTTCAAAAGGTTTTACGAATCCAAAATCACCGAATTTTACGAACGAAAAAACAGACAATGCATAGTCGTAACTTTGTTATTTTTTGACCAATCTTACTAATTCTTTTTTCTTTGAATACCTTGAAAAAATCATTTTCATCTGCAGTTTCACATTGATTTCGAACCGGAAGTTTAGACCAATTTGACAACTTCTTTAATAGTTGTACGATTTTCATGAAATTTAGTATATTAGTAGATCCTACCGATGTGATTTCAAAAATATAATTAGAAATTTTCAAAATTATCTCCCCTTGACGAAATTAATGATCAAAATTTTCAAAAAGATCATCGAAATATAGGTCAGAATGACCTGATATTTTTTTGGATACTAGATAAGTAATTACTGATTTGTACACAAAATATGAAGTTTGTCGATCGAACCGGAAGTGCCACCATCTTGAAAGGTGAAAAATCCCCAAGGCTTTTTTGCTATTTTACTTACAGACACGGGAGTTATATTTTCTGAATCCTTGAAGGTTGGCCCAAAAATCGCTGGGAGCAGAATTTTGATTTATGTCTACTGATGGATTCCATTTTGAAGTGAATATGAAAAGTAGTAGCAATTTGAAGGGCCGAGACTTTGAAACACAATAACTCTCCTTCTAATTAAGCTAGAATGTTCAAACTTGGTGTAGACGTTCACTAGGTCAATGTCATGATTGAGTTTAAAGATGAGCATTTTCTGCTAAGGGTAAGCAGAGATAAATATTTGTTGATGATTTGTTGATTCTTTAGGGCACGATAACTTCGGTTATAATGAAGAGAAGGTGGTGAAACTCCTGTCAATCGAGAGTCTAAAAGCTAGCCCGTTGTGTGAAAAAAGGATCGAAAATCCAAAAAGTCGTATTTTTACGATTTTGAGCATTTTTAAAGTTTCTTTTCTCTTAAATCAACATACTATTTTGGGGGAACTTCTTCTACAAAGAGTCTTATCGATAGTCTTTTATATGAAACCATCGATCAACAGTCCAAAATATCAGGAGTAGAAGAATAAAAGGATCGAAAATTGAAAACTGCACCCTTTCATTGTTAAGCGAAACATGGAGCGTGGGTGACTACGATTTGCACATTTAGTCATCGTATAGAGCTTATTCAACAGTATCGAATTCCAACTGCTTAGGGATATTTTACGTGCACTTCAATGTGTACACGGGACCTTGGTTTTTCGTCCTATCCGAACGACTAGTCAGCTGTCCTTGTCAGGCCCTCCGTTCTGCCTCACTGACAAGAGGGAACCACGCCGGGAAATCGAGATGAACTTTCTCGGTGCAGAACTTTCAATTCACGTCAAACGTTTATTGCATACGATTAAGCTGGTCAGTCGGAGCTTATTTTCAAAAGTTTTGTAATAATAGGTTGGTAATTAAAGTACCGTGCAAATTAAACTGCTAAAACAGAAAATTCCGCCCTATTGAAATGTTTCTTGCTATAAGTCAGCAATTTCCCGATTTTAGGGAGGCTGAATGACTGAATGTATAGCATACGTGCGCTGTGTCGTAACGTCTGTCATTGAGTCAACCGGCGTCTTTTCGATTTCCAGGTTGCACGTAACATGGAGTATGGTGTCCAACCTCGTGGGTTTTCTCCATGTCCTTCGGTTTCCTCCCACTCCTGAAGACCAGTACGCGCAAGGGAAGTTTTTCAATAAAATTAAAAAAATATGTTAGTCCCGAAATGACCTAGTTTGTGTAGAATGGACGTTAAGCCGCATTTCTCTCCTTCTGTTTTATTTTTAAAGTTTTGTAATAATCGGTTGATAATCGATGGTACTGTAAATGTGATAAAACAGAAAATTTCGCCCGGTTGTAATGTTTCTGACTTTAAAGTCAGCAATTTGCCGATTTTAAGGGGCAAACGTTTATTGCGAACGATTAAGCTGGTCACGGGGATCTTATTTTTAAAAGTTTTGTAATATTCGAAAATTCGTCGCTGTGATTTCGAACCGGAAGTTGAGACCAACTTGACAACTTCTTTAATAGTTTTACGATTTTCATGAAATTTAGTATATAAGTAGACATTACTGATGCGACTTGAAAAATGACTTTTAAAATTTTCTAAATTATCTCTGGTGAAATTAAGAATCAAATTTTTTTTCTTTTCGATACTAGACAAGTAATTACTGATTCGTACACAAAACATAGAGTTTGTCGATCGAACCGGAAGTGCCACCATCTTGAAACGTGAAAAAACAATAGAACGTGCGATATTGCACTTACAGACATAGGACTTACATTTTCTGAATCCTTGAAGGAAAACCTAAAAAACGTTCAGAGCAGAATTTTGATTAATGTCAGCTGATGGTCGCCATTTTGAATTGAATATGAAACATAGTGAAAAATCGACATTTACGGACTTTTAAACAAACACAATAGGGCATAGTATGTTCAATGCGTCTCCTATGTCTAAAATTTAATACATTTCGGGATAGTCGGGATACGGTTCGAAATTTTGGTATTTGTATATTTCAAAAATTTGAATTTCGCCTTTGATGTTTTCGTGCCGACAAAGTTGTTTACGAGTGAAAAATCACATTAATTTCGCTAGATTGTGACCGATTTTAATGATTTATTTTTTCTTGTTCGGATTATTTATATGACCCATGACATGTGACAGGAAGTGACATGGGACAGAAGCAGATCTAGTTATTTTTTTTGTGTTTTTCCTGCAAATCGGATTTCACAGAATCTAACAATAGGATGTTTCTAAAACTTTGACCTACCCCCCCAAAAATGGGTGGTGGCTGTTGATTAAATATATTTTACGAACGAAAAAACTGACAATGCATAGTCGTAACTTTGCTATTTTTTGACCGACTAATTCTTTTTTCTTTGAATACCCTGAAAAGAATCATTTTCATCTGCAGTTTCACATTTTCGAATTTCGAAAATTCGTCGCTGTGATTTCGAACCGGAAGTTTAGACCAATTTGACAACTTCTTTAATAGTTGTACGATTTTCATGAAATTTAGTATATAAGTAGATCTTACCGACGTGACTTCAAAAATATAATGCGAAATTTTCTAAATTATCTCCTCTTGGTGAAATTAAGGATCAAATTTTTTAAAAAAATCGTCGAAATATAGTAATTACTGATTTGTACACAAAATATGGAGTTTTTGGATCAAACCGGAAGTGCCACCATCTTTAAAAGTGAAAAATCAATAAGGCTTTTTTGCTATTTTAATTACAAAAACGGGAATTATATTTTTGAAATCATTGAAGGATGGCCCAAAAATCGCAAGGAGCAGAATTTTGATTTAGGTCTACTGATGGTTGCCATTTTGAAGTGAATATGAAAAGTAGTAGCGATTTGAAGGACCCGGAATTTGAAAAACAATAACCCTCCTTCTAATTGAGCTAGAATGTTCAATCTTGGTGTAAACGTTCACTAGGTCAATGCCATGATAGAGTGCAAAGATGAGCATTTTCTGCCTAGGGTAAGCAGAGATAAGCATGCTGATTTGTTGATTCTTTAGGGCAAAATAACTTCGGTTATAATGAAGGTAGGGTGGTGAAACTCTTGTCAATCGAGAGTCTAATAGCTAGCCGGTTGTGTGAAATCATTATATCATTTTTTTTAAATATCAGGGGTAGCAGAAAAAAGAGATCGAAAATCCAAAAAGTCAAATTTTTACGATTTGGAGCAATTTTAAAGGTCCTTTTCTCTTAAAGTCAACATAATATTTTTGGGGAACTTCTTCTACAAAGAGTCTTATCGGTAGTCTTTTATATGAAACCATCGTCCAACAGTCCAAAATATCAGGAGTGGAAGAATAAAAGGATCGAAAATTGAAAACGGCACCCTTTCATTGTTAAGCAAAACATGCAGTGTGGGTGGCTACAATCTACACATTTAGTCATCGTATAGAGCTTATTCAACAGTATCCAATTCCAACTGCTAAGGGATCTTTCACGTGCACTCCAATGTGTACACGGGACTTTGGTTTTTCGTCCCATCCGAACGACTAGACAGCTGTCCTTGTCAGGCCCTCCGTTCTGCCTCACTGACAAGGGGGAACCACGCCGAGCTTATTCAACAGTATCGAATTCCACCTGTTCAGGAATCTTTACATGCACTCCAATCAATGTGTACACGGTGGGTGGGGGACACGCCAGAAAATCGAGATAAACTTTCTCGGCCAACGCAGGGATCGAACACCCGACCTCCTGGCTAGCAGGCCAACGCATAAGCCACAAAGTGTGGACACCCATCGTACATTTCATCAGTCAAATCAAAGCATTTCATTGCATTAGACCAATGATTAATTATTCTTAATTTAAAACTTTATTTTAATATTAATCTGGCATTATTAAATCCTAATTTTATTGGTCTTATTTAAAATTAAACTTTCTTTTAACTATGAACAACCCTTAACGTGTCTCTTTAAAACAATTAAATACTCCAAAACAGTAGCTCAACCTTTTGACCTAAACTCATTAATTTACCATTTTGTTGTGAGCGACTTGTTATTCTTCCTATATGACATATTGCACGTGTCTGATTTCAAAGGGGAGTTGGGTGGTCGAATGGTTAGCACAAGCGCCTGTCATTGAGTTAACTAGCGTGTTTTCGAATGCCCGGTTGTACGTGGCAAGGAGTAAGGTCGCCTGTCCAACCTGCCATTTTCAATTTTTTTTCCCCGCCATTTTCATTTCATTTTCTCATCCGTCTCATTACAGTAATACCAGTTTCAGTTATTTCCCTTCAGTTTTCATATTATTGTTATGCCTGGGTGCAATGTTTCATACTATATTTAGACTTGTAACTTCGCGAGTTTTTGACCAATTTTGATAATTTTTTCTTCTTTTCCTTTTATTTAGGATACTCGATACAATCAATGACACATGACGATGAATATGAAAGCTTTCATATCTGCATGGGACAGTAGCTGATCTAGTTATTTTTTTTTGTGTGTTTTTCCTGCAAATCGGATTTCACAACAGAATCTAACCATAGTATCTTTCTGAAACTTTGACCTACCCCCATCCCCCAAAATGGGTGTTGGTTGTTGATTAAATATATTTTCAAAACGTTTTGCGAATTCGAAATCACCGAATTTTACGAACGAAAAAATTAACAATGCATAGTTGTAACTTTGTTATTGATAGACCTATTTTATTAAAAAAAAAATTCTTTGAAAACCTTGACGAAAACCAATTTCACCTGCAATTTCAAATTTTCGAATTTCGAAAATTCGTCGCTGTGATTTCGTTCCGGATGTCATGACCATTTTGACAACTTCTTTAATAGTTGAACGATTTTTATGAAATTTGGAATGTAAGTAGATCTTACCAATGCGACTTTAAAAATGACTTTAGAAATTTTCTAAATTATCTCCCCTTGGAGAAATTGAGGATTGAAATTTTCAAAAAAATCGACGGAATATAGGTCAGATCATCTTGAATTTTTTTTAGGTACTAGCTACGAGACCCCTGATTCGTAGACAAAAATTGGAGTTTGTAGCTCAATCCGGAAGTGCCACCATCTTGAAACGTGAAAAATCCCTCAGGCTTTTTTGCTATTTTACTTACAGACACAGGAGTTATATTTTCTGAATCCTTGAAGGATTGCCCAAAAATCGCAGGGAGCAGAATTTTGATTTAGGTCAACTGATGGTTGCCATTTTGAACTGAATATGAAAAGTAGTAGAAATTTGAAGGGTCGAGACTTTGAAACACAATAACTCTCCTTCTAACTGAGCTAGAATGTTCAATCTTGGTGTAAACGTTCACTAAGTCAATGTCCTGAGAGCAAAGATGAACATTTTCTGCTGATTTGTTGATTCTTTAGGGCACGATAACTTCGGTTATAATGAAGGGAGGGTGGTGGAACTCTTGTCAATCGAGGGTCTAATAGGTAGTCTGTTGTGTGAAATCATTGTATCATTTTTTTTAATATCAGGGATAGCAGAAAAAAAGAGATCGAAAATCCAAAAAGTCGTATTTTTACGATTTGGAGCATTTTTAAAGGTCATTTTCTCTTAAATTCAGCATAATATTTTGGGGGAACTTCTTCTACAAAGAGTCTTATCGGTAGTCTTTTATATGAAACCATCGATAAACAGTCCAAAATATCAGGAGTAGAAGAATAAAAGGATCGAAAATTGAAAACGGCACCCTTTCATTGTTAAGCAAAACGTGCAGTGTGGGTGGCTACAATCTGTACATTTAGTCATCGTATAGAGCTTATTTAACAGTATCGAATTCCAAATGCTAAGGGATCTTACACGGCGGGGGGGGGGGGACAGGCCAGAAAATCAAGATGAACTGTCTCGGCCAATGCAGGGATCGAACACCGGACCTCCTGGCTAGCAGGCCAACGCCTTAGCCACATAGTGTGGACACCCATCGTACATTTCATCTGTCAAATCAAAGCATTTCATTGCATTAGACCAATAATTAATTATTCTTAATTTAAAACTTTAGTTTAATATTAGTCTGGCATTATTACGCCTTCTTAACCTCGTGGGTTTCCTCCGGGCACTCCGGTTTCCTCCCACTGCTAAAGACCCCTACGCGCAAGCGAATTATTGAAATAAACTTAAAACCATATGTTAGTTCCGAAATGACCTAGTTTGAGTTGAATGGACTTTAAACCCCATTTCCCTCTCTCTCTCTCTCTCTTGTCTGGCATTATTAAATCCTAATTATATTGGTCTTATTTAAAATTAAACTTTCATTTAACTATGAACAACCCTTAACGTGTCTCTTTAAAACAATTAAATACTCTAAAACAGTAGCTCAACCTTTTGACATAAACTCATTAATTTACCATTTTATTGTGAGCGACTTGTTATTCTTCCTATATGACATATTGAACGTGTCTGATTTCAAAAGGGGGGTTGAGTGGCTGAATGGTTAGCACGCGCGCCTGTCATTGAGTTAACTAGCGTGTTTTCGAATGCCCGGTTGTACGTGACAAGGAGTAAGGTCGCCTGTGAACCTGCCATTTCTAATTTTGTTCCCGCCATTTTCATTTCATTTTCTCATCCGTCTCATTACAGTAATACAAGTTTCAGTTATTTCCCTTTAGTTTTCAGATTATTGTTATGCCTAGGTGCAATGTTTCATACTATATTTAGACTTGTAACTTCGCGAGTTTTTGACCAATTTCGATATTTTTTTCTTCTTATCATTTTATTTAGGATACTTGATACAATCAATGACACGTGACGATGAATATGAAAGCTTTCATATCTGCATGGGACAGTAGCAGATCTAATTATTTTTTTTTTTTTTTTTTGTGTATTTTCTGCAAATCGGATTTCTCAGAATCTAACCATGGGATCTTTCTGAAACTTTGCCATACCTCCCCCCCCCCCCCCAAAAAAAATGGGTTGCGAACGTTGTTTAAATATATTTTCAAAACGTTTTACGAATCCGAAATCACCGAATTTTACGAACGAAAAAACTGACAATACATATTCGTAACTTTGTTATTTTTTTTACCGATTTTACTAATTCTTTTTTCTTTGAATACCTTGAAAAAAATCATTTTCATCTGCCGTTTCACATTTTCGAATTTCGAAAATTCGTCGCTGTGATTTCGAACCGGATGTTTAGACCAATTTGACAACTTCTTTAATAGTTGTACGATTTTCATGAAATTTAGTATATAAGTAGATCTTACAGATGTGACTTCAAAAATATAATTAGAAATTTTCTAAATCATCTCCCCTTGATGAAATTAAGGATCAAAATTTTCAAAAAAATCGTCGAAATATACGTCAGAATGACCTGATTTTTTTTTTCGACACTAGACAAGGAATTACTGATTTGTACACAAAATATGGTGTTTGTCGATCGAACCTGAAGTGCCACCATCTTTAAACGTGAAAAATCACTATGGCTTTTTTGCTATTTTACTTACAGACTCGGGAGTTATATTTTCTGAATCCTTGTAGGATGGCCTAAAAAATGTCGAGAGTAGAAATTTGATTTAGGTCAACTGGGAGTCACCATTTTGAATTGAAAATGAAAAATAGAAGCAATTTGAAGGGCCGAGACTTTTGAGCACAATAACTCTCCTTCTAATTCAGGTAAATGTTATGATTGAGTTCAAAGATGGGCATTTTCTGCTTAGGGTAAGCAGAGATAAACATGCTAATTTGTTGATTCTTTAGGGCACAATAACTTCGGTTATAATGGAGGGAGGGCGGTGAAACTTTTGTCAATAGAGAGTGTAATAGCTAGCCTGTTGTGTGAAAACCATTGTATCATTTTTTTAAATATCAGGGATAGCCGAAAAAAAGAGATTGAAAATCCAAAAAGTCGTATTTTTACAATTTGTAGCATGTTTCGAGGTCTTTCTCGTAAAGTCAACATAATATTTTTTGGGAACTTCTTCTACAAAGAGTCTTATTGGTAGTCTTTTATATGAAACCATCGATCAACAGTACAACAGGAGTAGAAGAACAAAAAGGATCGAACATTGAAAACGGCACCCTTTCATTGTTAAGCGAAACATGCAGTGTGGGTGACTACAATCTACACATTTAGTCATCGTATAGAGCTTAATCAACAGTATCGAATTCCAACTGCTTAGGGATATTTTATGTGTACTCCAATGTGTACACGGGACCTTGGATTTTCTTCCCATCCGAACGACTAGACAGCCGTCGTTGTCAGGCCCTCCGTTCTGCCTCACTGACAAGGGGGAACCACGCCGGAAAATCGAGATGAACTTTCTCGTTGCAGAACTTTCAATTCAGGCCAAACGTTTATTGCATACGATTAAGCTGGTCAGTTGGAGCCTATTTTCAAAAGTTTTGTAATAATCTGTTGGTAATTAAAGTACCGTGCAAATTAAACTGTTAAAACAGAAAATTTCGCCCGGTTGAAACGTTTCTTGCTATAAGTCAGCAATTTCCCGATTTTAGGAAGGCTGAATGGCTGAATGGTTAGCATGTGCGGGCTGTATCGTAACGTCTGTCATTGAGTCAACCGGCGTCGTTTCGATTTCCATGTTGCACGTGACATGGAGTATGGTGTCCAACCTCGTGGGTTTTCTCCGTGTCCTTCGGTTTCCTCCCAACAGCTAAAGACCAGTACGCGCAAGGGAAGTTTTTAAATAAAATTAAAAAACATATGTTAGTCCCGAAATGACCTAGTTTGTGTCAAATGGACGTTAAGTCTCATTTCTCTCTTTCTCCTTAATTTCTAAAGTTTTGTAATAATCGGTTGGTAATTAAAGATACTGTAAAAGTGATAAAACAGAAAATTTCGCCCGGTTGTAATGTTTCTCACTTTAAAGTCAGCAATTTGCCGATTTTAAGGGGGAAACGTTTATTGCGAACGATTTAGCTGGTCAGGGGGAGCTTATTTTCAAAAGTTTTGTAATATTCGGTTGATAACTAAAGGTACCGTGCAAATTAAACTAATAAATTAGAAGATTTGGCCCGGTTGAAATGTTTCTCGCTGTAGGTCAGCAATTTTCCGATTTTAGGGAGGTTGCGTGGCTGAATG